>CM022705.1:39994968-40495305 GCA_012295165.1 Asparagus setaceus
AATGACTTTCATCTTTAAATATAAGGATGTTTCACGTACATGAATTAAGACTAGAGGGCTTTTAATTTATTATTATTATTTTATTGGCTTATTGTTTCAGTTCTTTATGCGAACTTCAGGGTGCACATTAAGTACGACTTGGTAAAGCGAAAGAAATGGACGTTATCTTATTCCCAGCAGATGTGGAGGGTTATAGGACACTTGAAAAGATTTACTATTAAATTATAGGGTAAATTTCACATAAACCCACTCGTCTAATACCTCTAGAAGAACTTAACACCACCAATTTAACCTAAATTATAACAAAAGTACAGTGAGTTCAAAAGATTGTCTACTGAGACGAAGGAATAGTGAAGTTATACCTACCTGAAAGCAACAATCAATGTCGTTTGCTGTCCCGCATAAAATTTGAAAGATTGTTTCACATTGCTGCAGGTTTCAGATATCACATTGCTGCAGGTTTCAGCATAACTACATACGCTGGTCTGGCAAATGCCAAATGCGTGCAAAGAATTCTATCGATAGTTCAATAATAGGGCTTTATTAGTTACAAATCCAAAGTGCATCTCAATAGTATCATTCTAGAATCGAAAAATAATACCCGAATATAGGTTAGTCAAACTGTAAACTTCCAGTAACATCATATTTGTTTGTACAATTTTTCTTCGGCCAGAATGTTAGCCAACAATTCCACAAAACTAATGCATAATCTTCAGCATAACTTATTTTGTTAAATTGTGTATACACCCACTGTAAATAAAGAAAAACAAAATATTGCATATTTCCACAGAAGCATGTCTTCAGAAATATTGCATATTTTGTTAAATTGTGTATACACCCACTGTAAATAAAGAAAACCAAAATATTGCATATTTCCACAGAAGCATGTCTCCAGAAATATTGGAAGAAAGGGCAAGATGAAAGGAAAAAGAAAAAAGAAAAACCAGTGATAGAAATGCCAGCAAACTGGCATTTCATTCATAAAGCTTTTGGAGCTCATCTTTGAATTTTGCCTTCAGTTGCTCCCTCTTTAACTTAAGGGCAGCAGTTACCAGTCCAGATTCTGGAGTCCATGGATCTGACAGCAAGGTAATTTTTGCAGGGATCTCAAACTTGTCGAGCTTCGTTACTTTAGCTACCTGCACATTTACAGCAGAAGCCACAAAATTTTATGGTCGAATAAATTACTAAATGCAAGTTCTGTACAGATATATAACGTTGGCATGTATATAATTCAGTTGATGAGTTTCCTGTTCCTATTATTTGTCAGTCTAAAACTTAGCCTAAGACTAAACTCTAAGTTTAAACTCCAATGGATGCAAAGCATTTACAACTTTTTCTTATAGTTTAGTTTTTAGGATTTTGATTTCGATGCTCCTAAACTTGCTTCCGTTTTGTGGTACACCACTATTTTAAGACTGCAACAAATGATTTCAATCTAAGTGGGAAACAGAACACACGTATATAATTCAACTGACATGAGTTTCCTGGTCCTATCACTCATCAATCTAAAACCTAATATAGCCAAACTATAGACGATGACTTTAAACTCCAGATTGATGCGCATTCACAATTATTTCTTATAATTAAGTTTTTGGGATTTCATTGTGATGTACTGTAGTTGCTATCCTTCATGGTACATCACTATTTTAAGACAGACGCAAATTTTATCAATCAAATGAAAGCAGAAAACTTGTGGTCTTTGTTGGAGTGTATCTTTGATTAGAAACTAACCTTCACAAGGGATTGCAGGACTTCATTGATAACTTGATCTTTCTGACAAAGTTCTGAAAAATCTTTGTATTGAACACCGGAATTCATAGCCCAGTCTTCAACTGCCTGCTGAGAGGGCACAACCAATGCAACACAGAAGTTATGGAAAGGATCAGCATGGACCATAATGTTGTCTACATAGTTGCTCGACACTAGTGCTGCCTCAATCTGTAGACAAAAAGATTCACAACTGAATACGAAAATATCTATTTAGACTGACATTGAAACAATCTCAGAGAAATGATGATATTGTGTACCTTTCCAAGAGAGATGTATTCTCCATGCTGAAGTTTCAAAATATCCTTTTTTCTGTCAATGATTTCAAGGCATCCATCAGGGTGAAACTGCCCAATATCTCCTGTGTAAAACCATCGAATCCCTCTTTCATCCACCTGAAGCAATGGGCAAAAAAAAACTTCATCCCAATGTTGATCGACTCTAGAACTATATGGAATGAAACAGCAGTATGACCTTACTTTGTAAACCTCATTGGTCTTTTCCTCATTTTTAAAGTAACCCATAGTTACACTGAATCCACCGACTACAACTTCACCTCTTGGCATAGGGGAATCTGAAATTCTGTAGCCACCTTCTTCCCAAGACACTAACTGTGAATAAATATAAATATTTTATGCCATAAATGTAAGGAGCTGCAAAATATGCAGTTATTTGCTTCTTGATGATATCATAAAGTGTTTCAGTACCTTAATATAGGAACAAGGAACGGGGGGACCCACACGGCCCACGCTTGGGTCATTGTGTTCAGAAAAACAAGCTCCGGCACATGTTTCCGTTAGTCCATAGCCTTGACCTACCGGAATCCTGAAGAGTTCATGAACATGCAAGGTGAATTTATATGAAAACTATATCACAAAAACACAAGTTCTTTATACGTCTGAATAAAAATTTCATTCCAATATTACTGGCATAGCAGCCCGAAAAAGATTTTCGATAAAAGTGATTACCCCATGCATATATTGACGAATCTTTGTGTATCCCTAGATAAAGGAGCTCCACCACAAAGAACGAACCGCAGCTGTCCTCCAAGAATTGAACGTATCGGTTTAAAAATAATAGAATCCCACAAAACTCTTTCTATCCCCCAGGCTCCAAGCCAATAATTCCCTTCAATTGCCGTAAGCCGACGTTTGTATACGAAGTTAAAGAGCTTCTTGGACATTCCACCCTTCTCATCAATCTGCACACGTGAAAGTGAAATTGGGATATTTCAGAAAAAATGAATATTACAGATATGTGATCCCAAATGACTAAAAAATACATGTGATGGATATCTAGCTCCAAAATCTGAAATATTATTTTTCTGCATAAATCTCATACCTTCTTCAGAACTCCATCCCGAACACGGTCTAGAATTGCAGGAACTGCTGTCATAAGGGTTGGCCTTAACATAGAGGCATCACCTTTTGTTCCTTTCTTGATCTTATTTGACGTGTCGGTTAAGGTCAATGGCGATCCATAGCCTATTGCAACACCTGAAGTCATCATTACAGCCTGGAGAATAAACCTACTTTGTTAGAACATTGCTTAAATATTTTTCTGTTACAGGTGTGTAGAAAGAAGGAAAGAATGATCAGATATGCTGACCTCAGCTGCTAGTTCAAAAACATGAGCCAGGGGCAAGTATGCCAAGTAAATATCATCATTTCCTATCCTCGGAATTATAGTGGTAACTGCTGCTGCAGTAGCCACAATGTTCCCATGAGTAATCATGACACCCTACAAAATGACACCCAATAGGAAAATTATTGACAGAAAAATAGAAAATAAATGGATTCCAACTTACATATACTGCTCAATTCGCCAAAAGCTTATTGACATCTTCTAATTATTGTTGAACTCTCTTAAAGGTCTTTTCTCATCTTCTAACTGCTACTGTGCCCTTTAATCATGCTGAGCATTACCGCTTCTCTATAAGAGAGAAGGTGGAAAATTTGACAGAATCTAATTACAGAACAATTACAGTTTTGGTCAGAAGAATGCAGCTTTTCATAAACTTTTAGTGTGATGAAGGCAGATCCTGCAAATATCAAGATACTCATGAAATTATCCAACAAATTATGCCAATTTGTAACAAATGTAACAAAAGTCAAGATACATACTGAAGTGCTTGAAAAGAAAAGAAAAAAAAATCTATTCTGGCTTCCAAAAAAAACATTGGCTAAATTGCTCTCTACAGTAATCTCACATGCTTGATATGATTTCAAACTCCTCAATCCTGGCAAATCTTGAAAAATTGCACTTCTGAGATCCCACTGAGTAGCATGGATATCATTTCTTCTCATTTTAACTGGTCTTAGTGGAATCCCACATCAGTCAGACACCAAGAGCTGCAATTGATGATCACCACTAGTTCATAGCTCTTTGTAGGAAACTATTTCTATGTTGGAGCAAGAATGACGTTATCACCTATAAAGAGCATGAAATTATCCAACAAATCGGAATCCGTCATCTTTATACACAATTCTTAGTCTTACTCTTTGTTGGACCAGTAAATTATATCACAAAATTATATGCAAATCATATCTTCTAAACCTTACAAAGGGATGAGCAATATTGGTTCTACAGTATGCTTGCATTGGAGGCATAAAAAAGCTTGTTGCTACTTAAGACTTACACCGTGCTTCTGAGTTCAATGCAATTCTCCAGAACAAACCTACTCACCTTGACCAATCTTCTTCAAAATTGGAGTCATTGGTTCTTCATCTTCAACATAGTACTACTTTAACTGTCAATGGCCCACAATAGTCAAGGCAAGCCCATCGCATTACATTTTTCATGGCCATGTAATTTGGTACCAATGCAAAGGATTGATATCATATTGGCAAGCAGTCATAAAACTGAGCTAACCGTTTTATTGGAATCTGCATGGTTTACTATTTTTGCTCCACAGTAATTACTTCTGAGGAGTAAAGCTTTATACTAATCAAGATGATATATAATAATACGATAGAAACACCTATCCAGAGTTTAACGTCCTAATAGGCAATATTGCATTATTTCAGTCCAACTTGCAACTAGTTTTTAGCTGCAAGAATTGGGACACTAGGAAAATCACCATGCTTTTAATATTGTATTATTTCAGTCTAACTTCCAACTAGTCCTAGGCTGCAAGAGTTGCGAGGCAAATCTTCCTAGAACATCTAATGCTTAAAGTAAATTCATAAAAAAGAACATAAGACACAAAAAAAGGTTGAAACTCACCATAGATGTCAACCAAATAGGCATTTCAAGAAAAGAAAATTTTGAAGACAATAATAAATTAATAATTTTTAAACTTGATAAGGTCCATAATCCATATGACAAGTGGCAAATTTATAAAGCATAGGAAGCTATATGGGTATTTCTGTTCATCTATTAGAAATACAAAAGAACTGCTCCTACATGAACATGTGCACATTTTTGTCTCGTGTCACACCATGAAGTTGGATAAAAAATACAAAATTTTGAGCAGTGGATCTTGTGATTGCATTTAGATTTTTCTCTTCCTAAGAATATAAAAATAGTAATTAGGTTCAATGTTTTCTCAGACAGTAACTTGGTACCAATGCAAAGAATTGATATATCATACTGACAACCAGCCATAAGATAATCTTTTACTGCATAATTTGTTGAATTGCTCCACAGACAATCCGTCTAACAAGCAAGTCTAAGCTTTCTACTGATGAAGATTATTATAGTATTCACCTATGATAGACATATCTAATGAAAGTTTAATCCCTGAATAGGCAATTTGCATTCTTTCAATCGAACTTGCAACTTAGGCTACAAGGATTGCAAGTTTGTGACAGTAGGCAAATCTTCCTAGAGCGTCTCACCATTGATGCTGAACAGATTCAGATTTGAAAGAAGATTTCATGAAGATTTGATCAAATTTAGTTCAATTAGAATTTTATGATTTTATTTGATTTTATCCTTTCCTTTGGTTAGGATCTTATCTGATATTATATTCTTTTAGTTAGGCTGTTATTTGATGTTATCTCTCCTTTAGTTAGGATTCTATTTATCTTCTTAGTTTTTCTATAAATAAGGTTGTTTTTTTTTTCAGTTGAGGGAGGAGAGAAGAATGTTTGTGAGAAATCTGCATGTGAATTGCAGCAAGTATTAGGCATGTGAGATGCTGGCATGTGAGGCCCATATTTGTATCTTTTCTATTCTTAAATGATGAGTGCAGTTTTATTATTTGTATTTTCATTTTACTTGATCTAAATAAGTTCAATCAAGAATCTCCTTCTTGTCGTTCCTCATCAACCATGCTTTTCTTTAACCAAATTTCACGAAAAAGAGAACATAAACAAAACTCACCATACATATCAAAGCAATATGCATTTTCAAGAAAAGCTAAATTTTAACATAATGATAATTGTGGAAGCTTTTCTAAGTCAACATAATAGTGACAAACTTTTTTTTTTTTAATAAAAGTGACAAACTTATAACGCATAGGAAGCTATCTGGGTACTTCTATTCATCTTATTAGAAATACAAAATAAGTGTTCCGACGTGAGAACAAGTGAGATTAGTGTCTCAATTATGTGTACTCCATTAAGTTAGATAACCACAGGTATAAAAGAACAAAATTTTGAGTAGTGAATCTTGTGATTGCAACCAAGATCTCCTCCTAGAAACATAAAATTGTCATTAGGTTCATACCATGCTTCGAGAATTCCATTATCTTCTTGCTATTGGACTGCCCTTACAGGTTTCACTATCAACAATTTCGGCAATTTAGGACAAGATTCAAAACTCCAGCAACAGCTTTAAATTCTTTTAAAATTTTTAATTGAAAGTTTTAAAAACTAATTACAGAACTTGTAACATTTTCTTATTATAATTTTTGAAGTTTAGATTAGGTTTTGATGAAACCTTCCACAATGTAGTTGCTGATTTTAATGTAATGCTTAAATCAATTAACTTACACAAATAAGTAGAGGACTTACATTCTTTTATTATGTAGTTTAATAAACTTGACCCCCATGTTAGTACAAAGTACAAACTTAATATTTTATATATTTAAAGCTCAACTTGTTAATTTTTCTATAATATAGATGAATTACAGAAATGCCCCCTGAGGTTTGCATGACTGATGGAAAATCCCCAAAGAGTTTTGAAAGTGACATTGACCCCTCTATCTCTTAATTCCGACAAAATTATCTTGGATTTAGAAGCTAATATAATAGGATATGACATTTATATGCACTCTATAATCTATATAACCTCATATAATTGTTCTATGGAAACTTCATGATTACATCCCTAGAATATTGGTTTGTTGGCTACAAATTGAAAATGAGGGTTTTTCTTCTTTTTTTTTTTTTCTTTTGGGGTGGGGGTTTAAGTGTGACTTTCAAAACCACAGATTTTTTTTTTTTTTTTGCATAAACTTCATCGCATCTTTAACTGACCCTCCCACCATCACCATCACCAGCACCCCACCCCCAAAACCATCCCTTTCTTGCTCTTTAAATTGTTCAACTGCTGGTTGTCACATGAAAACCCTCATTACGAATCGCACGCATCTACTTGTCTTTTTTTAATCTTCAAGGAAATGCTATATGATTACACTTATCATTTTGTTTCAGACTGGCATCGGTGCAGCAGGTAGTCCAGCTTGACATTAGGCAACGCTGATTCTTTTTGGTGAGACAATCTTCTGGGTTGACATATTAACAGTATCAGCCTATTTCTAAAACTTTTATTCATACGCTTGTTTCTTTGATATTGAGTATCTCGTGTAGAGTGGAAAGCAGTTTTGTTAAACTTCAACTCAAATTATTAGCAACGAAACAAAATAAAAGCAACTGACTGACGAGTCCTGAGTTATCAAAAGGTGGGTAAGGTTTATCCAGAAAAAGGTTAGTTGAGGAGGAGCCTTTAGTTCCATATAATTTTGTTTTCCTTCTTGGGGAATAAGGCATTACTTACTGTCTGCACAGTAAAAATGACTTGTCCAAAACTTTTCTATGTAGATTAGTTGTATAATGTCTATTAATGCTGACCCAGTAATTTTAATTATTCATAATGAACATAGTTCTCTCTCTATTTAACCTGAGATTAAGAAAAGTAAAGGGCACACAGATGCCTCCATAATTGACATATTAAAACTAGGAGGGAGCAAACCTTCGGAAGGCCAGTGCTTCCACTTGTATACATGATGACAGCAACATCAGTGCTTGAAGGTAGTGCTGGAGCAGCAGGGTTCTCCTTCCCAAGTCCCTCAACTTCATTAAATGATAAAACTTTCCATTTGTTCATGTTTTCTTTGACAGCGGAATCAAATGGTTCATCTTCAAAATAAATGATAGTTTCTATGCTCTCTAAGCTTGAGCTTGTTGCTTGTAGTTTCTTCATTTGCTTTGAATCACATATCAGAACTGACACTTGGGTCTGTGATGAAAGCAAGATCAAATCAGAAGGATCATAACCTCAACAAAAAATATGGAACAATACATTATTTTTCTTCCAATTCACACAAATGTTGCTTGCATTTTGGAAAAAGAAAAAGAAAAAGAAAGCTTTTATATATATATATATATATATATATATATATATATATATATATATATATATATATATATATATATATATATATATATATATATATATATATATATAACACAAGCATTTGGATGTCCCTGAAAAGCTTTCTAGCATGTCTACACATATTACACCATATGCACATAGTTGCATACTTGCGTATGCACATCCACCTGAATGTACATCCTTGTCCTCTAAACATGTAGTCTTGCCTCGTCGAAGAAGGGTTAGATTTGGAGGGAAACTCCAGATGTAAAGGACTCGAAAAAATCATGACTTTAATGACAGAATGTCAATCTGTTACTAGCACACCGAGTTTTGGCATGAAATTCATAGCCAAGGTAACTATTCAAAAAAGAGATGCTTGACGCTGAACCTAATCAGGCAGTTGATGATGGGTTGGATTATCTACCATATGCATTTCAAGCTCATGGAACCAATGACTGACCAGTCAAAGTACCCTGAGACTAACAACGAGTCCAGGACATGAAAGGAGGTTAAGAGGATAAATTTTTATAGCGATTCCCTTCATATTTAGAGACATGATATTCAGCCAAAAAGCATAATAAAAGACATCTCAAATATATAGCCAAAGAGTTTGGTAAAGATATCTCAATTATATATAAACATATTTAGTGTATCTTCCTATGAAAACTACTTTTCAGTAAGCGTTTTACCTATCATCATTTGCAAATGAGTTCTGACATATCCTGCTCCATCATTCATAGTCTATTTTGAATGTGTAAATCAAGACGAATGGTAAAAGATCTACAATTGAGGTTTCACAAAGCTTATTCTAAGAATTAGTTTCAAAAGAAATCACTGTATCAATGTCTGTGATCATGGTGTTTCTATAATCAATCTGCACACACATTTTGAAATGATTGCTTTGCTGTTTGTATTATTCTTGAATGAAAACTGAGGCAGACCAAGTCCAGAAATGCATTTGCCCTTTCTATATATCTGTAGTGAGACTGCTGTGGCTAACAAATCATAAGGATTTGTGTCAAGGTCTTGTACATCAAACATAGCACCCCCGGTAGCTTGAAGGATTACAAATATGACTATTGCTTTCCAATTAGCTGTTTTTGCATTAATTGTCACTTCATCAATCTTACTCATTAGTGTACGCGCTATATCTGCTTCTTCTGTAAAACATAGTTATACTAAATACCATATTATTAGTATTATTATTATTTATTACTATACATACTATTTTAGTATTTTTATTTTATTTTTATTTTTATTTTTATTTTGTATTAACTTACTTTATAAACTAATAGTTGATATGTCAAAATATTGTTTTTTTATAAGAAAAGTCTCACAGATGCAAGGATGGTTATTACAAGTTAAACCTTACAACAAACACCAGGGTTCAGGGACAACCAGAGCTGATGGTGAATCAGACAAGAGTCATAAGACATTGTATGCATCAAGAAAGCATGCCAAG
This sequence comes from Asparagus setaceus, assembly GCA_012295165.1. Lineage (NCBI taxonomy): Eukaryota > Viridiplantae > Streptophyta > Magnoliopsida > Asparagales > Asparagaceae > Asparagus > Asparagus setaceus. The sequence goes on from CM022705.1 coordinate 40,004,744, forward strand.
GAGATAAGCAAAGACCATAATATTGACAAAGGGAAATTGCCAAGATTTATGCACGACTGTAAAAATTGATGGGAAACATGGATCTGCTATGGGATAAATATGTCTACCGATTGAATCAGAGTGAAATTGGTTTCATGGTGGCTTTGGTATGCTGAAATATGTGCATGTATGTGTAAAATAGTCATCCATGTTGCTTAATTGTGAGAAATAAGAATCTGTCTACTTGTAATGGAAGAAAAGGGCAGCATTTACTTCATTTCCTTAAATATCTTTCTAAACAAATATAATTGTCCGGTGTTCCTATAAAAGGTGAATCATGTGTGGCACACGAGAAAGAGCTAATATGATGAGCAGTAACAATGACTCATGTTCTAAATGATGGATATTGGGGACATGTCGTATGGAAAAATTCTATATTGCGGATCAGAGAAGGATTAGAAAGCTCCGGGTCTACCCCGACCCCCTCTGTCCCGGGTACACCACTTTCCCGCCAAAGCAGCGCCCCAAATCAGTATAGTCAATGTCCCCTTTGACTGCAATGAGACTCTTGGGGACAAGAGTATGGCCGCTATATTGGCCATGTCGGGGATATTTAAAATAATGACAACGAGTAATATGTACAGTAAAACGAACATTAACCATCATTTCCCCTAAATTTGAGCAGATATATTAAAATATTGAAATGTTAATACCACTTTCAAATTAACTCCTTGAGGACAAGTAGACAACAATTTAGCGCCATGTGAAACATTGAACAACAACCATGATGTAGTAGTTGCTCTAATGCCAAGCTAAGAGAAGGAAGGTAAATCAAATAGAAGTTTTCTCCTAAAATTGTAGGGGGAAAAAGAAAAAATATGCAGGCTCCATCAGAGCTTTTATTAGTAGGCACAATGTGTATGATAAAACAAATAGAAGCAAGGAATCTCACCTCATTAAGAGAGTGGATAAGCGCATCCTCACCTAGAGATGCATAGATTGTTACAACTGTTATATTTTGACGGAAGCACCCCTGCAAACAAATCAAATAAGTGTTAAAAGATTTCTATATGAAAATGCTTATTGTATAATAAGTTTATATGAAATATCAACACAATGTAGCTGCTAGTATGATTCGCCAGCATTTGCAGAGAGAATACATCCTCATACTGCCGAGTAGCAAATTCCCATCTTGCTTATAAAATTTTGTATTGAAATTGGTCTCTGGCATAATAGCATATTCCCTCAAGAATCCCTCACAAGGATCTAAAGGACCAAATATGATGGTCTTAAATTAAGTCCTAACCATTACACCAAAATTTCGAAGTTATGGTGAGGGTCGAGGATTATAGTTTTATATTAATTCTAACATGCCCCCGCAGGTTGAGCCTCCTTTTTATGGGGCTGAAAACCTGGACTCACGCAGCGGTAACAATTAAATAAATCCGCATTAAATTCATGGCTAGCAAGATTCGAATCTGGATTGCTCTGATACCATCTTAAATTAAGTCCTTCTAACCATTACCCCAAAACTCCAATCGAGGATTAAAGTTTTATATTAATTTTAACAGATGGCTTGTACATTACCTACTAATCGGAAGGCAGCTTTCATACTTTTACATGCTTAAAGTTTTTGTAACTACATACATATATCCAAATATGAGACCTAGAGCAGAAGAGAACCAAATATACCTGTAAAGTACCACAGAACCTAAACAAGTGAAGAAACCCTCTTGGTCATACATTCTTTACCTGATCCATATAACCTTATCAACACAAGTGACTCAGCATAGTAGATAGATTATTATCATTAACTGAGGACTGACCCCACATCTAAATTTCATGTTAGATCGAAGCATTTAGATTCTACTGTAAAAGCACTTAAAGAAGAAAAATACATCAAAATTAGAATTTGGATAATACCTGAAATGCAAGAAACCACTCTGCCCTAGTATCTGAAAAAATTGCAGCACGGCTGCCAGTGCTGTGGCCTAATTTGGCAAGACCAGATGCGAAATTGCAAGATCGATCAAATGACGCTCCATATGTCTCCCATTCATACTTTCCCAGATGTAGCTTCTCATATTTCCTACCGCCACTAGCTTCGACAAACTCCCGTGAAATCACCTTTCTTGTTCCAAGAAACCGCTCCTGGGCATTCTTTTTGCAAGACTGCTCAAACAATGCTGCCATTGTTGTGGCACCATCCCAAGGAACCTTAACTAGTGCAGGAAATCTACTATTCCTCATAGTCAAACCTGGCTCACCTCCTACATCTACTGGGACTGCTCTTTGCTTAACCTTCTTTCTACCCATGATTACCGAGGAAAATAGCAAAGGTAGAATAAGAGAAATAATAACTGCACCAATAATGCCCTGATATCCATATTCTTTCTCAAATTGCATGAAACTTCTATAGATTCTTTCATAGAATTGCATGAGCATATGGCCTACTTCAGCACCATCCATTATGTATGTATATATATATATATATTTATAATTAGCATCCTGTTCAAAAGAAAATTAATGAGATATTATTAACAGGATTAGTCAATCAGAAAAGACAAAGTGAAACTATCAAGTGTAACTAAGATTTCTAGATGAATACGCTTGCACATTTAATTCAAACCACCCAACAGTATAGACTGATTGATGACTAATTAAAAAGGATGCTAGTGACAAGAAAATGAATAAACAATATACTTACTTGGATTAAATATGAGTACTGTGAGCAATTGATATACAGGACAGTTCATAAAGAAAACATCTACTTCAGACCATAGCATAAGATAAGTGAAAATACATCTTCAAACTACTTCAATCTGCAACTGTATTCCATATCTGAGGTACATTTTGGTCAAAGGTGCCACCTCTTGGAAGTCACATGGTTCAGTACACAAATTACATCAATAGTGCACCTCCCAAAATGATATGGATAACTTTTGCTGCACCATCATGGAGTTTATTATGTTTGACAATGTTCCGTTCTTCTCCCTACCACTTTGTTTCTAGGGAGTGTAAGTAGTAATAAGCTATCAGGCCATTCTTATTCTTCTCACACAATTTCTTGAACTATCTGGTTAAATAATCATGATCATGATCAGTCCTTAGCATTTTCACGCTGGTTAAATCAAGTCTCAGTGTCATATTATATTGAAAGAAATTCAGAGATTCAAACTTGGAAAATAGTAGACATAAGTACATCGTGAATAGTCCTATATAGTCATATATGAACAAAGTAATAGCTCTAGTTTAAATATTCACTTAATTGGACCTTAAATGTCGAATGGTTCAACTAGCTTACCTGGATGCTAAGCGGCCAGTAGCACAAGTGAATCCCTTGTCAACCTAAAATTAAATTCGTGATGTTTCTGAGCATTGTCGTTGGGTCATATCGTACTAGCATAGACTGGCTGTTGCACAATGTTACAGAAGGCGCTAGGCGGACTAGGCGTTCGAGCTGGGGCCTAGCGCCTAGGCGCCTATATTTTAATTTATTTAATTATAATAATTCATAAAAATATGTATTAAGTTCATATAAAATTGCAAAAATAAATAAATAACAAGATTAGATCCATAATCAACCATGCATAAATACTAAATAGCCAAAATAGTAACCAAATACTAAGAAACATCACCATGTCCAACATAATAAGTCACCGCAATAGTAAATAATATCGCAAACTCAGAAGGCTAATCTCAAGAAGAAAAAAAACACGAACAGTCTAAATGTGTAGCACAGGATATAATCATATAATCTAATGAAATTATCATCAATCAATCATCATCATGGAAATCCTCCACCGCATGATCGCTCTCCTCCGAGTTCATGTCCACGAAGTCCTCATCCGTGACATCATCGTCGGAAGCAAGAGACTCTTCTTCACTAGTAATCATCGAAGGTCCTGCAGCTCCTGCTATTCTTTCACTCCTCCGATTCGCCGCAACCTCAGCCGCTCCAGATACATTCTCCACCATCGTCCAACTAACACCCGAACCAAGATAAGTCTCTTGCTCGTCATTGAAGGGGACTCCATCTAGGATCCATGCACGTGCCGTAGTATGATCCTGTATTGTTAGCACGTCTTTGTCTTCTCCTCTCCTCTTCTTTTGCTTGAGCTTGGCATTGAACTTCACAAACACAAGATCCTCCAACCTCTTCGACTCCAATCGGTTTCTCTTCTTCGTGTGAATCTTTAAAGAAAAGAACAAATTAGTAAACTCATAAATGGATAACTTCATCTTATTAATTTTAGATATTTATGTAATTTACCCCCTCAAATGTGCTCCAGTTCCTCTCGCATCCGGAAGAACTGCTAGTGAGATTAAAAACCTTCATCGCCAAGTTTTGCAGATAGGGACAATCACCGCCATACATATACCACCAACTAGCTGCAAACACATTGTCTCAGTTGAATTCACCAGTGCAAAAAATAACTTATGATTGATATATTCAATTTATAAACTAAATTTACGTGGGTTGAAGTCAACTTTCTGCCTAGCTTTCACCGCCAAACTTCTACCAAATGAGCCCTTACCCTCTCTGTACTTCTCCATGAACTCCTTAGTAGCCTCAACTTGGTGTTCCTCATCGGGATAGAGCAACTCCACCACATCTAGAAACCCCTCCTTCCCATCCCTAGAGTTCTTAGCAACATCATCTCGAAAGAAGTAGTAAGGGTTAAGGACATAAGCTGCCATATGCAAGGGTGTATATAATCGATCATCGACTTGGAATGTATAATATCAATCACCAACTTGCATAGGCTCTCTTGTTTCTTCAAAACAAGCTTGATCTCCTCCTTTGTGTCTTCAAGCATCCCCACAACAAATCCCATTGAGGGTCTATAGTTGCTATCGACCACCCTCAACATGTGAAAAGGGGAGCATAGATTTTCAATAACTTATTTACAGAATGCCACTAACTCTCACACAGGACAATAGCCTCCACTTTTCTACACTTTGCGGTCTTGGAATGCTTGCTTTTCCTCCATTCTTCATCAGAGAACATGAGTCTTAGCTTCAGCTTCTTCTCATAAACACTCCGCAGGGTCAAGAATGCAGTGGCGGAGCGAGTCACTCCGGGTCTGACAATATCCTTCATCTCACACATGCGGCGCATCATGTTCAAGATCTTGTGGTGGCTATAGATGAAGACGGTAAGGGTCTTCGCTTTATCAATGGTTATTTTGAAGGATGGCAACTTCTCAATACCCTCAAACTTGGAAAATAGTAGACATAAGTACATCGTGAATAGTCCTATATAGTCATATATGAACAAAGTAATAGCTCTAGTTTAAATATTCACTTAATTGGACCTTAAATGTCGAATGGTTCAACTAGCTTACCTGGATGCTAAGCGCCAGTAGCACAAGTGAATCCCTTGTCAACCTAAAATTAAATTCGTGATGTTTCGAGCATTGTCGCATGGGTCATATCGACTAGCATAGATCATGTTGCAAATGTTACTGCATAAGCTTATTTTAGGCTCGAAGCCAGCTTGGCCTATATTTTAATTTATTTAATTATAATAATTCATAAAAATATGTATTAAGTTCATATAAAATTGCAAAAATAAATAAATAACAAGATTAGATCCATAATCAACCATGCATAAATACTAAATAGCCAAAATAGTAACCAAATACTAAGAAACATCACCATGTCCAACATAATAAGTCATTGCAATAGTAAATAATATCGCAAAACTCAAAAGTCTAATGCTCAAGAAGAAAAATAAACACGAATAGTCTAAATATCTAGCTCAGGATAATCATATAATCTAATGAAATCATCATCAATCATCATCATCATGGATATCCTCCACCGCATGATCGCTCTCCTCCGAGTTCATGTCCACGAAGTCCTCATCCTCATTTGTGACATCATCATCGGAGGCGACTCTTCTTCGCTAGTAATCATCGAAGGTTCTGCAGCTTCTGCTATTCTTTCACTCCTCAGGTTCGCCGCAACCTCAGCCGCTCTAGATACATTATCCACCATCATCCAACTAACACCCGAACCGGGATAAGTCTCTTCCTTGTCATCGGAGGGGACTCCATCTAGGATCCATGCACGTGCTGTACTGCGTTGTTAGCACGTCTTTGGCTTCTCCTCTCCTCTTCTTTTGGTTGAGCTTAGCATTGAACTTCACAAACACAAGATCCTCCAACCTCTTCGACTCCAATCAGTTTCTCTTCTTCGTGTGAATCTTTAAAGAAGAAAAGAACAAATTAGTAAAGTCATAAATGGATAACTTCATCTTATTTATTTTAGATATTTATGTAATTTACCCTCAAATGTGCTCCAGCCTCTCTGATCCTAAGAACTGCTAGTGAGATTAAAAACCTTCATCGCCAAGTTTTGCAGATAGGGACAATCACCGCCATACATATACCACCAACTAGCTGCAAACACATTGTCTCAGTTGAATTCACCAGTGCAAAAAATAACTTATGATTGATATATTCAATTTATAAACTAAATTTACGTGGGTTGAAGTCAACTTTCGCCTAGCTTTCACCGCCAAACTTCTACCAAATGAGCCCTTACCCTCTCAGACTTCTCCATGAACTCCTTAGTAGCCTCAACTTGGTGTTCCTCATCGGGATAGAGCAACTCCACCACATCTAGAAACCCTCCTTCCCCTCCCTAGAGTTCTTAGCAACATCATCTCGAAAGAAGTAGTAAGGGTTAAGGACATAAGCTGCCATATGCAAGGGTGTATATAATCGATCATCAGACTTGGAATGTATAATATCAATCACCAACTTGCATAGGCTCTCTTGTTTCTTCAAAACAAGCTTGATCTCCTCCTTTGTGTCTTCAAGCATCCCCACAACAAATCCCATTGAGGGTCTATAGTTGCTATCGACCACCCTCAACATGTGAAAAAGGGGAGCATAGATATTCAATAACTTATTTACAGAATGCCACTAACTCTCACACAGGACAATAGCCTCCACTTTTCTACACTTTGCGGTCTTGGAATGCTTGCTTTTCCTCCATTCTTCATCAGAGAACATGAGTCTTAGCTTCAGCTTCTTCTCATAAACACTCCGCAGGGTCAAGAATGCAATGGCGTTGGCGGAGCGAGTCACTCCGGGTCTGACAATATCCTTCATCTCACACATGCGGCGCATCATGTTCAAGATCTTGTGGTGGCTATAGATGAAGACGGTAAGGGTCTTCGCTTTATCAATGGTTATTTTGAAGGATGGCAACTTCTCAATACCCTCAAGCATCAGGTCAATAGTATGAGCTGCACAACTGATCCAAAAAATACTCGGCCTCTTCTCCTTCAATTTCTGCTTTGCCGCCATAGTTGTAAAAGCATTATCCGTAACAACCTGGATGACCTTCTGTGGCTCAATCTCCTCAATGCATGCATCCACCCACTCAAAAATGTACTCTCCCGTAAGCGAGTCTCCGGAGCACTCAATTGACTTGTAGAAAGTCGTGCCTAGCTTGCTGTGGATGCAAAGGTTCATGATCGACCGCATCTTCCTATCTAACCAAGCATCTGTCATGATAGAACAACCCCTCTTCCTCCACTCCTCCTCATGCTCCTTCAATGAGTCCTTAGTCTCATTTACAGCACCCCTCAACAACGGCTCTCTCAACATATACATGCTAGGCGGTCGGTAGGTACGTCCATAATCCCCAATAGCGCTGCACATCCGCATAAAAGAGTCGGTAGAGAGAGCATGAAAAGGAATGTTATTCTCATATGCCCATCTAGCAACATGCTTGTGGACCCAATCTTGCCCAACGGTCGGCTCTTTGGACCTCTTTGAAGATCCGCCCGTTGTATGAGTAGAAGAGATAATTTCCTCTTCTTCAATAGCCATTGGATCCGACTTGTCGAACTGTGCTTCATCTTGCAACTCCATGATATGCATCTCCTTCAGTTTTTTCCTCCTGCAATTAGCATCCATAGCTTCTTGCACCTTCTTCCTATCAGCGGCCGAAATCTTAGAGCACTATACGCAACTGTTTCCTCTGCCGGCAAGATGTTGCTTCAATCTAAAGACCCCTCCTTTCATCTTGTGCGAGCACAATTTACATTGCACCAAGCACAAATCATTTAGATCCGGAAGAAACCCAAACTCCCAACCAATATCTTCCGAGTTTTTTTTATCTTTCACAGGGGCTTTCGCGAGAATAGAGGTAGAACCCGCAGATTTCGTAGGAGAAATATCCGACATTCTACATCACAACAATTCAACAAACAAACCATTCATAGATCAAACCATCAAATCATGACAAATAAAAGATTCAAATAAATCACATAACTTGATCTATTAAGTATTAACATCTATTTAGTCTTCTCTTTTATAAGACTATATGTAAAATTGAACAAGATTTTAATCTCAATTACTAATTAAATAGATTAACTAAAATTAACTACGTGAGTAGATTAATTCAGTGCGAGACGCCGATACTCATTCATTGATTGTTTGCTAATAAAAAAAACTGTCATCTATATTTACTCGATTAACAATATAATATCTCGACTAGGTCAAGCACATAAGAGATAAATCATAACCAAGATTTTTGTGTCAAAACAGGCTACTAAGAACTCTCCCCATGATTTTCATCTTCGACATCAAATTCTAAACTAAATTATTAAAATCAACACTTGTATACAAAACTAATAAATGCAAGAATTCATTCATCAATTGATCGCAGATCAACAAGAACTTTTCATCTCTCAATTCTTTGATTAACAACAACATTATCTCGACTAGGTTAAGAAGATGAATTCAGTGTGAAATTGATATCATCGTCTTTTAACATCATCATCTTGTTACTAAGCATCTGATCGTAATTCAAGATTCAAAGTCACAGAAAAAAAAATCATCAAAATCAAGAAATAAATGATCGAAGATTCAAACCCTAGATATTCACAAATGATCTCGGGAAAAAAAGAAAAAAAATCAGGAAATAAATTAGGGCACAGATCACCAAGAAGAGAATAATTACACATTAAAAAAAAGAGATTAATCTCACCTTAGATTGCTCTGAGACAGGAAATGGCGTTGAGTCTCAAGGAAAGCAACAGACGATTTACTAGAGCTGGAGGAGACACGGGTGTTCTCATAATTTAGGAGAGGACCCGAGAGGAGGACGGGCGGGAGAGGACCATGGGAGAGGAGGGAGAGTCAAAGAGAGAGATAAGGAGAGGAGGCGGCAAGGATGGACAAGGTCGGAGAGGAAGAGTACGAGAAGGGGATGGAGGAGGGCGTGGAGGAGAGGCAGAGAGGATCATGGGAGAGGAGGGAGAGAGTCAAAGAGAGAGATAAGGAGAGGAGGCGGCTATGGGTTAGTCTTAGAGAGATAGAGAGCGAGAGAGAGTTAGAGAGAGAGATAGGGTTAGGTTATGAGTTCGGGTTCGGGTTTGGGTTTTTCCTTTTTGTTTGGTTAAAGCACCTAGCGAGCTGGCCTAGACCGGTCGTTCGCCAACAGCTGCCGAAGCTCGCCAGCCCGCTTTTACGACATTGGTGTTGCATGAGTTAGTACATGAAGACTATGCATGTGCACAGGCTCAATCTGCAGGATAACATTGTTGCATGAAGTTGACCCTTCTATGCATCACGCACAGGCTTGCCTAGCATGCTGCAGCACAGTTGGCCTGGTCACGTGTGGCTGCAATACTAGGCAAGCCTACACAATCAATACATGGTCTAGGTTCCCACATCGAACTTGATGATGGAAAAGTTACATATGCGTTCTCATCACTAATTACCATACATATGTAACATTTGGATCGAGCAAATGCCCAGAGTTGACAAAATTTGCAACAAGAGTTTTAAGCCTCACATGTAGCTCTTGAGGTTGCGAAAGAAATTGGAGTACATTTGAACAAGTGAGGAAAAAACTTATTTTCTCCTAACATTGTAAACTTGTAATTTAAGTTTATCTAATCTTACATTCCTAGTTTATGTTCACCAACAAATTTTATTGGAAATGATAGGTTCACACAAGGAGAAGAAATAGACTAGAACAAAAGAGGCTCCATTCTCTTGTGTATTTTATGTACAATATGAAGTTGCGAGAGAGAAGCATGAAACAAAAAAGCTTGTGCAGATCCTATATTAGTGGAAGTTGCGGATTCAGATGATGAATGGACAACTATAAATGAAGATGAAGACATTGATAGAGTAGATGCTCATGTTACAGAAGATGACGCTTTTTGATGTTGCTCCGGTTGATACAATTCGAGTGGAGATTGAAGGAGGTGAAAATGTTACTAATGCATCAAATAAGAGAGAAAGAGTACATTCTAGTCAAAGTAAGTAAAACTAAAAAAGATAAATTGCATAATTGATATCATTGTTATTTATATATTACTAATCTATTCTTGAAAATTTATAATTAGGTAAAGGAAAGGAACTTCAAATCAGAGATGACGATGAAGATGATATTGAAGATAATGCAGCCAACGATGAATTGATGAACAACCTCTCTAATTTGGTGTCGGACGAAGAAGATGATTAAGTGTTTTACTGCTTTCATATAGATGTTCAAGATTGTTAGTGGATGAGAAAAACCGGACTTATATTTCTTTTTAGAGTTTGAAAGTGAAAAAATAAACTTATATTTTTTGTTTTCAATGTTTTATTTAGTACTTAATACATATTTATGCATATAAATAATATATATTTATATTAAATAATATAAATAAATAGAAAACTCTGAAACTTACGCTTCACGCCTCAAAGCTTACGCTTTCGCCTTGCACTTCCGCTTTTTTAAAGCTTGATATTTGGGATTGTTTGCTTGGTTGTATACCCCAAATTTTAGACTATTTTAACTTTGATACCTGAAGTTTTCCATTGGCTGACAAATTTTACAAGGATGAGGGGTCTTGTTGCTCTTGAAGTGCAACTAGATGTACCCTTTCAACCTCACCAACATAATTGTCCCGATCCGATGTTATAAGTTTGCTTGATGATACAACCACAATCCAAAAAAGATAAGAATTGAAAGAAAATAGGGCTAGAGAGTTAGGGTGTTTTTACCAAGCAAATTAGGGTTTCGCGTTCCCCTTGTTGATTGATGATGGCCGAGGAGGAGGAGCGCCGGAGATTGTTGACTGTTGAGTTAAGGTTCGACGGCTCTGATTTGGGGAGAAGAGAGCGGAGGAGTGGCGTGCAGAGGAGAGGCGAGCGGAGGAGCGGCGAGCGGAGGAGCGGAGGAAGAAAGAATTTTGAGCTGGGCAAATCGATCTCCGAGACTGAGTCTCGGGACTGAGATTAGCTTATTTTTGAAACAGATCGGGTCGGGTTTGGAAATGGGGCTTCATGAGGATGTGTGTGTATTAGAAGGACCAAAACCAGTGTAGTAACCTCGGGGCTGTTTGGTTTAAGTAAAATTTTGGCATTTGGTGTAGATTACTAATTTTGAGATAAAAAAAAAAGGTGTGTATTTTTTTGGTTTTGGAATTTCGTAGTTGATGTTTATTTCAATAATTTTTTTAGAATGTTGAATCCCAAAAGTGCAAAAAGCACCAAATTTTTAGAATTTGTCAAATGCTCTCAATTAAGGAGGATTTGGTAAATTCCATAAGTAGGTATACTTACCCCTCTTTCTATACTCTTGTATTTTATTTTTTTTGTGGGAGGTAACCTCACCAAGGTAACTATATTCACCTCTCCTTCTATTTTAGAATTTATTATTCTACTATAGGTTGGGTTTGAATCAAACAAGATATTACAAATTGTAGAATTTGCTTTCCTATAATAATGTTGAACCAAACAAAATATTAAAAATCCCAAAGCATATATAAAACCCTATAGATTTGAAATTCTCTATGAGATTACAAATCCTAAAATTTTGGCATTTGAACCAAACAGCCCCTTAGGCGGGGTGTTGGTTGAGGATTGTTTGATTTGGACTCGGACTTTTATTAGATTTTAATTTATGGTGTTATTCATTTTGGAGTAGAATTTAAATTTAAATTTAAGGTGTTATTAGTTTAGGACTAGGATTTGAATTTAAATTTAATGAGTTATTGGTTTAAGACTAGGGTTTGGATTTGAATTTAACATGTTATTGGTTTAGGACTAGGATTTGGATTTGAATTTAAGGTGTTATTAGTTATCTAGGATTGTTATTAGGGCTAGGATTTCAAAATCCACACTCCATTCCAACTCTATCATTTTTAATGAGAAATTTTCAACAGAAAGTCCAAGTTTAAATTGATGAATTATGATGTAACTATGTGCATTTCCTCTCTCCTCTTCTCTTTACTTATTTAAATATTAATATATTGCAAATTAAATATATTTAATTTTACAATATTCCATATTTCTAAGTTATTATATATTAACATTGAATGTATTTATTTTAAAATATTTTTAATCAACTTCTATAAATTTATTTAATTCATTTAAAATAAAATATATTTAATACTACTTAATCACTTAGTATATTTAATATATAATATTAACTTAGGTATGTTCATTATTTAACATTTCTTAAATATATAAATATTTAAAATATTTAATACCATATTACATACATTTTATTTGAACCGTTTAAATGAATTATAAGATGTATTCAGCTTTGTTCTTGTCATCCGTTAACCTAAATGAGGGTGCTTTTTTAAATTAATATTTTTTTGTTAATGATTATTATTCAACATAATAATTTAATTTTAAACTCCTAATGATAATAATCCGGAAATCTAAAATTTAGTCTGAGAATCTGACCATCAGTCTATGAATCCAAAGTAAAAGTTCAAGAATCCAAACCAAAAGTTCAAGAATTATACTCACAAAAATCAAAATCCAATCCAAGACTCCGGGACTCTGACCATAAAATCCAAGTCCAGGTATCAATCCAAGAATGTCAGTTTCGTGGACAGTTTTTCGAGTCCAAATCAACAATCTGGAATGAATAATAGCCCCTTAGCTATGCTTCTAGTAAAAGATCCGGATATCTAGACTATATCTGATATTTGGATCTGATATCCGAATCCAAAACCGTGTCCGGATAATTTTCAAAACCATATCTGTATCCGGCCAGTTTTAAATTTTGACTATCACATCTGCATCCGATTCAAATACAGTTTAGATCATTTCAAATATATCCGAACTACATAGATCCGAATATCCAACTCGATATTTGGATCCGATATCCGAATCCAAAACCGTGTCCGGATAATTTTCAAAACCATATCTGTATCCGGCCAGTTTTAAATTTTGACTATCACATCTGCATCCGATTCAAATACAGTTTAGATCATTTCAAATATATCCGAACTACATAGATCCGAATATCCGAACTCTGATATTTGGATCCGATATCCAGGTCTGAAACCATGTCCGGATAATTTTTCAAAACCATATTCGAAATCATATCTATACTCGACTGGTTTCAAACTTTTATAATCATATCTGCATCCGATTCAAATACGGTTCGGATCAGTTCAGATATATCTGGACCACATAACACCCCTAATTAAAAATGAGGACCTATCTATGACTGGTGAATATCTACATATTAGCATAGCAGGTTAAAAAAATTGGATTTAATTCGCCTTTTTTTATTGAGTTTTTACCTTTCATTTCTGATTATTTTGATTTTTTTTTAATATTTTGATTGACTATAAAAATTTTCCATCTCTCTTGAGCATAGAAAGAAAAAGAAAAGCTCTAAGATACGATCCATACAAAAAAGATCTAAGATACTATCCGTACGAATCTGTAGACTCTCGAAGTTCTCGGTGACGACAGGTTAGAACTTCAAATTTAATTTGTTTTTTTATTAAATTTCTTATTTTTGTTTTTGATAATTTGATTAATTATGTTTGATGATTGGTATTATATAGTGATTATTTTTATTTCCAATTACTTGATTATTTAATTGCTTTTACTTTGATCTAATTATTTATTTTCGAGAAAATATACTTTTTCTGATTGTGTGGTTATTTTTGTATAATTTTTTATTAACTATGGATATTATCCTCTCTCCCAAAACAAAGAAGAAAAAGAGAAGTCAGAAGATCTCGATCCATCCTTTCGACCATAAAATTTCAAAAAGAATATATGACACCTCAAAGATCTTAGCAATGATGGGTTAGTACTTTGAATTTAATTCATTTTTTTGTTGAATTTGTGGTTTTCTCCTTTAGGATTGAGAATGTGGATTCTTCTTTGAGAGGAAAACATCTACAAGTGGAAAAAGAACATACAGATTCCCCAAAGATATTAGACTTTTAATCTAATTTACTTTTTTGGATTTCTTACTTTTTTTCTTATTGTTTGATTAATTTTTCAATTTTTGCTTGAGTATGGATATTATTTCTCTCTCAAATAGAGAGGAAAAGATAAAGAAGCCCTAAGACCCAATCTATACATTAAACTACCACTTTCAATTTGAATCTATAGAATCTCGAGAGTGATCTATACATTCAACCATCACTTCTAATTTGAAGCTATGGAATCTCGAGGGTGTATACTTTTAAGGTCACCGTCCATGGCGAAGGGCTAGAATTTTGTTAATTCATTTCTTGGTTGAATTTTTTATTTTATTTCTTGATTATTTGATGAATTGTGTTTGATGATGAGTATTATATATTAACTAATTTTTGTTTCTAATTAATTAATTATTTGATTAGTTATACTTTGATCTAATTCTTTATTTTGTACAGATAAAATAATAATGAAAAATAGAAAAATGGATTGTGGCAATCAAAAGTGCGAAGAAACTTTCATAGTTTCATTCTTTTAGCATTCTAACTTGATTCTCTTAGTTTCTAATGAAATGTTCTTTTTACTTTTTATAATTGAGAATTTCTCTCTACTTTATTTTGGCCCTAATTTTTATTTATTCTAGATAAAAAATAATGAAAAGAATATTTAAAGAGGATTGTGTTATCAAAGAATTGGAAAGAAATTTTTAGATTAATTCTTTTAGCATTCTAATTTTATTGTTATATTATTAGTTATAATTTCTTTTTATTTTTAAGCCTGAGAATCTCTTTCTCTATTTAATTTATTCTAATTTATTATTTTTGTTATATATAAAAATAGAGAAAAATATAGTAAGAAGATTAGGGCTATCAAATAATGTGATAAAAACTATTGAGGTTCATTTCTTTTAATATTCTAATTTATAGTTTTATTCTTTTTGCTTTTCAGATTGAGAATCTCTCTCTATTTTACTTTGTTCTAATTCTTTATTTTTACAAATAATAAAATAAAAAAGAAGCAAAAAAAAGAGAACCTATGACATCTTGTTGATGTCGAGAACAACTTACTAGATTGAGTCCATGAGATTGGTGTCATTGATGAGGGCCAAGTGATCCCCTTTGATGTTTGATGGTGAGCTCCTGCTAATGACTGCATGAGATATATAGAAAAAGCTTCAGATTGATGATGGTGGGTTGTCCACATCCGGCCCTTCGATGCCTAAGTTAGACTCTTGATAATAAAGTCAAAGCTGTAGGTAATCTAGGTTAGGATTAGTGGAAGATCATAGTTTGAAATTCAGCGGTACCTAGTCTTGCAATTGTATGAGGTCTTGCTTTTTTTATCTTGGGTAGGAGGGGGTATTTATACTTATTGCTTAGAGCAGATCATCCTCTACACATGTCATCATCTTAACAGCCGAGGTTGTTATGGTAATTACTTAGCCTACAAGTAAGTCCGCGTGGCAGCACCTCATTAGCGCAGGATGGTACAACTAACGTATGTGTAGGCTTGATAAGGTATGAAAGTTAATAACTAGATAGAATGAGTATTTGATCGATATCTCCTCATATGGTTTGTTGAGAATGTGATATGATTCGAATCAATCATCTCCAATTAGGCAGGCTATCATAAATTAGTCCGGATTGGGGTCTAGGCATAGTAACCGAACTGAGATGAGTACAACTGTTATGGATCTTTGCCCATCTATCCAGGCTTTTAGGTCAAGCCTATGGATTGCGACCATGTTGTATGTTGAGTGCACATATCTTACACTTTAGTGAGTTAAAGTGCGTACCTAGTTGACCGAGTTAACTCATTGTCGTGATGCGATCTGGTTAGCCCAAATGGAAATTTTGGGTTATATGCATAACAATTGCCCCTACTCCCGAGCTAAGATGGAATCCTGGTTGGGAGCAGATAAGATTTGCACTAGGTACACATCAGCCACATCTCGTCTAATTGCATTAATCGTGGATTTCACGGTCATGTTGCCGAGATTTTCACCATCATGAAGATACGGCACCAGTGTCATCGTGTCCCCCTTATTCACCCCGCCAGCTTAATCGATTACCGCCATGTGCTGTTTAGGCGGCTGTTGATTTAAAAGTGATTTCCTTTTGCTACAAGTTTCGCCCTTAATGAGAAGAAGTAGTTCATCTTCTTCCTCCTATCCAGTCTCTTTCTTTGAAGCATTTTATTCTATAGATCTTCCAAAGAATGGCTACCCCTGATGCTTCCAATATGGTGTCCTGCTAATTTGGTGGGAAAGTTCATGAATTCTTGAGGGGTTCAAATCACAAATGTCTAGACGAACTCAGATCTATTGCGGTAGAATGAGGCATTCCCTGAGCCTATTTAATTCATTTCCCTGAACCTAATTAGGCGGCATGCGATCACGGCGATGGCGTGTTCTCATTTTTTCTTGCCCAGATGGGTATTGGCTCCGATTTTCTCTCCATACCTTCTTCTTAGTTCTACTCTGTAAGCTAAGGTAGGAGGGGCATTTATACTAATTGCTAAGAACCTATCCTCACCAATTCTTCACAAAGCCAACATTACAATACTCAGATCTCCTATCCTTAGAGGGGATATTAGGGAAAGCACTCCCCCTAAAGTTGATGAGGTAAGGAAAATGATGAGGGCTAGGTTGAAGAAGAATTCTGAGGAAATGAGGAATGTGTTGGGCTCCTCTTCTGCTCTTATCAAGGTGACAATTTTCCTTTTGCTTTGAAAAGGGCTAAATGATCCAAGATTTGATCTCCCTACCCCTAAGAAACCTATCCTTCCGTCCTCCACCAAGAGAGAGAGAAAGAAGAGGAGAAAAAAATAAAAAGGAGAAGAAGAAAGAGAAACACCAAGAATCTGTGGCAGTGCCATCCGTCAGTTGTGAAGAGCTTGTCAAAACTCATCTTCTTTCCCCTACCGTCAATTTGAGAAGGGATTCTTTGGGTCCTCTTTCTAAAAAGAATTTTTCCGCACCCTTTTCTCGCTTGTTCCCCTACTCTGAATCGAAACTTTTCCTGGGAATGTTACCTTAACTTGGTCTTGTGGACCAAATCAACTATTCTCAGTTGAGAGAATAGTGGGGAAGTGGGGTTGTTGAGAGAATATCTCTCAGAGGCTGTTTTTTGAGGGGGTGGAGATGATGGGGGTAGCCTCTATATAAAGGATAGTTTCTCTTTGAGAAATCACAATACAGAAACAAAAAGCCCCAAATCCCAGTACCGGAGCCCCCTCAAAACCCATCAGATCATTTCTCCTCTTTCGTTTTCGCACACTGGTATCAGAGCAGGCAACTTCTCCACTCCCGCTGTCATTTTTCAACAGAGAAGAAGCAAGTCCTCCACCTCCTCTGCAATTTTTCCAACAGAGAAGAAGAACTTCTCTCCAGCCACATCCAGCTGCTGCTTTTAAACCACTTGTTATTTAATTTCTTTTGCCCCTTATCTAGAGCAAGTACGACCTTGAGCCACGAGCTTTCTTTTTTTTTTTCTTTCTTCAAGCAAACTCTTTACTCTAGAGCAAGTACCCCATCATCTCACTTTTTCTCCTGTTTTTGAAGTCAAAACCTACTACTTGTTGCCTACCCACGTGATCTCCTCAAATCAAAACATTTTTTATTTTTTTTATTTTTTGTACCCGTGGCATGTGACTTACCTATAGTCATTTTTTATTCATTTTTGTGAAAGTCCCTCTTCATAAAGCCTTTTCAAATAAGACCCTATTTGTTACCTAGCTCGGCTACAAGTTTCAGGCAATTGCACTTTCAACTGCTGATCTCAACCTGATTTGCTGCTATTCCACAAATCTGAAGAAAGCTCATTGTTATCAACTCCAACCTCGCTGCGACCACCGATCAGAGACAACGTCAAAACTTCGAAAAGTGATTCTCCGATCGACTCCACTCGGCGAAGAGCTTGCACGAACGGGAATCAACTTTTTTCACTCAGACCTAATCAATTCTTCACAGTCATTTCTTCAAATTTATTATTTTTATTTTTATCTAATCTTATTCTATTTTTAGTATATATGTTTATA
Organism: Asparagus setaceus; assembly: GCA_012295165.1. Classification (NCBI taxonomy): domain Eukaryota; kingdom Viridiplantae; phylum Streptophyta; class Magnoliopsida; order Asparagales; family Asparagaceae; genus Asparagus; species Asparagus setaceus. Next base: position 40,022,962 of record CM022705.1, read on the forward strand.
CACAAACCTTATACATATTTTAAATTGGAACTTTAGTTTTAGTTCTCTACCAAATGGCTAGTAAACTTGTTCTATCAGAACTAGAAAATTTTGACAAATTTAATGGCAGTAATTATGATATGTGGCATAGAAAAATAGGATATGCTCTTATTCATGACAATATTGATGATATAATCGAAACCACTGCTCCAACCCTTACTGATAAATCTACATCTGAAGAAAAGAAAGGGTTTGAACAGTGGACGTCGAAAGATAAAAAGGCAAAAAGCCTAATGCTCATGTTCATGGAAGATAACTTAATCAAAGTTTTTGAAACTTATAAGACTTCCATGGACATGTAGAATGCTATAAAAGAAAAATATGACATTGCCTCTGAGGTTAACATTCAACTCCTCTTGCATAAGTATAATTCTTGTCGTATGCAAGAGGGAGACAATATCATAGAGTATATTAATAAGATGATTGTCATGGCTAAGGAATTATCCACTGCTGGGACTGAAATCCCAAAAAGAATGCAAGTGGCAACTATATTGAATAGTCTGCTCCCTTCCCTTGCTGTAGCTGCCACCACATTAAGAATGAACCCTGCCATTAAATCTGTCACTGATCTTCCAATGCACCTAGCGATAGAACAGGATTTAATAGCCAGTAGGAAGGAACCAGAACTGAACATGGTGCAGCAGAAAATAAACTATGTGCATCAGAGGCAACAAACTGGAAGAAATAGAAACCCCGGTCCTAGTAAACCACAACCGTGAGGATCGAAATCGCAGAAGTTCAAGAGAAAGAAAGTACCCCGTGGAGCCTGCTACAATTGTGGGAAGTTCGGGCATTTTAGGCCCACTTGCCCACAAGGTGAAAAGCAGGAGAATAAGGGAGGCTATAAGCATCCAAAACAAGGGGGTACTAGCAAAAGAGAATTCGTCGGTGTGACGGAATGCAATGCTATGATGACGGACATCAGCGGTTGGTGGATCGACTCCGGTGCGACGAGACATATCGCAAAGGACACAAATGGAGTCACAGAATTCACTGAGCTGAAGAAAGGAGAACAGAGGATCTATATGGGAAACAATACCTATCTCGATGTAGAAGGTATTGGTTCGTATAGATTGGATCTTGGGGACAGTGTTCTTGTCCTCAAAGGTGTGTTCTATGTGCCAGGAGTACGACGCAATCTAATCTCTGTTCCCAGCTTGATGAAGAAAGGACTGGAAGTTAGGTTCTACAATAATCGGGTTTCTATAGACAAGAATAATAAAGTATATGCTATAGGCAAATATGTACCCGAGCATGAATTATGCATTCTTCCAGTAGTTTATAATAATTCTGATAATAAAATTTTCAATTTGAACTACTTATCTTGTTATATTTCTGAGTCTGAATTGTGACATTCTAGACTAGGACATACTCGTATTTTAAAAATGAAAGAAATTATCAGAATGAACTTACTGCCTGCACTATCTAATGTTCAATTACTACAATGTGAGCATTGTTTAACTAGTAAAATGATCAGGAAACCTTTTATTGGCGGACAAAGAGCCAATAAACTTTTAGGGTTGATACACTCGGATATTTGTGGTCCCCTAAGTGTCAAAACTTATAGTAATAAAAAATATTTTTATTACTTTCATAGATGATTATTCTAAGTTTGCACACGTCTATCTTATATCTAGAAAATGGGAAGCTTTTGATTGCTTTAAAAGATATAAGACAGAAGTTGAAAACCAACTTAGAATGAAAATTAAAATTTTGAGAACTGATAGAGGTGGGGAATATAACTCTAAAGAATTTGAGAGTTATTGTATTCAACATGGAATTAAAAGGCATATAACAATGTCGTATACACCACAACAGAATGGTGTTGCTGAAAGAAAGAATAGAACATTGCTGAATGTAGTTAGATGCATGTTGTCTCATTCTGGTCTCTCTAAAAATGTTTGGGGAGAAGCATTATTAATTGCAAACTATATTTTAAATAGAATTCCCACCAAGTCAGTTGTATCTACACCTTATGAGTTATGGAATGAGAGGAAACCTAATTTGAGTCATCTCAGGAAGTGGGGATCTATAGCCCATGTTCTCATTCCATACCAACTTAGAGATAAGTTGGATTTGAAAACAGTAAAGTGTAGATTCATAGGGTATTCAGAAAAGTCAAAAGGTTATAAGTTCTACAATAAAGAAAAAGGGGTAATTAAAAGCAGAGATGCTATATTTCTAGAAAATCTAGAGGAAGCGGAACAAGTTTAAGAGGAAATAGAACCTCTAACTGTAATAGATGATGATTATTACAGTGTTGTTTCCACTGATGACCCAGATATAGTGAATGAACCTAACCTTGAAAATAATGAAATACCTATGAAAAATATTGTACCTCATCAACCGGTTGTAGGTAATAAAGGCCAAGAACACAACCTTCTTGGATGGATGATTACTATTTGTATTCATGTGAGCCATCTTGTTTCTCGGTAGGTACAATTATAGAAGAACAAGATCCCTTAATCTTCTCTGATGCGATGAAATCGCATGAATCAGCTTTATGGCTAGAATCCATGAGAGAAGAACTTGATTCTATAAAAAAGAATAAGGTATGAGAGTTATGTGATCTACCGGAAAATAGAAAAGTCATAGGATGCAAATGGGTGCTTAAAAAGGAATACCGTATTGATGGATCTATTGATAAATTCAAAGCATGATTAGTTGCTAAGGGTTACAACCAGAAGGCAGGAATAGATTTTCAGGAGACGTATTCTCCTGTAGCTAAATTTGCATCCATTAGAATTATTTTGGCTATCGTTGCATATCTTGATTTGGAGTTATTCCAAATGGATGTTAAAACTGCATTCCTTAACGGAGAGTTGAAGGAAGCGATATATATGCAACAACCTGAAGATTTTCAGGTGAAAGGATAGGAACATAAAGTTTACAAATTAATGAAATTTCTATATGGTTTAAAACAGTCTTCTAGACAGTGATATCTCAAATTTCATGATGCAGTCACCAAACTTGGTTTTATTCAAAATAAATTAGATAATTGTGTATATGTATTGAAAAGTGGGAGAAACTTTACTATATTATCCTTATATGTGGATGATATATTGCTCACTGGAAATGACATAGAAATGTTGAATAAACCAAGGCAGATCTCAGCGAAAAGTTTGAGATGAAAGACATGGGTGATGCATCATATATTCTTAGAATTCAAATAATTTGAGATAGAAAGTCTAGAATGTTAAGTTTAAACCAAGAAAAGTATTTAAGATCAGTTCTTAAAAGGTTTGGAATAGAAAATTCCAATCCGGCACCAACTCCGTTGGTAATGGGAAAGAGATTGTGTAAAGAGCAAAGCCCTGGAGAGGGGCAAAAGCTATTAGATGTTCCTTATGCTCAAGCAATTGAAAGCTTGATGTATGCAATGTTATGCATCAGACCTGATTTAGCTTATGCTGTAAGTCTGGTTAGCCGATATCAAAGTAATCCAGGACCAGCACACTGGAAAGCTGTTAAAAGGATTATGAAGTATATCAGAGGTACATTGACTCATAGATTGGTTTATCAAGCTGATTCGCTCGATCTCCTCGATTACTCCGATGCTGATTTCGGAGGTGATAAAGATGATGGAAAGTCCACTTCGGGACACTTGTTCATCTTTGGAGGAGGAGATGTTTCTTGGAGTAGCAAGAAATAAGGGTGTGTTACTAGATATACACAAGAAGATGAATGTATAGCTTGCAGTATGGCAACTACACATGTTTCCTGGATAAGATGATTTTTGATTGATCTAGATCTCAATTTGTTAGAAGGACCTATTGATAGTTATTGTGATAATCAAGCAGCGATTAGCTTAATTAATAGTGGCGCGAATAGCTCCAAAGAAAAACACATTGAGATCTAGTATCACTATATTCGAGATATTGTAGAAAAGGGAGAAGTTAAAGTGACTTATATCCCTACTACAGATATGATTGCTGATCCTTTGACAAAAGGAATACCAACAGAATCTTTTATCAAACATGTAAGTTTGATGGGACTTAGGAATAAATAAGTCCAAGTAAAATTTTATGAATAACGAAAATAAAAGTTACTCTCTACCAATAGTAGGAGTAATAGTAAGTAAGAAATATGGATCTCACGGATAGTGGGAGTCATATCACTTGGTTAATTTGGTCAAGTGGGAGATGTTACCTTGACTTGGTCTTGTGTGACCAAATAAACTATTCTCAGTTGAGAGAATAGTGGGGAAGTGGGTTTGTTGAGAGAATATCTCTCAGAGGCTGTTTTTGAGGGGGTGGAGATGATGGGGGTAGCCTCTATATAAAGGATAGTTTCTCTTTGAGAAATCACAACACAGAAACAAAAAGGCCCAAGTCCCATTACCGGAGCCCCCTCAAAACCCATCAGATCATTTCTCCTCTTTCGTTTTCGCACACTGGAAGCGAAAGCTAATTAGGTAAGCTTTCCATCCGCTTTATAAGCCCATGAGAGAGGATCAGAATTTGCTCGCCGCCCTCCTCGATATGTTCCTTTTTTGATTTTTCTACGATGCTGGTGAGTATCAATAGCACTTATCAAAGGAGGTGGTTTCCTGCTTGAAGTTGCTCATCGATGTTTCATTCTTCCCCCGACTCAAAGTGGGATCGGCGATCTGACATTTACAATGCCCACTGTGGTGGGGTTTGGGGAAAAGAACAAGAGCAAGGAAGAATAGTATATCAAGTTTTCGAGGCTACCATTAGAGCTGAGAAGGTAGAAACTAAGTAGGCTTAGCTTCGGAAATTATTTGAGGCGGTTTACTTAAATCACAACCGGGTGCAAGATGAGGCTCGTACGGTGGTTGAAGAGAAGAAAAAGCTAGCCTTGTCATTAAAAAAGACTAAGGAGTCATTTTCCCGATCTGAAGTTGGTCACGAAGATGCCATTCGTCTTTATGCCTAGGCAGAGAAAGAGCGAGACGAGGCCGGACGAGAGAAGTTCGCCCTTGAAGGAGAAGGATGAGACACACTATACTAACTTGGGCCTGGAGGTGGAGGTGAATTAACTAAGAGCGACTTTGGCTAACCTTCCTGAAGAGGTCTTAGATCAATTTGGCGTCAAGTGGCTTAGGACCCCTAATGGTTTGTTTGAGGGTGCCATTATTTTCAAGAATGGCTTCCATCATGGCATGGGTGTTATACCTAAAGTCCACGCCTATGATCGACTGGTAGGAGATCTGCCTAACCTTCCTATCCCATACTATATATCACTTTTATGGGAAGGCGCTAAAGGCAGAACTGGCCATGACAAACTCTGATATGCTTGCTCAACCTAATGATGATAAAGGCGCATCTTCTAATGAGCAGAGCCACCGACCATCCTCCAACTCTTTAGGATAGGTTTTTTAGTGACTCCTGATTATCACATTTTAATTACATTTTTATACCCTCATTACCTATGTTATATGAATAAAGATATTACTAATAATTGTTTTTATCTTATTTTGCAGGCTAATAAAGAAATAATGAATAAAAGCCCAAATGACTCAAATTCTCTGAATTTCTACCAATTTTTAAAGCCCAAATCTGAAGATAAATAAAGGCCCAAGATACCAAAGTGATCTAAGAGAAATTCGTGAAGAAAAATTAAGAAAAGATAAATTCAGTTGGAATCCAACCGGTTGGCCAACCGATTGGCCAACCGATTCGTTCGCAACAGATTTGATCAATGGCTGATTTCTCTTCCTTGGTGGCCAAGTTTGATCCAATGGTTCACATCAACTCCGTTGAGCTATAAATAGAGGGGTAGAGAGAGAGGTTTGAGTGTGAAATATTTTATAAAAACTCTATTTGGAGAGGAGGGTTACTCTTAATTGAGAAGACCTTTCAAAAATTGTAACTTTTATTACACAATAAATAAAATTTTTCACCCCTTCAATTTTCTTTCTCTTCTTCTTGTCCAAGGACCAAAAGGAGGATGAGATGAAGATCAGGAGTTGTTGGTTTATCTTTTATTTCTTTTGCATTTCTTTTTCTTATTTTCTTTCTTGTTTATTTACATGCTTTGTAGATTAGATTTACATGCTTTATTTACATGCTTTGTAGAGTAGATTTACATGCTTTATTTACATGTTTTGTAGATTAGATTTACATGCTTTCATTTCTTTATTTGCATTCTTTTCCTTTTCTTTTCTTTTTCTTTATTTCTTTGCTCTTATTTCCCTTTTCATAATTCACCTTGAGACGTAAGACCCTCTAGGGAATTCTTTATTTTTATTTTCTTTTCTTTAATTCACCTTGAGGCTAGAACCCTCTAGGGAATTACCATTTTCTAAGTGTGGAGCTAATATTTGTGGGATCCCTAGAGATTATTTGAAACTAGCTAACAAATCCAACTTATTTCCATAAGATTGAGATAAGCTAAGTGGATCTACTCTAGATTCCTTATATCTTTAATTAATCCTCCATACTTTACCTTCTTTATTTTTCTCTTATCCTTGCTTTTCATTTGTTTGTTATTTTCCTTTTTTCTTGATTCTTAATTTTATTGATTTTTACTTCTCTCTCAATCTCATATTCCCTCCATGTGCATATAATCTCAAACCTAGTTTTGTTATTATGTGCATATAACCACAACCACATTCTCAACTTCATTTTCTCCTCTTTTGCACATAATCCACATCCACTCTCTAATATTTTCATGACCATTTTCACCATGTACATAAACTTCTAATTGTCGCGCATAATTTGAGAACCAAAACTTGAACAAACTCTTCCTACTTCCCGTTCCTCGTGGGATCGATAATCTTATATACTATAACTTGATAAGTTGTATACTTACAACTTAGGAGGTAATCATTTATTTTCCATCAACTCCGTAGCCGTCCTTGGTGGATGCACATTTGATGCTAGTACCTTTGATCCTACTTTGTTTCAACTTACTTTCTGAATTCTCTCAAGAAATTTAAGTTTATAAAGCATAATTTGTGAGAGATTAGGTCATTTGATGACCAGTGCTCCTCCATAACTAGCTCTGAGATCAAAGGGGGTATTTAGACCGGATTTTCCCATCCTTGATGATCTAGTTTGGTTATTTAATGCAAAATAAGTAGTATCAGTTTTGAACGGGTAGTTCTAGTCTAATGTGCGCTAGACTTCTGGTCCAAACTTCGAACAAGTAGCTCGAGTTCTGGCTTATTTTTCGTTGCTAAATCATTAAGTTCAATCGATCTAGAGACTAGATCGATTTGAGTTCTGAACTTGTTTGATTTGATCGTAAGTAGATAGTTCAAGTCTGACCTGAAATGGGTATGCTTAGGCATTAGTTCTAGTCTAACCTATTTTGATCCCCTAACAGGTAGTTCGAGTCTACCTCATCTCTTGGTTAAACCCGGTGTATTGAGGTTATCTTACCTTGATGTGGCGCATAAATTTTATTCATCGACATGTGATGGGTACATTGCCTACTTCATTGATGGTATATCTTGAGATGTTCTACATTCCATGGGTGCCCGAGCGGTTTGCCGTTCATGTCCTCTAGCTAATAAGTACCAGGGTAGACTTCCTTGTCTACTCAGTAGGGGCCATACCAATTGGGATCTAGCTTATCTTGAGGTTGGCTGGGCTTGTTGAACTGAGATTTGTGGAGGACAAGGTCGCCTACCTTGAATCCCCTCTTTTTGACTTGTTTGTTATAGTATCGGATGATACACTGTTGGTTGACTATCATGGACCTGAGAGTAGTCTCTCTTTTTTTTTTCTTCAAGTAGGTCAAGACTTAATCTCATTGCTTCCTCATTTGCCTCTGGATTGAAGTATTCTAAATGTAAGTTGTCCATGTTGACTTCAACGAGGAGCAACGCCTCAATCCCGCGGGTGAGATAGAAAGGTGTTTCTCTGGTCAATGTCTCATAGGCGATTTGATATGACCATAGCTCCCCGTCTAGATTGTCCACCCAAGCTCTCTTGGCATCTTCCATCTTCTTTTTCAAAGCTTGCGGGATGCATTTGTTGGCAGCATCTACTTGACCATTACTCTTTAGTTGTGCTACGGACGCAAGCTTGAGCTATATCTCGAAAGTGTCTTAAAAATCTCTAAAGTTCTTGATATTGAACCGGGTCCCATTGTCGATGACGATGGTTGCCGAATCCCAAAGAGACATCAGATGGATTTCCAGATGAAGTTTTCCACAATGTTTGCACCTACTTCCGACAAAGGTTCTTCCTCCACCTATTTGGTAAAGTATTCTATTACCACCATAAAGTGTTTTCTTTGACTTTTGGCTAGTGCGAAAGGGCCAAGCATATCTAAGCCCCATTGTGCAAAAGGTATTAGGCTTATAAGCTGTGAAAGCATGGCTGCCGGTACCCGTGGGATGTCCGTAAAACATTGAAACTCATCACAGCAGGCTGTGAAATCACTAGCAACTTTCAATATCGTCAGCAAGTAGCACCCTTGCCTAAAAACCATTTCTGCTAGTGTTCGTTCCCCAACATGATTTTTGTAGATCCATTTGTGAATTTCTTCAAGGATGTACTTTACCTCCATTTGGTGTAGATACTTTGGGTAAGGCCAGTTATCCCATTAGTAAAGGATGTTCTTAATAGCTAATCTTCATCCATGAGGTAGTATTTTGATTTGTGCTCAGTCTTCCTTGCCTCGATGTGGTTGTTGGGAAGAGTTCTCTTAGTGAGGTACTCAATAATTAGATCTATCTAGCTTGGAGATTTGCCGACTTTCATGATTGGTCGCTCTTCCTTGAGATTAATGTTGGGATGCTTTAGGGTTTCTATATGTATTTTCCCCATAGTGTTCCCCGAAGAATAGGAGCCTAACTTTGACAGGGCATCTCTCTGCCATTTTGCACTCTTGGTACCTGATCAAACTCTTCAAGGGGAATTTTCTCCAAAAGCTTTTGGACTTTTGCCAAGTATCTCACCATGCGAGGTTTCTTAGCCTCATATTTCCTATGTATATGCTTTAGGATCAACTACGAGTCTAGCACGGCAATTAGTCATTCAGTCCTTAGTTCTAGAACTAATTTGAGTCCTTTGATTAACCCCCCATATTCTACTTTGTTGTTTGAAGTCTGGAACAGGAATGCCAATGCAAACTCGATTATTTCTCCCCTGAAGTTTTTATGATGATCCCTGCTCCGCTTCCTTGCCCGTTGAACGAGCCGTCTGCCCAAAGGATCATCCATCCTACATATTCAAGCTAATTATACTTCAACATATTCATTTCCTAGAGCTTGTCTGGTTTTAGCTTTTCTTACTTCCTGGGTGTGACTTTCGCATCCTCATCGATTGATGATTCCAAGATGAAGTCTACCAAAACTAGTGCTTTTATAGCTGGTCGTGGCTCATATAGGATATTGTGTTTACTCAACTCGATTGCCTAGCCCATCATTCATTCAGATGTATTGGGGCTTCCAAGCGCCTTCTTGAGTGAGAAATTCATTTTGACCACTATAGTGTGCACCTGGAAATATGGTTGGAGCCGTCTTGTTAAAGTGACGAGCGCGTATGATACATTCTCTATCTGCATGTAATTTGTTTCTGCTCCCCTTAGGGTTATGCTGGCATAAAAGACAGGCTTCTGCCTTTCCAAATTTTCTCAGATTAAGACTGAACTCACAGCCTCATATGATACAAATAGGTAGATGAATAGCCGCTCCCCTTCAATGGGACTGCTAAGTAGCGATGACATGCTAAGATATCTTTTCAGCTTGGAGAATACCATGCTACATTCTTCTATCCATTCCAACTTGTCAGTGAATGGTTCGCCTTTGATTTTGCTATTTATGCTATAGCAGAGTACTTTGAAGAATGGAAGATTTTCTATGGTGATTTGGATAGGAAGCAACTTAGCGCCACAATTCTACCGTTGAGTCATGCACTTCCTTAATAGCCTAAGGCTCTCTCATGTCTTTTATCTCAGCTATTTTCTCTAGGTTTATTTCTATTCCCCTTTGGGTGACCATGAAACCCGGGAACTTTCTCGACTTCACTCTGAAGGTGCACTCTGCTGGGTTAAGTTTCATCCCAAATTCTCAAAGTATGGTGAATGTTTCCTCGAGGTCTTCCACATGGATTGTATTTTGCTTAGACTTTGCAAGGATGTCATCAACGTAAGCCTCGACATTCCTCCTGATCTGCTTTTTTAAAGATTTTGTTAACCAGCCTTTGGTAGGTCACTCTAGCATTTTTCAGGCTGAAAGGCATTAGCTTATAATAGTAGGTTCCTCAATCTGTGATGAAGGAGGTCTTTTCCTTGTCATCCTCATGCATCTTAGTCTGGTTGTACCTTGAGAAGGCATCTGTTAAGCTCAACATTTTGTTCCCAGAGCTTCCGTCGATAAGTCGGTTGATGCGCGAAAGTAGATAACTATCCTTGGGACATGTCTTGTTCAAGTTGGTGAAGTCTATACACATGTGCCTCTTCCCCGCTAGACCTTTTCACAATCACTATGTTTGATAGTCGATGCAGGTATTGCACCTCGTAGATGAACCCCATCTTTGAAGAGGCGGTCTACTTCCTCAGCTACTGCTTGCTGCCTTTTCGCTCCGAATTGCCTCCTTTTCTACCGAACTGGTTTCAAGTGCTTGTCCATGTTCAATTCGTGGCACATGACTATTAGGGCTATGCTTGACATGTTTTCTTGTCCCTATATAAAGATGTTAGCATTTTTACGGAGAAAGGTGATTATTTTGCTTCTTAATGGGTCAGACAACTCTGAACCCACCAGCACTTTTTTCTCATTATTGATACCCAGGAGGACTTCATCCATAACTTTGACTGAGGTCATCCTGTCCTCCCTAGAATCATCATTTAGATCAAGGGTGTCAACTATGGGCAAGCTTTCAGTTATTTGCCCTCCTTTTTTCTGCTCCTTTTTTCCGGGTTAGATAACATGATCTAACCTGATTTTGATTGCCGCGAACCTTTCCAATCCCATAGAGAGTTGGAAATTTTATCTCTATAATGGAAAGTCAAGACAACTACTCTTAGATTATTGAGTGATGCCCTCCCTAAGTTTGTATTATAGGATGATTTTATATCCATCAACAGGAATTTGACCATTACAGAAGCTCTGTGAGAGTATTGCCCTATGATTATCGATAATGTGATGATGCCTTCTGATTTCACCATGTGTCCTATAAATCTAATTTGGGGTGAGGGACAGAACTAGAGCATCCTCTTTTTAATATTCATTTGCTAAAAGCATCAAGGTAGAGGATGTCAGCTGAGCTTCCCATGTCAATCATAATTTGTTTCATGATTAGGTCGGAGATTTTGGCTGAGATGATGATTGCATCATCATGAGGGGTCATTAGTCCCTCAAGATCTTTATCTGTGAATGATATCGCCTAGTCGACCTGCGGCCTTTTCTTAGTCCAATTGACCTCTTGGTGGTTCCACACATATCTCTTGCGAGGATTGGTCGTAACGCCCTCTGCCGTAGGGCCTCTTGCTATCATGTTTATAGTCCATGGCACTTGACCGTTTTCCCCCCATGAATCCTCTGTCTGATTCATGATTTGGGAAAAAGATTGCAGGGGGTTCTCTAGGCTAACTTTAAAGTCCCAATTTTGTAACCTCCAAGTGACTTCGGCAATAGCGATGTGGTTGTGCGGGTCATAGACTCCAAGGCGTCTTGCTTTGAAGCATTGGAGGTATGCTCCCAGCTCCATCTTCTCTTGTTTAAGATGCAATATGTTACTAGGGGCATGCCTTTTGTTTGTGATCCATCCTCAAAGGTGTCTCTGCATCAGAGCTGATGGCCCCAGCTCTGTGGTCTTAATGTTGGATCGACCATAGTGCTAATGAGTCAATCCTAGATTCTCTCGACCATGTTATTGATTTGGATTTTAATTAGTCCCCCAATGTGTAGTGACACCTGATCCAACTGTGCTTGGGTTAGTGTTCCTTCCGAGCTTGTGGTTGGGTCAAATGATTTGTAGTTAGTGTCATCTCCCCCACCAGACATCATTCAAAGTTGATCAAAGCAAGCCTCCATGGTGGATGCTAACTTTTGTTGCTGAGAACAACTTACAAGATTGAGTCCACGAGATTGGACTCAATAATGAGGGCTCACTGATCTCCTTTAATGTTTTATGGCGAGCTCTAGCTAATGACTACTTGAAATACACTAAAAAAAACAAATTAACATGGTGGGTTGTCCACCATAGCCCCTCTGATGTCTAAGTTAGACTTTTGATAATAAAGTCAACATTGAAGGTAATCGAGGTTAGGATTTTAGAAGAAAAAGATCATAGTTTGAAGATCAACGGTACTGAGTCTTGAAATTGTATGATGTCTTGTCCTTTTACCTTAAGTAGGAGGGATATTTATACTGATTGCGTAGAGCAGATAAACCTCTACACATATCACCATCTTAAAATTGTATGAGATACACTGAAAAAGTGTCAGATTAATGATGGTGGGCTATTCACCAATGCCCCTCTAATGCCCAAATTAGACTATTGATTATGAAGTCAAAGCTATAGGTAATCTAGGTTAGGGTTTTAGAAGAGGAAGATCATACTTTGATTGCCTAGGTAATCTAGGTCTTGTCCTTTTACCTTAGGTAGGAATATTTATATTGATTGCCTAAGGCAAATCAGCCTCTACACGTGTCATCATCTTGATAGCTGAGGTTGTTATGTTGGTTACTTGGCCTGCAAGTAGTCCACGTGGCAGTACCTCATTGATATAAGATAGTAAAATCAACGTATGTGTAGATCTGGTAAGTCATGAAAGTTGATAACTGGAGAGATTGAGTATCCGATCGATATCTCCTCACATGATATGTTGAGGTTATGATATGATCCTAATCAATCATCTCTAATTAGGCAAACCACCATAAAGGTAGGCCGTGTTAGGTCTAGAATAGTAACTAAACTGAGATGAGTTCAGCTATTAAGGACCTTTACCGCTCTATTCGGGCATTTAGGTCAGGCCCATGGGTCATGACCTGGTTATATGCTGAGTGCAGATGTCCTACACTTTAGTGAGTTAAAGTATGTACATAATTGACCGAGTCAACTCATTATTGTGATGTGGCCTGGTTAGCCTAAATGCAATATCTAGTTATATGTACAACACATCCCGAAGGTATATACCTCTCCATGTTAGTATTCTTGGCATCGGTGTGTTAGAAATTTGATTTAATTCAATATTTGTTGAATTCTATTTTTAATATCTAATTATTTGATTAATTGTATTTCATGACTAAAACTTTATATTGATAATTTTTTGTTTTGATGAGTTAATTGTTTCATTAGTTTTACTTTGATCTAATTCTTTGTTTTCATGCATGAAAAAATGATAGAAAAGTAGATAAAATGAACTTGCTGCTATAAAAGATCACAAGAAGAAATTTTTGAGGTTCATTCTTTTGACATTTTAATTTTATTTTTAGTGACCAATAATTTTGTTTTCAATCTACGAATATCGAGGGTGTATACTTTTCTCGGGTATAATCTTCAAGGTCACCATCCATGGCACAAAGGGTTAGAAATTCGATTTAATTCATTTTGGTTGAATTTCTTATTTTATTTCTGGATTATTTGATTAGTTGTGTTTGCTAATGTGTATTATGTATTTATTATTTTTCGTCTCTGATTATTTTATTATTTCATTAATTTTACTTTGATCTAATTCTTTATTTTGTGAAGATAGAATAATAATAATAAATAGAGAAAGTGGATCGTGGCTATCCAAAACATGAGAATAAATTTTTATAGATTCATTCTTTTAGCATTCTAACTTGATTTTGTTAGTTACCATTGAAATATTCCTTTTATTTTTTAAGATTGAGAACTTCTCTCTATTCTATTTTATTTTAATTCTTTTTTTGTTACCATAAAAACAATTATGAAAATAATATTTAAAGAGGATTAGGGTTATGAAAATATTGAGAAGAAAGTTTTTAGGTTTATTCTGTTAACATTAAAATTTTTAATTTTATTATTAATTACAATGTATTTTTTATTTTTAGGCCTGAGAATCTCTTTTTCTATTTTAACTTGTCTTAATTTATTATCTTTGTTATATATGGAAAACGGAGAAAAATACGTAAAGAAGTTTACGATTATCAAATAATGTAAGCAAAAATTATTGTGGTTCATTTCGTTTAATATTCTAAATTTTATTTTTTTAATTGTTTTTGGTTTTAGGATTGAGAATCTGTCTATATTTTAATTTGTTCTAATTCTTTATTTTCTTATAAATGATAAATAAAAAAGCAGTAAAGAAAGAGAACTTTTGACATCTCAAGATGTATACTTTCAATGTCACCATCCTTCAGATATGGTTAGAAATTCAATTGAATTCATTTTTATTGAATTTCTTATTTTTAAGTTCTGATTAATCAATTGTGTTTCATGACTAAAATTTTATAATCAAGAATTTGTTTTGTTTCTAATTAATTGATTTGTTTTATCAAGTTTTGCTTTGATCTAATTCTTTGTTTTTGTGCTAATGAAAAACAATAGAAAAGTAAAGAAAATTTAGTGTTAGCAAAGACCACGAGAAGAAAACTTCAGGTCCATTCTTTTAACATCCTAATTAAAGAAAATTTTGTTACCAATGAAATTGTTTTATTATTTTCAATATTGAGATCACATCTCTATTTTGATATGTTCTAATTTTCTATTTGGTTATAGATGAAAAGATTAAGAAAAAGTATAGAAAATGATTTCGGTTATCAAAGAATGTCAGAAGAAGGTTTTGAGGTTCATTATCTTAACATTCTAATTTGATTTTTTAAATTAACAATGACAATTCCTTTTTGTTTCTAGGAATGAGAACTTCTTTCTCTATTTTACTCTGTTACAATTTATTGTTTTATTACAAATGGAAAAATAAGACTTAGAATTCAAATATACTCCTTTTAGCTAACACACCTTTAGTTTTTAACTTAATCTTCAAGGCAAGGCAAAAAAATTTTACCTTTGGAGGGATAGGGATCCATAAATTCATACTATCAAATCTCAAACCACCATCAAATAGGATTTGATAATATAAACTAATAGAAAATTTACGGATGATTCTTATACTTATACCCATCCTATTATGAAGAGTCGAGCTATAAATTAATCAAGTTAATTAAGAATAAAAGTATACATGAAATTATGCAATCAATTTAATAAAGCATGATAAAATATTCCATTTCTTTTGACAACAGAGGAAACTTGGTTTGGTTGATTTGGTGACTCCCAAGTCCGAGACCCCTAAAAACTTAGGTTGTCACCCAAGTCTGAGACCCCTAAAAACTTAGGTTTACTTTAAATCCATCCCATTTCAAGAAAGTCATTATGATATTTGAGCTTAGAATTGTTATGCAGGAAACAAATCTATCCAACCATTCAGGCGGACCCTACATATCTATCCAAACCATTCGGGCAGACCCAGATGAGTAGAATATTCCTATTTTTTTACTAAGGGAAGGGACGAAAAGTTAAATAATGAAAAGGAAATGTAAGGAATGGAAGTGAAAAGATAAAATATTGTTTGAGAGTTTATCAAGGGGAACAGAAGTAAATTTGTTTTACTTTGTTTGGGATTTCTAATAAAGAGAAGAGAAGTGAAGTGAATATATACAAAGTTACATAAATACCCTTACATATTGGATGAGAGTATATCTTAGCCATTGATTTTAATGTCATAAGGGTATAATTATCTTATCACATTATAAAATTTTACATTGGTTTCCATTCCATCCTCTACCCCAAATTGGAGGGGAGGAAAATGAAAGAAAATTTAACATTCCATTCCATCCTCTAACCCCTCAAAAAAAAAAAAAAAAATTCAAACAAGATGAAATTGAAATTTCACTTTTAACTTCCATCCATTAAACCCCATCCAAACAAGGTGTTAAGAGTGAGAAGTAACATTGAAAAATCGTAATAATTTGAGAGGTAAAAATAACAGCCACAACAATTTAAGGCTAATTTGTGAATTACCTCTGCACCTGAGGTGTATATTCCTATATCAAGGAGTGAGGAAAACCTCCACAAAACCCCTATCCAGTGCTTCTCAATTCTCCCTCCAATTCCTTCATTTCTCCTGCTTCTTCATTCATGGCCACTATCAAAATCCGGCCATCGCAATTCCTATCCTCCTCCAAACTCCGATTACTCCCAAACCCTAACCCTAGCTTCAAGAGCTTCTGCACTCTCACTATCCCTCCTCTGAAGAGTAGGGCTCCAAGTAAAGCTAGGGCTAGGGTTGGCGCTCCGGAGCTGAAAGAGAACTGGCTGGATTCTCTCTCCTGCCCATTTCCATCACCGGGATCGGACTCATCTGGGATTAAGGAGAAAGATGAGGGTAGTGTTGGGAAATGGGTTGTTGGGATTGACCCAGATGTCTCCGGAGCTCTAGCTCTCCTCAAAGATGATGATGCTCAGGTATGAAAACAACCCATTTCGTTTTTGAGATAATGTGGAATGCAGTTTCTTTTCCATAGTTAAGTCCTGTTCCAAGTACATTTTTTCAGTTGTTTCTGTCAAAAAAGGGTAAGTTGCAACCCTGAGTTGCACTAAACACCCCCTCAAGCCGTTTACTAGCACTTAGCACCTTAAAATGCAGTTTTCAGAAAGATAAATTGCAAGTAACATGCCTCTTTCTAATGAATTGAGAGAGGCTTAGTGCTAATAAATTAGCTGAGCGGGGTTTAGCAATTTTTAGGAAGCCAAATAGCAAGTAACACCCCTCTTTGTCCTGGATTGGAGGGGGCTAGGTGCTATAAATGAGTTGAGTGGTCTAGTCAACTCAACTGTATAGATGAAAGGGGTTATGTGCAATATACTCAAAAAAAAAGATTTTGTTTGAGTTTGAAATATAGGCAGTAAGTTACATGTTAGTTAAGTTTTTGATACATGTGAAATCATGGAAACATAGAATTATAATTCATGGCTAGAGTTGGAAAATATGGACTTTTTACGACGTAACACTGTTTTAAATTCTTGTTTGGGTAGTTGGTGATGTTATGCTTTGGCTTCATTTTGGGTTGGAATTTTCTTTTGGTGAGAAATCCTTGGGACAATGGCTGCAAATTCTTGTTTGAAAGATAAATAGGTAAATTTAAATCGAGGCATCATTTCAGAGGCACTAGTAACCGTAGCTTTTAAGTTCGCTGATTAATAGGAATGCGGGCAATTAAAGGCTTTTAAGTATGCCTCATAAAGTAAAATGAGGATGCTTCTCATTTTTCTAATGATGAAGATTCCCCTCTTCTCTCAGATCCTCTAATCCCTTGAATTTTGTTCTGATGTATCATCTGAGCATTCTGTTGGAAGCAGACGGAAGTATAGTGGGGTTAGGATAAAAAATAAGATGTAAAAAACAACAAAGCATAGTGCTGAAATCTGCAGAGCTGCTGCTCCTGCAATACTATTTTTCTTTTCTTTGATTTTGAGCTTAATGGCTTGCTTACAATCCACCTTTGCAAGTATGATGCCAAGTGATGGAGTTCTCTGGAACTCTTCTAGGAATATGAAAAGACTCTTAATAAAGACTCTAGGAAACTGACGCCACTTAATACTCTTTTGAAGACTGGCTCTTAACCTAGACTCTCGACTTTCTAGACTTTTGATTGTGTTAACCACACTAGAAACTATATTTGAAATTACATATTATTTCACAAATTCCCCCTCTTAATTTGTAATTTTCATAGAGCCTTAAACTTCTCAAACTTTTAGATGTGACTGCTTTTGTAAGCATGTCTGCTGGCTGGTCATTGGTGTTGATAAACTCCAGATGAATTTCTCTCATGTTCACTAAGTCTCTGATGAAATGATGTGGAAGTTCAATATGCTTTGTTTTTTTATGCAGCACCGGATTCTTTTTTATTGCAGTTGCAGACATATTGTCACAGAAAATAGTCGTAGGCTTCCTCTTGCTTTTGGCCCAAATTTGCATTTATCCTCCTTAACCAAACTGCTTCACAAGTCATTTTTGTAGCTGCAGAATATTCTACTTCGGCTGAAGACAAAGCCACCGTTTGCTTCTTCTTTAAGCTCCATGAAATCACATTTGAACCCAAACAAAACACACATGCTGAAGTACTTTTTCTATCGCTCATTGAACCTGCCCAATCACTGTCAGTGTATCCAACCATTTTCTTTCAAGTATTTGATGTCAAGTTTTCTAGTACCATGAAGATACCAAAGAATCCTCTATAGGATCATAATGGAGGTTGCTTGGCTCATTCATGAATCTTGAAACCATGATCACAGCTTGCATAATATCAAACCTTGTACGATTGAAGTACAGTAGCGATCCAACTAGGCTCATGTACAAGCTTGCATTAAATTTTTTTTCTCCATCATCCTGCCTTAGCTTCTCACTTGTAGCAATCGAAGTAGTCATTGGTTTGCAATTAATCATCTGAAATTTCTTCAATAAATCATCAATATACTTTTCTTGAGAGATAAAAATCTCTCCCTTGGCTTGCTTCACTTGAATGCTGAGGAAGTACTTCATAAGACCCAAATCTGTCATTTCAAACTCCTTCGTCATGGATCCTCTGAGATCTACCATCTTCTTTGGATCATTCTCCGAGTATATTTAATCATCTACATAGAGACATATGATAAGAAAATTCTGGCCATTCATCTTCACATAAAGTGAAGGCCACTTGGACTTTTATTGAAGCTATGCTACTGAAAATAGCAATTGATTCGGCTATTTCAGGATCTAGGCACTTGTTTAAAGCCATAAAGAGCTTTTCTCAAGTAATAAACTTTGTCCTCTTTGCCTAGTGATTCATATCCTTGTGGCTGCTCCACATAAACTTCCTCTAGCTCTCCATCGAGGAAGGCTGATTTCACATCAAATTCTTGCGACTCTAATTGAGCTGCCATAGCGAGGACCACTCTGATAGTCTCAATGAGTGCCACTTGTGCAAAAGTCTCATTAGAATCAACTCCAGGTTGTTGTGCATATGCCTTTGCAACCATACATTATTTTGTGCCTTTGGATATTTCCATCTTCATTAAGTTTTGTCTTATAAACCCATTTCAGGCCTATAACACCTTTGTCCGATGGAAGCTCAACGAGCTCCCAAGTTCTGTTCTTCTCAATCATGGCCATTTCTTCATCCATAGCCTTCTTCCACAATTATCTTTTGCTGCCTCATCAAAGTTTTGTGGTTCACAAGCAAGCAAAGCAAATTCAATAGCTTCATTGATATACGCATAAGCCTCATGACATTTGAAATTTCCATAGTGGTCCGATGAACTACTAATTCTCTGAGATCGCCTAAAAGGCGGAGGAGAAGGAGGTGTCTCATGTGGACTGGATGAATCAGGTTCGTCACTTGAAGTATTGGAATATGAATTTTGACTTTGCAATGAAGTATTTGATGAACAAATATTTAGATTTATAGAATAATTAGGCTGGACAAAACTTGGATTTGTTTTAGGAGCAAAATCTTCAAATCTAATTGGTCTTTGACTCGAATAATTCCATTCCCATTCAGTGAACTCATCAAATATAGCATCTTTGGACACAACTAGCTTCTTAGTTTGTGGATTCAGCAGTCTATAGCCTTTAGGTTCGTCACTGTAGCCTACGAACAAAATGTTTTCTTCCTTTTCATGAATTCATCGAATTTATCTCTACGTGGAAACTTATTCAAGACATAATCAATATAACCAGAGACTTTCAAATGACTTACAACCGGATTTCTCCCATTTCAAGCCTCAAATGGTGTCTTATTCCAGACCGCCTTCGTAGGAGATCGATTCAAAATATAAATGGCTGAATGTACTGCTTCAACTCAGAGGCTATTTGGAAGGCTTTTCCCTTTGAGCATGTTTCTTGCCATCTCAATAATTGTGCGATTCTTCCTTTCAGCGACACCGCTCTGTTGTGGGCTTCTACTAATTGTTAGTTGCCTCTGAATACCTTCTTTCGTACAATAACCCATGAAGGGCTGAAATATAAACTCTCTACCATGATTGGTTCTCAAAGTCTTCATTCGATAGTCACTTTGCCTTTCAACAAAAGCTTTAAACTCCATAAAATAAGTAAAAGCATCTGATTTTTTATGAATAAAATAAATCCACGTCGTACTAGTGTAATCATCATTCATCAACAAAGTATTTTTTTATTACCAAGTGAGGGAGTCCTGGTAGGTCCGAAAATATCAACATACACAAGCTCTAGAGGAGCTTTAGCTCGCCAAGCCGTCTTTGGAAATGGTAGGCGATGCATCTTCCCAAAAATGCACCCTTCACAAACTCTATCTTTTCTGCCAATTTGAGGAAGCCGAAGTATAAATTCTTTTGCTTCAACAACTGCAGCCCCTCTTGATTAAGATGCCCATAGCAAAGATGTCATAGGTGGGATTCATCAAGGCTTTCACTCTTCAATGCTGGCTTGCTAGATTGTGGCATAACAAGGGAAATTCTATTTTGAGTCATCTTAACTCTTGCCATGATTACATTACTCTTCTTGTCAATGATCTTACGCTCATTGTTAAAACACCTGATAACCTCTTTGAAGAAGCTCCCCAACACTCAACAAATTGTGGGCTAAATTTGGTACATAAAGAACATCATGGATGTCCTTTGTGTTACTAGATTTGGAGCTAACTGCGATGACTCCTTTGCCTCAAATACTTTTAGATTTACCATCTCCAAGAGTGACTTGATTTGAGACACTTTCATCAAGCTTAACGAAAAGTTCCTTGTTCCAGGTCATATGGCTACTGCAGTCACTATCAAGAAACCAAACCTTTTCAAACTTCTCTTCAACATTCATACAAGTATAAAATACTTGTTCTTCATTCTCTTTTGAGAAATTTGCCTCACTTTTCTCTGTTTTATCTTGATACCAACAATCCCTTTGTGAATGATTAGGAATTCTGCACTGTCTACATCTAAATCGATATTACGATGATACATGGCCAGGTTTTTGACAAATAACACAATAAGGACTGGAATTACGCGATATTTGCTACTGATTTCCTCTACCACGGCCTCTTCCTCTACCATGGCCTCTACCTTCATAACCTCGGCCTCTTCCGTGCATCTCTCTTTTTTGGACCTGGCCCCATCTTTTCTCTGACTCTCCTTTGGACATATTTACTTTGGACTGAAATGCTTGCTCTAGGCGTTGATTTGATGACTTCTGCATCCTTTCTTCATGTGATTCAAGAGAGCCCATCAAATCAAACATTTTGAGCTTTGATAAATCTTTTGATCCTTCAATTGCAACAACTGAAAAATTGAATTTAAGAGGCGAGCTTCTAAGTCTCAAAAATCTTCTTCTCGTGGATGATGTCACCATAACTCTTAATTTGATTAACAATTTTAGCAACTCTAGACAAGAACTCCTTAATGGATTCACTATCCTTCATGGCCAGGTTTTCAAAACTCCTTCAAAGTGACTGGAGCCTAATGGAAATTGCCTTCTAATTGCCTTGAAATTCTTTCTTCAAGATCTCCCATGCTTCTTTTGCCTTGGTGATGCCAAAAATTCGAGGATAAATGTTCCGCTCACACGTTGATGAATGTACGCGAGGCTAATGCATTTTTCTTCCCATTTTCTTTGTAACGGGATTGTTGTGCTTCAGTCCATGAAGAACTTGTCACATTCTTTCGTGGTTTCTCATAGTCGTTCTCTATCAACTCCCATAAGTCCTGGGAGATGAAGAAAAATTTCATCTGATCACTTTAGTACCCATAATGCTCTCCTCCAAAGATGGGAACTTGACTCTGAGAATATGAGAAGAGAGTGCTCGCTGTAGTAGAACTAGGAGCCATGAAAGTTTGAAGAGGAAGGCTCTGATACTACAATTGTTGGAGGCTGACGGAAGTCTAGTGGGTTTAGGATCAGAAATAAGTAGTAAATATAGTGCTGAAATCTGCAAAGCTGCTGCTCCTGCAATACTATTTTTCTTTGATTTTTGAGCTTACAGTCCACCCTTGCAAGTCTGATGCAAAATACAAGTGATATAGTTCTCTGGAACTCTTCTAGGAATATGAAAAGACTCTTAATAAAAGACTCTAGGAGACTGACACCACTTAATACTCTTTGGA
The DNA here is from genome assembly GCA_012295165.1 of Asparagus setaceus. Classification (NCBI taxonomy): domain Eukaryota; kingdom Viridiplantae; phylum Streptophyta; class Magnoliopsida; order Asparagales; family Asparagaceae; genus Asparagus; species Asparagus setaceus. The sequence goes on from CM022705.1 coordinate 40,044,990, forward strand.
AGACCGACTCTTAAATCCTTGACTTTCTGGACTTTTGACTGTATTAACCACACCAGAAAAAATCTTTGAAAATTACATATTATCTCACACATTCATATCTAAAGGAAAATTAAAATTTGTTTTCAGCTTTGAATGTTGGACAGGAAAATTCAAGAAGCTTTCTGCAAAGAAAGAGAATATAATTTCATGAACAACAGTTGTGGGATTTTGAAACCTGGAAACTCCACTGTCAGCTTTAGCTAAATCAGAGCATCTAGTCAGATGCATACACCTTCATCAACCCTCAATAAAAAATCAATCAGATGATTTGTGATAAGAAAAGCCTAATCAAGTAATCAGATATGATACGAAAAATGAAATTAGAAGACTTGGTCTAAAGCAAAAAGTTGCTTATATCTTATAGAAAATTTGATGGCCTTCAACATGTATCTTAATCCTAAATATTTATATCAGAGTACCAAAGAACAAGAGCGTATAGGTACGACTTCAACATGTATCCAGAAAATTCTTTCTCCAGTAAATTCAAAGATATGCCAAAAAGTAAAAGAAGAAAAAAAACACAGCAATATTCACCGGCATTAGTGTCTTAAAGGTTAAAGTGCTAAAGAATAATCAATGTAATCCCTCAATGCAAGACCTCAAATAAAATATTGATGTGTCTCACCAATAGTTTTCCGAAAAGCTCCGTTATCCTTGCATCTACTTCTAAATTGTAATAATGACGAGTTTCTAAAAACAAAATTATCACTGTAAAAACACTAAATGTAGTAATTCTGGTGTACAAATTCAGAAAGAATGAAGTACTGTAGAGTTGAATAAGTATATTTAGTTTAATCACATGGAAGCTATTGCTCCATTTTTGTGACCTATTGCTCCATTTTTGTGAATTAATCACATGGAAGCTAAAGCAGGGACGATACTTATTTCAACCTGTTACGGAGTCAATAATAGTTTGTTGTCTCAAGTTATTTACATATTTACATTTAACAAGAGTTGGTATCTAACTAAAAGTTGAGACCTTGTACTAGGTTTATCTTTATTACCTTAATGCATTTGTTTTATGATGATTGATTTTAAACTTTTAGATGGTTGTTTGCTTATATTTCCTTAACCAGCTCTAGTGGAAAACTTCTGAGGAATCTTCTTTGTAACGGTCAACAGTCCCCTTTTTTCTGTAGATTATATACAAAATGCATTGTAATAGGAGGGAAAACTTATTTTATCCACTCCTATAGAGAAACATGGCATTTTTTACTTTGTCAACGCACATCAGATTTTGAATCTATTAAATAATTCAAAACCTTTCTCAGAACAATGCAACAATATTAAACAACACGTTCGGAAGTTAATTTGTTATAGGAGGATAATCATACATTGATATATTTGCCATGCTAAATCTTCTGAGAAGATTTAGTGGGTGCATGTTTCCAGATCGTTCAAGTTTCCATATCCAAGTTTGTCGTATTTGGGCTTACCCTTATTTTTGTTTTATTTAGATGGATGATCCCTTCATTTCTTTCTAACATGAAATACTTCTTTTATCCACAAACTAACTAGTACTCTCTACGATGGTCTTTAAAGGTGGTTTGGAACTGTTACTTTTGTGTGATTTTGCAACTCTAGGAAAAACCTGACATGACAAATGCACATTAATTTTGTAGGTGTTTGATAGCCCCCATTTGCAGGTATTGGTTGGAAACAAGGTTCGGAAACGCTTAGATGTAAGATCTATTGTCCAATTGCTCCGCAGTTTTGGTGCACCACTTGGTATGACGCGAGTCTTCATAAAATGCACACTAGATTTTGCATCTTAGTTGTGCAGTAATTCTATCTGCTTCTTGATTTGTATAACTAATGAGTTTCACACAAAAAAAATAAAAATAAAATCTATTAGGTAATGTTCTATGGTAATAGTTATTGTGTAGTAATGCTATTTTACAAACATGTCTCCACCATATGCTAATGGCTATATAGCACGGTGCTTCTGTCATGAAGCAATACTTGTATTGAACATGTGCTGGAATCTTCCCATGTTCTCAATTTTCTTATATATATAGTTTTAAATGTTCGAACGATTAATTAGGCAACCCATTTTCACATTTTTCTACCTTCATCATTTTTTCCAACTCAGTATTGCTGCAAGATTTATATACTTCTATTTACATATTTAAACTAAATTTTGGTGAAAAGGAACATCAAAATGTTGACTTATATAAAACTATAATAAGTGGTGGGATACATTAAACTATTCTATAGAAAGTTGGAATGTTAAAGAAACTAAAACGTTAAGGTTCCTTATGCAAAGTTAAATGAATGATCACTTAAGAGTAAATTTCAAAACTCCCATGAACTTTCATGGGTTATGCAGAGAAACACACTAAACTATTTCTATTTGAAAAAATTCCTTAAACTTTTTGCACATAACTACCCTCCATGAGCTCCCTTATAGTAGGTCACCAGATGGCATGCACATGACTTTTTTTGAGCAATTTTGCCCTCATTTAGTTTTATATTATATCAGCTATTTCTCTGTCTTCACCCACTTATTCTCCACTAGATGGTCTATCATATACAATTGGAGAATCTACTTTCACACCTCTGCTTTTTCATAACATTCCGCCTCACCTTGTGATTATATTTTAGTGATCATTATGTGGTTTTGAGTTTATGACATCAGGCTGTGGATGGATTCCTGTTAGGCTGAATGTGCTTTTCATTGTCACTTTCCTGCATAGTATTGTGATAGTGGTTATACCCTTGTGTATTGGTTTGTATTGACATTGTTTTCTGTCCTTGAGTATTATTAGCTGGTCAGCTGGTTTTCTGTTAAATGACCACTGGTTGTACTAGTAAAATCTATATCTATCATATACATGCATGAAGCTAATATTAAAGTTCTTACTTTCAGGAACAAAAGCATTCATTGAGCAGTCAACCCCTTATCCTCAAGACGGAAAACAGGTTTGTTCGACTCTTCAATTTGAATATAATAAGCCCTCTTAGTTCCACTATTTTTATGGAGGGTGTTTTTTGTTGTTCTTATAGCTGGTTCATGTGAATTTTTACAGTTTACTAGTTTGAGATTATTCTAGGTAGTGTTTTGATAACGTCTAATGATTATTTTCTCATATAAAGAAAAACTCCCAAAAGAAATTTGTTTATTAGTGTTACTGGTTCAAGTCTCGACCAGTGTAAAAATTTTAGTTACATTACGAGTACAACCACATATCTATTCCCTTATCATTTCAGAACATGGCCCTCAAGTAAACACTTAAATGCCCATCATAGTAAGGCTATTCTCTCTGCATTATCTCAAAATTCAGAGCAGTCGAGTTTCTGATTGCTCTATCCTCCTGATGATAACGCATTATCTCAAAACTCAGAGCAGTTCATGACAGGGAACAGCGCGAGGGCTTCGATCTAGAGGTGAGAAATTGTCGATGGCTTGGCGGAATGATGTTGAAATCCATGATGAACAGTACTTGTTAGTGTTCACTGATGAACAGTATGGTTGTGTTTACATAATGAATAGTATCCCAAACAGTGGAATTGGGTCTGTTTTTGGGGCTATTTGTTGGTCGGACATGTGGGGACTGATTGCAAGTTATGGATCAAGATGGGGAGGGCATTGGGAATTGAAAAGAGGAGAAATTTTGATAACTAACTAGGTCTCACACCTAGGAGCCTCACATCCAAGAGCTTCACACCCCAAAAGAGGCAAATCACATGCCAAGAACACCTCATATGCTCAAGAGAGATTTCTTAAACTCACTGTTTTTATTCATCAATGTCTATTCCTTATGGAGGATGACACATCTTATTTATGGAAAAAGAAAGCATCTAAACAGTTAAGGAAGCAAATCAAATTCCTAATCAAATCAAAACCTAACAAAACTAAATGATGCAATCAAATAAAATTCTAACTGAAATAGAAAGAGATCCCAAAATCAAATCTTAATGAAATCCTAACTAAATAGAAGATTACATAGAATAAAATAAAATCTTGCTAAAAAAGAAAAGATTCTAATAAATTCTAATCGCATCACATAGAGGGTCCACAATCGTCCTTCATCAAATCTCTCCTTGTTTGAAAAAACTCGACCTCGAGTTTTAAAGTGGGAGAGCGTGATGATTTTTTGACTGAGAAAATATTCTTTCACAAACTGCAAGATCTTCAAGAGTATTTGCATAATTTGATATCGAGTAGGCGGTGAGGAATCTGGGATGACAAACTCTATTATCGAATTATTACAGCTTGGATGTATCTTGAATTGCACTAACATTGGACTTAGGATCTAGACTTGATTCGACCTCAGGTTCAAGATCTGCGCTTTGTTTGCTTTTGGTTCATGCTCCATTTCTAGCTCTCGCTCAGGCTTGGGTTCTGGATCGAGCTTTTAACTTTCTTCTTGCTTCAACTCAAGCTTAGCTTTGACTCAATCTTCTGATTTGGTTCTTCTAGCTTTAGTTCAGACTCCACTTGTGGATTTTTGTTCTGGTTCTAGCTTTTGGTTGAACTCAAGGTCTGACTTGAGGCACTCATGTGGGCTTGTCTTCAGGATTTGAAGTGGAACGATATCTTCTAGATGGTTGAAATGAGTACCTCCTTTTCAAAAGAACTTTCATACGACTCCATGAACGGATAGTTAAATGGTAATAATTTCTATACCATCATTTTTTAGCCTCTCCTTTTAGCCTACACTCAACATATAAATGCATTTCCAGTTTTGGCATATCGTAGAGAATATATCTTCTGTACTGAAAATCCAGACTTCAAATCTATAGGAATCATCATATCAATCAAATCCATAAAAGTAAGCTATACGCTTGTAAAGGAGGTAGCAGTATTTTACCCTTGATAACTGTGGATCATTTGGCTCTAATACTAAATGATGGGGAACAGTGTGAGGGGTTCGATTTGGAGGTGAGAAATCGTCGACGGCTTGGTGGAATGATGTTGAAATCCATGATAAACAGTAATTGCCTTTAGTGTTCATAGCTGAACAGTAAGATTACTGTTTACATAATGAATAGAATCCCGAACAGTGGAATTGGGTCTGTTTTGTGGGTTTTTGGGGCTATTTGTTGGTCGGCCATTGGGGGACTGATTACAAGTTATGGATCAAAATGGGGAGGGCGTTGGGATTTGTAAAGAGGAGAGATTTTGATAACTAGCTAAGCCTCACACCTAGAGGCTCACATCCAAGGGCTTCACACAGCAAGAGGCAAATCACATGCCAAGAACACCTCACATGCTCAAGAGAGATTTCTCAAACTTAAGTTTTTTTATTCATCAATGTCTATTCCTCATGGAGGATGACATCTCTTATTTATAGAAAAAGAAAGCATCTAAACAGTTAAGGAAGCAAATCAAAATCCCAATCAAATCAAAACCTAACAAAACTCAAAGATGCAATCAAATAAAATCCTAACTAAAGTAGAAAGAGATCTCAAAATCAAATCCAAAAGAAATCCTAACTAAAAAGAAAATTACATAAAATAAAATAAAATCTTACCAAAAAAGGAAATATTCTAATAAATTCTAATCGCATCACACGGAGGGTCCACGATCATCCTGTATCAGTACAGTTTCTAATTGCTCTATCCTTTGTGATGCTAAGTGTCTACTGCATCTGCTACTTCATTTATTTGTTGCACATATCCACAGATAGATCAATGGATATGCTGACTGAAAACAAAATTAAGATGTCTTTTTGAGCTATGCATAAGAGCTCAGAGGAGTTACATGGAACCTGTATTTTGAGTCGTCTCTATTGGCCTCTAGCTTAGCGGGCTAGATTGTGCCACTAAGAATATGAGATCCAGATACAACATCATATGAGCATTGAGATATGTCAAATGTGGAAAATGTTGGATAGAAATGTGTTTTATATAAGACAGTAATAAATTTTGGCATGTCACTTAATTTATGTATCCATAAATCATGATATGGTTAAATACATCACAATAACTGAATACCGAATTAATAATCAATAGTTAGTAGAGCGATCATAATTCATCTCTAGGAAAAAGGAGCTGCCCAGTGCAGCAGGCTCGCACTATTGTGGGGTATGAAGAGGGTCAGATGTACGCAACGTTACCCTTGCATGTGAAGAGGCTGTCTCCGAGACTCAAATCCTTGACCTCTGTGTCACAAGGCAACAACCTTACCATTGCGTCAAGGCTCACCCTCATCTTTAGGAAAGTCAGGAAAGTGAACTTGTTATATCAATGCGTCTATATAATGGACTATGAGCATGTCATTCATGCATTAGATACTTCACTAAGTTTACTTCTCACCTTGTGTACGTCTTTTAACTATCTTTTATATGTCTAGGATGCAATTATAAGTTTTTGGACGTACTACATGAGTTTTCAGCATGTATCCATCAAATGCCCAAATATCACATAGATACAAGTACATCTCCTTAAATGAAACATCCATTAAACATAGCTAACCTGGAGGCTCACTTGTTTTACATTATTCTGAAACTAGAATGCTTTGGCTGAACTGCAAGTCTGCAATAGCAAAAATGGACAAGTCGAGTACACTGCAAAGAGGGGGGAAAGCAAAAGAGAAGAATGTATTAAATTTTTTTAACAAACTTCGCACCTGAGTTGTCATTTTTAGAAGTTGCAGATAACACTCCTCTCCCTCATGAATCGAGGGGGGCTAAGTGCTACTAAATTAGTTGAGGGGTGTTAAGTGCTATGAATGTATACATGGAGGGGGTATTTGCAATTTACTCTTTTAAGAAAATAAGAACAGTAATATAAAAAATGGCAGTTATCAGTTATCACTACTTTTAAGGTTCTTTAATGTTCTATTTTAACTAAATGCATGAATCTCATGGACCATATCTAAAACTTAAATAATTTTCTATTGTTTTGAATCTTAAAATTTTATATAAAATACATCACATACAACTATTTTAAACAATAGTAACTGACAAAACACAAAAAATGGATAATAACTACATATCTCCTACTTTTTTGTTTTCTTTTCTTGGCTTTATTTTGTTGAAGTCACTTCAAATTGAGGATGAAATGTGTTTTTTTTTTTGGGGTTTATTTTGAAACATGGAGAGAGAGAGAGAGAGAGAGAGAGATTCTGCAGACTCTATGAAAGCAAATTAGCTTTGCCATCAAGAAGTAGTTATATCTCTCTACATGTTTGGTGGTGGCGCCTGCATTATATTACTGAAACACACTTGGGTTGGTTTATGGTCGGTCTTGGGTTGGTTTATGGTCGGTGTCTACATGCTATAGTCGTAGTTCCTCTCTATCACTGAACCAGATTATCAAATTACACCCTGAGTAATAGTTGGCAAATTGCAGTTTATTTGCTTATGGTGGTAGGGCAACATCTTGCAATTTATTCATGAGCAATATCATATTTATTCATGGTTGTTCTCTTCCTACTGCAATTGTCTGTTCATGCGGTTTTCTTTCTGTTGTAATGTAGGGTTGGTGGAGTGGAGGATTTACTTATGGATTGTGGATAGGAATTCTAGTTTCGTCTGGATTTTCTGTTGTTCCGGTATCATCTCGTCTTTGGAAGGATCAGTTTCAACTATATCGGAGTTCCTCGAGTAAGGTTGGTTAAAGCCTTTGTTACTTTGACTTAATTTATCATAGTTCAACAGTTTCCATGATAATCTATTTAATTATACTTTCTTGGATTATGAGATTAGATATTGTGAATAGTATTTTGTATATATCACAGTTGGTTGGTTATTCCTTTTAGTTACTGGTTTCTTTCTGGTTGATAGAATCTACAAAAACTTGTGCTTGTATGTAATTAGAAAAAATAGTAATAATTTTCATATAAATCAACTAATTTGAAAAATAAGCAATAGAGAGGAGCCGCGTTTTTCCTAACCTACCTTTCAAACTGTGATCGGTTAAAACATGTCAAATTGTCAATGTAACACAGATTAAGTGAATTCCCTCGCAAATCAATTTTTATTTTACAGGTGAGTCATGTTGGATTTCAAGCTATATTGTGGGGACATGTCATGCACTTACGTGTGGCTTGTTTCGGGAGACATACTTACCTTTCTCTAGTTAATGAAGCTATGGCCACCCACTGGATAAAGGGTAGGAGGCATTTTTCATCATTTTGTATTTCATGTGGAGCATGCCATGCCATATCCTTTCTCATCTTATGCTGAAGGATAGCAATCAAGTTTTCTGTATCTTAATCATATCATATTAATTAGATTATTAAGTCAGAGATTACTAGGGGTGGCAATAGGATCTTGTCAGCTCAGCATTGATCTGATACATAAATGGCTGACCTGCAGTTATTAATTAGGTCAGATTTCCTACACTAACCCGACCCACTAGTAATCGGGTCACCTGAACCCAATCCATTTGATCCTGTTGGCAAGCATGTGCAATTAAACATACACCTTAAAAGACGACAGTGAAATACACCATAATTGAGAACCCTGATAGAAGATCATTGAAAAAAAAAAAGAATATCAGAAATTGACATTTAGCAATTAGGAACACAACAAATACATTATGATCTCCATAATTAGAGTTCTTGCCATTTCAATTTGCAAAAGGGAACAGTTGGAGGGAGGTGGTGGAACAACGAGAAAGGAGGCAAGGATAGGCAACACAGAGATGGAAGGAGATTCCTGATATTTGTTTGTGTGTGTGTGTGTGTGTGTGTGTGTAGTGGTGGGGGTGTAGATGTGGCGTGGCTTGCATCATAGATAGAATAGCTACAATTTCCAAACTAACCCACTTAACCACCCATGAATGGTATAGATCACTCCCTTTTATGGGTGTTGTGATAGAATCTTTACTCATAGTGGATGCCTAGATGGTGTATTGTTGTTTTTAAATTTTTTTATAGCAATCACATGCTAAAAATGGTCTTTAGGGTAATAAATTGACTCCATTTAAAACAGGCATGGCTTCACGTCTTATGAAAGAAAAAATTATTACCATTTCTAAACTAGGTCTAGGTTGGTTAGATTGTGTCAATTGGGTTGAAGGTTTTGACCCAATCCGATCCATGAATAGCCAGGTTATATAGGTTAACACATTTGTCGCTGTACCCAATTAGACCTCACTTGAAGCTGTGAATTCTGCACCGGCTTCGGATCTAGTGGGCCTGAATGAGAATTGCCATCTTTAGCAGTTACACGCTTCTGAAAGTCATGCAACATAAGCTATCACACTAAAAAGATTTTATTGAGACTAACTTAAATTCATCAATGATCAGAACATTTTCTTATATATATTTTTTGGTTTTTATTTTTAACAATTTGTTAAGGTATGAAAAGTTAGACCGTGGTACGCTAATATGAAAATGCTATAAGAGCCAAAGGCACAAAACAATGCTCGGAAGAGCAGTTTACTATGTACGCAGACTTCTTTTTTTTTTTTTGTCCCAATTACTACGAGTCTGATATAGAAATATTCTAAGGCGCTCTTTTCGTCTCTGCTATTTGTCGCCTATAACATGCTTAAATAAAACACCACGCTTACAAACTTCCCAACAGATATCTAATAATAATTTGTTTGCAGGATGATAGCAGGAAAGCTGCTTCAGATTTATTTCCATCTTTGAGTTCTTCATTAAAGAGAAAGAAGGATCATGGTACTTATATTTCTAAAACTCCATGCTTAGTTTATCATAAATGTTGACATCAAGAATCGAACAACTATTTACAGTAACAATTTCCTGTATCATTCATATTGAATGCTGTGCACAACATTCTTTCCATTCCTAATGCTGCAGGGAGAGCTGAAGCCCTTCTTATTGCTGCCTATGGAAAGGGTCTTAGAATACAAGCTAAAGCAATTGGTACATCTAGTGAGGCCTCAACACCGACGTTACCATTGGAAAATTGCTCCATAGAAGAACATCAGAGTGTATGAGATTGCAAGGTTACTACATCTTAACAACCAGGATACTAACTTGAAGAATGAGAGAGGAAGATAAAACATGCTTGACTTTTAGTCCGCTTCGAACCACTAGCATAATTTTATGTTATATTAACCCTTCTATAGTTTAATTTATATCTTTGAACATTGTATATGTAAATTTCTTGCTTGGGTCATACATGCTTCAACATTTATAGATTTCTGCTCCCATTTATTTTCTTTTGGGTAGCTGTTCTTTGTCTATGAACTGCTGTGCACACATACTTCTGTGAGTAAGCACTTGAAATGGCCAAATGCATAAGCGTTGGGAACGTTGAAAGCTTAAAAATGTAGTTAGTGTAAAAATGTATACCCAGGGGCCTGAACGTCTTATCTCAGAGGTCAAAATGGAGGAATTACATTTAATGCACTAAAGTTGATGGCTTATATCATAATCACCAAAAATATATTTTTTTAGTTTGTGCAGGAAGTATTTCATAGTAATAATTTTTGAAGCTTTCCTATTCTCTGTATGCAAATTGGAACAGATTAACTTGCTGGAAGAGAAGTCACTGAAATTTAAAATTTATCTATCGGAATGTTTAGGTTTCTATAGTTACGTAGTTTCCTAATAAATTTATTTGGTTCTGATATATATATATTGGTGAGTGTACACACATAAGTTTCTCGGATCAAGCTCAACTGTATTGTCCTTGAGAGCATTTAAGCTCTAGTATTCAGCACCATACGATCTGTACATCTGCAGGCTAAACCAGAGTTTTAGTAGAGACGATAAGCCTCGATATTTACAAATCATGCTAATGACTTTATTTAATATGATAAACCCAAGTGATGCAGTACATTTGAATGGCCATTGTGAGGATGAAGAATACGTATGAAAAGTTTTGATACAGGGATGCAAGTAACTCGGAAGAAGCACTGCTTTATAACACCTACATAAGTAGTATTGAAGAAACAAGGGAAGAGCTTCCATGCGACGCAGAGAAACCCTACATTTGGTGAGCGCTGTTCTGGATGTGAACGTCTTGGTGATTTCTGGAATTGTTTTTTACATCCATTACATTGATAGGATAGTGCTTTGCATTTAAATCTTTTTTGCGTAATATGGTTAACATTACTTTAAAACATTCAAATTTTGGCTAATGTTACTGAAATCGAACTTCAAATAAATACTCTTTACACCAAAATTTAATGATTTTTACAGGAACTAACCCTGGGTACGCAAGTTCTGTTCCCAAATCCAAAACTGTGAATGAAATCATGTGGATATCCAACATTTCATGAAAACTTTCTCGAAACCATATCAAGGATCACCAAATTGATCAGGCCTATGGTAACCTTCGGGGGACTTTTGAGAATTAAGTTTAGCCTTTAGAGCTGGATCAAGCCCTAAATACCAGATTGTTATTTTTCTAGCTAACATGGAAAAGCAAACTGTACAATGTAGGTAACTGTACAGTGGTTTAGGAATTAGGATCAGACACTATCCTTCACATTACCTGCTCAAGTTAGTCTCCAATCTGAGGGTATAAGACGTGTTTGTGCCTTCGATAAAACAAAAAAACAAAAATACATAGGCGCAATTTTCTTGAATATATGATAATCATCTTGTATCTGAAAGCATCATTGAAATGATATTATATTTGACATGAAAAGCTTCTGTGCTACACATTTAAGTATTTGTCAGGTGCAAGGGCGATATGGAGTAACAAATTTGGCATGCAATCACCTCTGATGTTTATGAATGTGTTGCTAATATTGTTACAATCTTGCTCACAGGGTCTCCTAAAATTTCTTCAATAAAAGTAGGGAACAAGAGAATTCTTCAAAGCCCTCATAGATACATGTTCTCCTTAATCTTCGAGCCAAGCAAGTAAATTGGAAGCATAAACCTGTCTCTGATCAAACATCCTGGGAAAACATAGAAAGGACTTCACTATAGAATGTCCGGTTAACACAAATTAGCTAAGTGATATCTCAAAAATGACTCCTTCAAGGTTCGAAATGGTGGATCTCGTCCCGCTAACTTCATTAATCGTCATGCCATGCTTCATAGCTTCATTCGTAACCACTGAATCCATGCTGCTTGGAAAAGAGAGAGTTGAACAATAAGCATATCTTGTTTATTTCGTACATAAGTTATTCATAGAAAACGACGACTCACATAAATGGTGGTGTGTTAACAACAGTATTGAGTTAAATAACGAGAAACGTTTAACCCAACTGACATCTCAGACAACTAGCTTAGTTTTTCATGACCTATGCCAACTTGTTAAGTTTTCCAACAGGCCAATATCATGTAAAATGATTAGTAAAATTAGCAGCTGAAAATATAAATATAAAATGGCCGCCCATTTGCTTCATTATCTCAATGTATGTAAGGTATACATCAATTAACTTGTTGAAATATTCTATTTTATTGACTAAAGCTTGCTATGTTTAGGAGTCTACAGATGATATCAGAAAAAAGAGAATTTTTTACCTTAATAACTGCCCCCTAAATCTAAACTGTATATTGAATAAAGATTCATTTGATAGTTTTGACCTTAATACATGACAGTCAAATTTCGTAATTTAAGTTGACATTGGTAAGGCTTCCTAAGTTCAAATTGTCAACAGGAGTCTGCAAAGGTTTATGTCCATCCTCAATCATTTCTATAGCCTATCAATCTAGTAAGGAGTTTTTGATTTCGAAAGAAAGCATCCAACTCTAGAAGGCACTATCTGAGATCTTAGATGTACAGTTATCCAAAGAAACCGAGATGGGTAGTTAATGTTGTACAGCTTCAATTGCAAAACTTTTGCACCTTACTTATTTCTCAAAAAGCATTTCCCAATTAGGTGGCACCAGTATCAACATCAATCTCTTCTCATAGAATGTTTTGACGCCCATGCATATTGTTGGAGACTAGGAACCTTGTAAGAGACTATCAAATAATGGCCCTTTTTCTGGGAATAACAATGAGTTTTCAATGAAATAACATCAACTAGATTTTCCAGCCATCTATAAATTTCAAAACGGCAGCACATATTTCTTAACTATCATCTTATTCATCATCTTAAGGTCTTCATCATTAAGATAGGCCTGGTTCATGAGGGATGACTAAAATTTGATAAACCACATAAAGAACTAATTTAGCTCTATGAACTGCTGCCAAACTCCTTGCCCTGGAAGCTATAAGGGAGAAGCTGTTGGGGATGTTCTTTTGGTTTAGTTCAGCTATCTTTTATATCAATTGATTTAGTCTATCTGTATTAGTCTAGTTCATTGGGTTTGAGTCTATTTGTTTTGAGACGTGGAATCCTATTTGTATCAGAGTTTCACTTTAGATTCTAAATAATGCAGGAAGCCACTATTCAAGATGATTTGCCACATAATTATCATGCTGAGGGAAATTAGCGTAATTATTCATTTATGACTGTTATCCTACACAGGATGCAAAAATAACCCTCAAATCTTAGTATGTACAAAACTACCCCCTAAAATCAACAAATCATCAACTTGGTGCTAAAATTTTGACTATTTTGTTGATAATTTACATTGTGGTTACAAATTAGCTTATCAAAATTGATGATTAATTGCTCTGAGGGTAATTTTTTGAAAATTGATGATATGAGGGGTAGTTTTGCAAATACTGAGAATTGGAAGGTATTTTTGAAATACCCATGATTTAAGGGTATATATGCAAATAACCCAAAATTATATATGTTCTGAACGTAAACAATTTAAAATGGAAGATACCAACATTCTTCTAATATGGAAGATACCAGTATCCCTTTGTTATAATATCGAAGATACTAATGTCCAATGTATTATGGTTTCACTTGATATTCTAAATAATGAAGGAAGCAACCAATCAAGATGATTAGCCACATAACTACAATGCTGAAGGAAATTGGCATAATCATTCATCTGTTACTGTTATCTTACACAAGATTATGTCAAAAATTCTATATATCCTGATTGTAATCAGTTTTACAGTCACCAGGTCCAACGGGATTACAGAACATACTATTACAACTTAAAACTCGAGGATATGAGCAGTTATCAAAGGATGTTTCTAAACTTTTTGGGCATGCACTTCTATCCATTCAAAAGCTGCATGCAACGATAAGCAATATGAAACAAAAATAACCGATCAATACAGTATTATATATTACTAAGAGAAAAGCTTACATCTTAGCACGAGATACATAGGCTAGTATGAATTTGCAGCCTTTATGAAAATGGAGAAGTTTCTGAACAGTATTGAAAAGCAAAGGAATACTGGATTGTTGAAAGCTTACATGTTGTCAAGGTATAAGAAACAAAATATGAAGATCCAAGAAGAAAGGCATAATGAAGAATACGAAATTAACTAGAAAAGGATATAAATATCAGCACCAAGAATGAGATCGAATCCCCCCGGATATTTCTGTAGTATTTCTCTAATCTGATTGCTATCCCCCCACTCAAGTTTTTCTGCTGTAAAACCTGTAAACCAGTGACAGTGCCAATCTGTTTTGTCAAAACAAATCATAATGAAAGAGATAAAATAAATCTAACTTAAAGCCTTATTACCAGCAGATCTTGTATTTCCACAAGATGCTTGGAGTCCTATATTTTTCTCCAAAATCTGCATACAAAAAATAAAGCATAAGATTATAGGATCCAAAGTAGACAGGTTCCATGCTGTAAGAAAGTTCAAAATCTACAGTCTACATCTAATCACCATTAAATGCCAAACCAAATCTGTGTCTCAACAGATGAACCAGATATGATCAGATATACGACTATCAACAGAGCAAAAAACTTTAACATAACTTAGTATCTGGTTAGACACTCTTTAATGATATAGACCAATTTGATAGAAAGAATCTTTCGGTTTTTAATTTTCTATTATTCAATATGAATAGAACAGATAACCTCCTTCCATGCTCGCGCCTGTGTGAGAGAGCTGAGGTAAGCTACTTTTAGAAGTATCCGGGAATGGAAACACTTCTATATGAATATCTAAAATCAAGTAAGAAACTATCATACTCAAATTAATTAATAAATTATTCAACGGGGCAACGGATTTTGCCAACTTTTCCCTAAATCTCTTCCTTTGTTGTTCAAACTCTATTAACCAAGGTGCTAAGGTCCTGAAGCCGAAGTTCGGCCTTCGGGTTAATCCTCTTTTATAATGGTGTCCAGGGAAAACAGTGGTCTCATCCTCTTGCCTCCAAGATGCGTTAGTTCTGCATGGCGACGATTGGTGGGCTCGTCATGGTCAATCACAAATCTATATCTTTTACTAAATCTCTTACCATTCAAAGCACCACTTGGCAATCTCCCCTGCAACTGCACTGTGACAAGGTTTTGTTAAAAAATTCTGCATTGTAAACCAATCTTATCTCTCTACACGTCTCACTTCACTTGGCAGCATTGACTAAAAGTTTTTGTAGACCCTTCGGTTTCTTCCTAGGGTAGTGAACCAGCATCTCGGGAAAATATTAAGGTTTACCTCCTGCTTGTAAAATTTTCAAATTCATCCAGAGTTCCAAGGCATTTCTATCAAACATTCTAAAGAATCAAATTATCTCTTTAAAAAATCAAATTGATTAGCTATCATACTGTACATCTTCTCTCTCTGTCCAAGAACTCTTATTTCCACGCCAACCTGTAGAACTCTTCAGAATAAATCTCCATTTATCCATTTCAATGATGCATTCAAATCTCTCTCTCTCTCTCTACCTCTTTAAAAAAATCAAATTGATTAGCTATCATACTGTACATCTTCTCTCTCTGTCCAAGAACTCTTATTTCCACGCCAACATGTAGAACTCTTCAAAATAAATCTCCATTAATCCATTTCAGTGAAGCATTCAAATCTCTCTCTCTCTCTCTCTCTCTCTCTCTCTCTGTGTGATTTGTTTCTATGTTTTGATACCCGGGCTCTCCACATAACTCTACAGATATTACTATTATTTTTTTTTCATCTCAAATACTAAGTTTTGAAACTACACTGTTTTCTAAATTTATGCTCCACTTTTCCCTTTTCAAGTTCTTTTTTCCCACTCTAATTTCTTCATGGTTTGTACTATACCTGTAATGTCTAGTTTGATCCCTTTTATTTCTAGCCTCCAAAGATATATGAAAGGTAATCATCATTCACTCCGTCATTCAAAAAAATTTTGATCTTTTTTCTTTAATCTAAAATTGAAATTTCCTTCTATAAAAAAGAACTTGAAATTTCCTATTCATCCACTAAGAAAAATTGGTAACTTGTTATGGGGTCAAATTTAGAGAGAGTAGTTTGAGGAAGGTAGGGACGGTTCATGCGGTGGAGCCCACCAACAACAGTGATTCAACAGCGATGACGGCGGAGATTGTCGTCAAAGTAGGTGAAAGCATGAAAACGCCGAAGAATGAGGAGGCTCAAGATTTTGAGGAGCTTGCGGCAGAGGTACAGAACACTTTGCCACTCAATATTAAGGATTAAACCCTCGCTATGTTTTGGACTAACATAACAAACTCGTATACTTAGAGAAGTTTTAGTTTTTAAATAAAAGTATAATTTTTGATGTTACATCCTCTAGAATCTAAGGTTGTATTTTAATTTGCTCATATTTACTAAAGTCTTTTCATTTATTATTATTATTATTTTGTGCAGAATGTTGTTCATAATTCAGTTGTTGTTCATTGGTTAATTCCTAGAATTTGGAATATATAATAGAGTTGTAAAACTGCTTTGTCGCATACAGTTGTGGGTTTATGTAGTTCAATCTCTATAATGAGTTTTTATTCATTGGTTTACAGTTTTATCTCTGTGATTCAGATTTGTCTTTATAACTTCTCTCTTTTATAATCATATTGTTTATAATTCACTCGTTAGTAATATGTATATTCCTATCTCATGTTTGAGATGGTGCGGGAAATTTTAGTATAGAGCTGACAATTGATGTCAGTTATTTTAATTTTGTAGCGGTTAATTTGTTGTAGCATTGGTACAAAGTGATAGGGATTCAATCTTTTTTTTTTATTGAGATAAGGAGACAATCCTAAATCTTTAATTTCAAATAAGGTAAATTACATTAAACTCCCATGAACTTCTGGTGTTTTGCAGTAAACTCCAATAAACTTTCAAAATCACACCAAACCCCAATAACTTTTTAGAATTGCAAAAAATCCCATGAACTTTCTGAGTTTTATAGGTAACCCCCATAAATTAGAAAAAATAATATAAAAGGCGTTTTGAAAGTTCATGGGAGTTTAGTGTTCATGGGGGTTTTTTGCAAAAGTTCATGGCGGTTTTGCTGTGATTTACCCATTTCAAATAGTATATCTACGAAGTTGTCTGCCATTTTATTAGCTAGCAATTAATAGTGCGTAAATATGACTACGATAATAAAGACCCTGTGTGCTTGCCTCTACACTTTGGTTTTACTGAGAATGTTGTTTGCCCCTGCACTTGGTTTTATTGATAATGATCTTATTCATATCTATTTCCTATTGTACTTCTAACTTATTTGATCATAGTAAATATTATAGAAATCAAGGTTCAATTTCAATTTTAAACACTTTCTGTGGGGCTATTTGTTTCTATGCATTTGATGGGTTTTGCATTGAAAAAGGGGACCCACAAGCTTAAAACACTAGATGTTTATTAAATACATTGTTTGTTTATTAGATGTTTATTAAATACATTGTTTATTTATTATTTTTCATGCTACGAATTTGGGGTTGTCATGTAGGATAAGATGCATCAAACGTAATTCCCAAAAATTATGCTTATTTCGCTCGAATTTGTGATTTTAGTCACATATTCTCAACAAAATGCATATGCAACCAGACAAAATTTAGTTGGATTTTATCTCTCATAAAAATACCCTTTAATATCCATTACAAACAGACAAGATCTTTAGTATGGATTTTCTATATCCATAGCATGCATCAAATACAATTCACAAACCAAATAGCCCCTGTCTGTTTCATACTGGGTTTTGCATTCAATATTAAAGATATATCTTTTGTTGATATTTTGCCTTATTTTAGTTGAATTTCTATCATTGTATCAGCATGTTGTTTTAAGAATGTTTAAATAAGCTTTTAAGGGGAAAAAACTAAGTGTGTTAGAAGTTCTCTTACCAATAAATATTATGTTATTTGCCTACCAAAAAGTACTACATTTATTTAGCTATGTAACCTCTAAATCTTTTATAATTTCATATTTACCCTTAAATCTTCATAATTGCCAATATACCCCCAAAGTCCTCCATAATTGCATATTTATCCTCTAAATCTTCATTAATTGCCAATATCGCTCAGAATCTTTAATTTTGAGTTATTATACCTCTAAATGCAATATAGTTGCAACATTAATAGTGGATGAGTCACTGATCAAAATAACCCTCCTCTCCTTCCCAATTGCTATAACTCCTTCATCTTTCTCCTTTTCCCAGTTGAGAATTTGGGGGTATATTGTCAATTATGAAGATTTAGAAGGGTAAATATGCAATTTCGGAAGATTTGGAGAGTATATTGGCAAGTATGAAAGATTTGGGTGGTAAATTTGTAATTATGGAAGATTTGGAGGTAAATATCCAATTTGAAAGTAGAAACTTAAAATTTTAAGATTTTATGTTTGTCTTATGTTCGTTGTTACTCGTTCTATAACTTTTTTAGGATTTAATTGTACCTATATTTTCTCTCTAAATTAAAATACCACCATAGTGACCGCTAAGTTGTAATCTAGGTGGAAAGTTAGTTATATATTTGGTTATTAATTTCCTAAAATCCGTCACTCATGCACAGATTGTTGTTATTTTCCTTTCTTTTGGGGAAAAGTGCGTATGAAAATCTTAGTATGATAACAATAGTTTTATTGAATATTAGAATAGAGTTTTTTCGGTGTTCACTGACATATCCACCTATCAATGTGCTTTCATGAGTTAGAGCAGTTCCTACAACTTTAATGACGGATATGCATTACTCTTTGTTTACGCCAAGAATGGTTTTCTTCGCAGTTTTGATTTCCAAAATGTTTCAAAAGAATGAAAACAAATTGAAAGATTACATGTGTAAATCTCTCTATTACAAAGAAAATGATATCACTCTCTTAGAAACACACGCAGAAGTCACTACGTAGCGAGCTCGCTATGCGGGATCTTCCGTGTCGGGACGCCAGAATCCATGGACCACCGAACCACGATCGTCGAATTGACAGGGTTGAGTTTATGTTGCGCAAAGGAAATAAGAATTTAAGCAAATATCTTAGCTAAGTAAGATATCTACTCTTCCCAAGATTTAAGACAAAGCTTAAACTCGAGGAATCTCCACGTGGAAATGTTCTTGAAATCTTCCTCTTTGCCAAAAAAATCTCTCTGATCTCCAAAAGTCAGATCTTAATCTCCAAAATCCGATCCAAAGTCAGATTGCCCCCCCTCTCTGTAAAATGACCTCCCCAACGATGGATGTAGGAAGCTATTTATAGCCTTCAGGGGGTGTAACTGCTGAAAGAACGTGCAGAAGATGTGTAGTGGCCGAGATAGCCGAAAGTGTCTCGGCCCAAAGCTATGCTTTAGCGCTTTAGCTGTCTAGCCCGACAAGCTTCGTGCGGTTGGCCTGGCGGATTTAAGCTGTCTGCAAAGCTGTCTCGGCATTGGGTGTCTTACATTTGTAACCGTTCTCACACGATTTAAGGCACGTTTAATGCCCCATTTATGTGCTTAGTGAGCGTATTTTCAGCGTGTAACCGCCCATTAATGTAGTTAAATATCCTCACGTTGAAAAGGTCAAATGGGCCCCACAAATATTAATAAAACACCCGAGAAAATAATTTAGACACTTTTGGTGTCTCGGCAATGGCCGATACACAATTAGTGTCGCGCACATGGCCGAGACACAATTAGTGTCTCGAACATGGCCGAGACACAATATGTGTCTTGCATGTGTCAGTTTGCCTCCGTGACTGACTCCTTTAGATTTTGATGACGTCGTTCTTCAATTTTCTTCTGATTAAATCACACCTGGGGTCCATCGGCAATTTTCGATGCCTACAGATACCCCCTCCAAAATTTTCAGACTCTGCTGTATTTTATCGAGGAGTCTGGAATACTTTGGATAAGATAAGTCCTGCTTCTGCCCAACGTTGGACTTTGTTAAATGGACTCATGAATTGCTTCTTAATTTACGGCTCTGGCGGCGTCGTGACCATCTTTTGAAATCAAGAGCTGGAGTTGTATTTTGAAATTGATTGATATTGATGAGAGTTGACGTTAAACTGATTATCTTCGTCCGGAGGCTTGCGATTGAGTCGCAGTTGAACTTCCAAGGGCAATTTCGGAATGAGAATCTTCCTGAGCATGCTTGAGCTTCTGGAGGTGATGTAATGGCACATTTGCACTGGCAATGAGCTACAAAGTGCATTAAAT
This sequence comes from Asparagus setaceus, assembly GCA_012295165.1. Classification (NCBI taxonomy): domain Eukaryota; kingdom Viridiplantae; phylum Streptophyta; class Magnoliopsida; order Asparagales; family Asparagaceae; genus Asparagus; species Asparagus setaceus. The sequence goes on from CM022705.1 coordinate 40,065,291, forward strand.
CACAGTGGGAGAAAGTGCTCAACCCCGGCTGGAGGAGCGAACCCGCTTTCGCAAGTTATTGCTTGTACGATAGATATAGGATTTTTAGCAAACCCTCAGCCATCAACGGATTTGATGAGCCTTTACCAACTACCGTTTGAGTTGAGCTAGCATGTAGTTTGTCTAAGTCCGTTCTACATGTTACGTTGTACTAAAAGAATGAACTCTCTTAGACTTTATGCTACAATATTTAATACGTAGGCTTGGTCAATTATTACGGGAATTGACTACCAGGCGGCGTGTGTTAGACGCTGACCTATTCCTGATTTAAGGACAGGAATAACACCTACTACGCATAAATAGGCGTAGATTTAACAGATCATTAGGTCAAGATGAGACCGCTATGTATTGAATACATAGACTTTGTTTGCTACGATCTTTGAATCGTAGACTTGGTCAATTATCAAATTGACTACACGGCGTGTGTTAGGCGTTGACTTATTCCCGATTTAATGGCGGGAATAATGCACTACGCATAAATAGGTAGATTTAACACATCATTAGATCAAGAATGAGACCGGCTATGTATTGAGTACACGGACTTTATTTGCTACAATCTTGAATCGTAGACTTTGTCAATTATCACGGGAATTGACTACCCGGCGGCGTGTGTTAGACGTTGACTTATTCCCGATTTAATGACAGGAATAATGCCTACTACGCATAAATAGGCGTAGATTTAGCGAATCATTAGGTCAAGAATGAGACCGGCTATGTATTGAATACATAGACTTTGTTTGCTACGATCTTTGAATCGTAGACTTGGTCAATTATCACGGAATTGACTACACGGCGTGTGTTAGGCGGCGTATTCTGATTTAATGGCGGGAATAATGCCTACTACGCATAAATAGTAGATTTAACACATCATTAGATCAATAATGAGACTGGCTATGTATTGAATACATAGACTTTGTTTGCTACGATGCTGAATACGTAGACTTGGTCAATTATCACGGAAATTGACTACCTGGCGGCGTGTGTTAGACGCTGACGTATTCCTGATTTAATGACAGGAATAATGCCTACCACGCATAAATAAAGCGTAGATTTAATGCATCATTAGGTCAAGATGAGACCGCTATGTATTGAATACATAGACTTTATTTGCTACAATGCTGAATACGTAGACTTTGTCAATTATCACGGGAATTGACTACCCGGCGGCGTGTGTTAGACGCTGACTTATTCCTGATTTAGGGCAGGAATAACACCTACCACGCATAAATAAAGCGAGATTTAATGCATCATTAGGTCAAGATGAGACCGCTATGTATTGAATACATAGACTTTGTTTGCTACGATGCTGAATACGTAGACTTGGTCAATTATCACGGAAATTGACTACCTGGCGGCGTGTGTTAGACGCTGACGTATTCCTGATTTAATGACAGGAATAATGCCTACTACGCATAAATAGGCGTAGATTTAACACATCATTAGATCAGTAATGAGACTGGCTATGTATTGAGTACACAGACTTTATTTGCTACAATGCTGAATACGTAGACTTTGTCAATTATCACGGGAATTGACTACCCGGCGGCGTGTGTTAGACGTTGACTTATTCCTGATTTAATGGCGGGAATAATGCCTACTACGCATAAATAGCGAGATTTAATGCATCATTAGGTCAAGAATGACCGCTATGTATTGAATACATAGACTTTATTTGCTACGATGCTGAATACGTAGACTTTGTCAATTATCACGGGAATTGACTACCCTACGGTGTTAGATCGATTTATTCCCGATTTAAGGACAGAATAACACCTACCACGCATAAATAAAGCGAGATTTAATGCATCATTAGGTCAAGAATGAGACTGACTATGTATTGAATACATAGACTTTGTTTGCTACGATGCTGAATATGTAGACTGGTCAATTATCACGGAAATTGACTACCCGGCGGCGTATGTTAGACGCTGACTTATTCCTGATTTAAGGACAGAAATAACACCTACTACGCATAAATTGGCGTAGATTTAATAAATCATTAGGTCAGTAATGAGACTGGCTACAAGTATAGGCTTTTGAAGTTGTGTCTTCTCTTGGGGCAAAGACGGACCCGTTGTGTTGAAAAGGAAGAAGGTATTTTCCCGCTTCAACTAAAAACTCGTCATTCACGTGAACTTAGAGTTGAAAGATTCTGAATGCACGCGCATTGAAGAATCTGGAAGGAAACTCAGAGTGGGATCTCCACTCTAGGAATCAAATTTGAGTCGTGCCACATGGCATTGACTCTGAAGATACCTTTTAACTCATGTGAGTAAAAGGTGAAATTTAGATAACCCTAACTGCATGAAGGTCTGATTACCCAATTTACATGGTTTGGCCCTAACTATTCAAAATTTTGACCAAGTGGGAGTGAAAATTTAAAATGACCCTAACTGTTCAAAGATTTGGTCGTACTGAAAAATGAATAATGACCCTAACTGTTTAAAGGTTTGGTCGTATTGCACCCAGTGAAAGAAGATTTAATTTCTAAAAAATATTGAAGGAAAGAACATATTTCACCTCACAATGGGAGTTTTAGTTTATTAAACTAAGTGGGAGGGAAAAAATTAACTATCAGAGATAATAGTTAACATGATAGTTCTTTTCTTTGTGGTCCTGTCATCCTATTGAAGAGGATTGGTGGGAGATTTTAGTGGAGTTATCAGAGATAACTTTTTATGGACCTACCATCCTGCTGAATAGGATTGGTAAGGGATTTTGGAAGAGTTGGCAGAAGGTGAAGGAAAGAATGTATTTTCTTATCTTTCGCTTCACAGTGGGAACTCTGGTTATAGGTTATCTGAATATACTAAGGACAAGATCTCTTCGTGAACTTCCTATTAATCGACATCGCCGCCTTGCTACCACCTTTGGTGAGCAAGCGGACTGCCTCGCACTCCATGGGGTTGCTCTTGTAAGTGTCCGGATCGTAGTACGATAGGCCCGAAGAGCTTTACCAAGTTTATCATTTTGACATTATGATCCCGGCGTCAATTAGAGCCTGGATACTGTCTTTAAGGACAAAATAACTTTTAGTAGAATGATGGATCCTCGTAGTGCATACGGTATTTAGGATCGAAGTCTTGTCGACCTCCTCGATTTGTAATAGGTGGCAACTTGATTTTGTTCTTGTCAAGAAGGTGCTTGAAAATGATCGAACTTCTTCGTCTCGAAGAGTATGTCCCGTGGAATTCGATTTAGAAGCTTTTGTTGCTCTCGAGGTTGTTGGCGATTAAGTAGTTGAGGCGTTTGACTTACGTCAACAGCGATCCTGAGTGGCTTTCCTCTATTGCGAGAGGCAAAATTTACAGAGGATCGGTAGTCGTTTTGCCTCTTTCGGCTTTCTTCCTTCTGAGGAAACGTTCGGCTTGTTCTCATTGTATTTTCAGATCTTTCCATGTAGTTGGTGGGACAACCCCCATGACCTCCAACAGATCAATGGAGAGACTATTATGGCACGTCTGCAATATGAACTCATCGGTGATTGGATCTTTGCAATTTATGGCCTTATTGCGAAAGCGTTTGACGAAATAGTCAATTGACTCTCCACTTCTTTGCTTTTCATCCAGAAGGGTTCCAATTGAGACTTCGGTGTCGTCGTCGAAGAAGTTGCTGAGGAATAAGCTTTCCATGTCATTCCAGCAGTAGATGCTACCTGGCCTGAGTCTTCGATACCAATCGAAGACAGCCTCGCGAAGGGTACCTACGAATGACCGAACCATCAAAAGCTCGTTTCCCGAGATCACACCCAGATGAGATTTGAAGTAGATTAAATGTTGCGTGGGTGACCCTCTTCCATCAAATGGTGTGAAATTAATCAAATTGAACTTCGGTGGATATGGAATTGAGTCCCACTCTCTTGGGTATGGACATGGAATGCGGTCTTCTTGACTTCTTGAGCGGATATTAGGGCATTGATCTTGCCTTCAAGCTCTTTTATTTTTCCGCTTTCATCCTCCCTTGCTTCAGATTACTCCCGATAGGATGGGTTGGGCCATCTCCATTTTGGGGGCCTGATGTAGCTTTTTTTGGAGGTTGGTCGGCAAGGATGTGTTTATCCACTTTCGAATCGCTATCTTCTATATCATGAGCAACACGGTGACTGGGTCCGGCTTGTTGGCTAGACTCAGGTTGCGCAGCTTTCTGGCTTTGCAACTCCCTCATCTGCTGTATGGCTCGCTCCATTTCTGTTTTCATTTCGGCCTTAAGCTCTTCTCTCTGTTTAGCTAAGACTTCTTGCAACATTTGAGCGAGCGTTTTAGAAGTGATGGTATAAACTTCTCTAGCCTGACCTACGCTTGACATTGTGTCATCGGATGCCATTGTTGAGCAGGCATCGGAGATTTCATCTTCAGATGAATCTCCTTCGTGCATCCTTCTATAATCTCTTTTTTGTAGCCCGCAGTTACAACCGAGATATCCTCTGGGAAATTTGGGCACCAACTTTCCCTTCAGGAGTGAAATCAGGATCTGTGTCTGTCGCGGCTTCTCCTTTTACCATGTTAATGGTAACTTCAGGGAATTCATCCCGTTAGACAGCTTGTTTTCTTTTTCGAAAGCGTCTTGGCTTCGATTCTTCCGTTGTTAGCAAGGAAAGCCTCTCGAATACCAAAGCTCTTTGTGGACGAGCCTTCAACTCAGAGCAAGCACATCCTGATAGTAGTGTCTTAATCAGTTGTGCACACGAGCAAGAACAATTTATTTCATCAATTGTCCTCTTTCGTGTATCGCCACCCTCGGACTGAGCATGATGACCAGTGCGCCATACTGTTTGTTGGTGTGGTTCATCGTGAATTGCACTTCCACCCCCAAGTATAACGTTGTCTTTAACTGGAAGACACGTCTTCTTTTGGGGGCGTCGACCATTCGATCTGGGAGACACTTTTAATCGTTCGGCTTCGTCAACTGAAGTCGTCTTTGCATGAACCACAAGTGTCTGGTCATATTTCGTGACTTTGCGAGTCACACGCTTCAAATTCTTCCTTTCAGCAGACTCGCGAACCCCCTGCGAGATGCTCAAACGAGATGCGATAGGAATTCTTGAGGCCTGAGATGTCCCAGCTTGCTCAAGACCGGTCACGGACCACGACCCGATCATTTGTTATGTACGGACCATGTGACCCGGACATTCTTTCAGCGGTGCTTTGCCTTGGTTCCCGTGATGTGGACCGAGGCGATTAAGCATCGAAGTTGTGAGCTTAGACGGCTTCTCGGGTTTTGTCGTTGTTTCAACAGCAGGAGAAGCGGATGGACGGAGCGGAGGAGAACCCCTTTGGCCGAGCGGTTGGAAGTGTCTCGGCCAAAGGCAAAGCCTCGGGCCAACTTTTGTGCAGACTTTGGGATCCAGACTTTGCGGCTTTGGGTTGATCCCTTGGCTGATTTCAACTCTTACGCCTTGCGTATAACAACACGCCGCGACGAAGCGCATCGCACGACGCTTTGAGCGCTCCTTTTTGTCAAACGGGTTCTCTTGGCGAGAATCCATTCTTTCTTGGCGGGAGTCTTGTGGATTGAGATTGGCTGTGATTTCTGGCGCCTCGATCCGCGTGAGTTAAGTAAGATAATGAACTCCGTCCGTCGACTCCATAGCCTTAGCAAATTGATCGCCATCTTCGACATTGCCTCGACGAGCCCTCTTCGCCGAGTTGCAGACCTTGTAAGATGACTCTTTCTTCGAATAGAGCCACCATAAGCGAGCTCCGGCTTTGCAACTCCCTCATCTGGCTGTATGGCTCGCTCCATTTCGCTTTCATTTCGCCTTAAGCTCTTCTCTGTTTAGCTAAGACTTCTTGCAACATTTGGCGGCGTTTTAAGTGATGGTATAAACTTCTAGCCCGACCTACGCTTGACATTGTGTCATCGGATGCCATTGTTGGCGGGCATCGAGATTTCATCTTGGATGAATCTCGCCGTGCATCCTTCTATAATCTCTTTTTGTAGCCCGCAGCTATAACCGAGATATCCTCGGGAAATTTGGGCACCAACTTTCCTTCGTGAGTGAAATCGGGATGCAGTAATGCGTGGCGGCTTCTCCTTTACCATGTTAATGGTAACTTCGTGGAATTCATCCCGTTAGGCGGCTTGTTTTCTTTTGGCGTCTTGGCCGATTCTTCGTTGTTAGCAAGGAAAGCCTCGAATACCAAAGCTCTTTGTGGACGAGCCTTCAACTCGAGCAAGCACATCGATAGTAGTGTCTTAATCGGTTGTGCACACGAGCAAGAACAATTTATTTCATCAATTGTCCTCTTTCGTATCGCCACCCTCGGTGAGCATGATGACCGGTCGCCATCTTGTTTGTTGGTGTGGTTCATCGTGGTGCACTTCCACCCCAGTATAGCGTTGTCTTTAACTGGAAGACACGTCTTCTTTTGGGGGCGTCGACCATTCGATCTGGGAGACACTTTTAATCGTTCGGCTTCGTCAACTGAAGTCGTCTTTGCATGAACCACAAGTGTCTGGTCATATTTCGTGACTTTGCGAGTCACACGCTTCAAATTCTTCCTTTCAGCAGACTCGCGAACCCCCTGCGAGATGCTCAAACGAGATGCGATAGGAATTCTTGAGGCCTGAGATGTCCCAGCTTGCTCAAGACCAGTCTGGACACGACCCCCAGTCTGTTGTTATGTACGGACCATGTGACCCAGACATTCTTTCACTGGTGCTTTGCCTTGGTTCCCGTGATGTGGACCGAGGCGATTAAGCATCGAAGTTGTGAGCTTAGACGGCTTCTCGGGTTTTGTCGTTGTTTCAACAGCAGGAGAAGCGGATGGACGGAGCGGAGGAGAACCCCTTTGGCCGAGACAGTTGGAAGTGTCTCGGCCAAAGGCAAAGCCTCGGGCCAACTTTTGTGCAGACTTTGGGATCCAGACTTTGCGGCTTTGGGTTGATCCCTTGGCGATTTCAACTCTTACGCCTTTGCGATAACAACACGCCGCGACGAAGCGCATCGCACGACGCTTTGAGCGCTCCTTTTTGTCAAACGGGTTCTCTTGGCGAATCCATTCTTTCTTGGCGGGAGTCTTGTGGATTGAGATTGGCTGTGATTTCTGGCGCCTCGATCCGCGTGAGTTAAGTAAGATAATGAACTCCGTCCGTCGACTCCATAGCCTTAGCAAATTGACGGGCCATCTTCTGACATTGCCTCTGACGAGCCCTCTTCGTCAGAGTTGCAGAGACCTTGTAAGATGACTCTTTCTTCTGAATAGAGCCACCATAAGCAGAGCTCCCGGCTTTGCAATTTACCGGTGTATTGTCGCTAGGGGAAACCTCCGTCGCGAATGGGCGAGATTCATTGCGCACTACAACAGATCGGACTTCCCTCCTTGGAGACGAGACCCTCCGATGCTTGCGAGACGAGGACTTCGATGAAGAGGAGAGATACTCTTCGAACTTGGCTTGATCGAAGACATAATCCAACCCATCGACCATGAGGTCGGCTTGATCATTGCTTGGCTGCGACACAATAGCCTCAACGTTGAAACTATTGGCTCCCACTGTGGTCGCCAGCGTGTTTACGCCGAGAATGGTTTTCTTCGCAGTTTTCATTTTCAAAACGTTTCAAAAGAATGAAAACAAATTGAAAGATTACACGTGTAAATCTCTCTATTACAAAGAAAATGATCACTCTTAGAAACACACGCAGAAGTCACTGCGTAACGAGCTCCTGCTTGCGTGGGATCTTTGCCTGTGCCGGGGACGCGTAATCCATGGACCACCGAACAACGATCGTCGGATTGACAGGGTTGAGTTTATGTTTCGCAAAGGAAATAAGAACTTAAGCAAATATCTTAGCTAAGTAAGATATCTACTCTTCCCAAGATTTAAGGCAAAGCTTAAACTCGAGGAATCTCCACGTGGAAATGTTCTTGAAATCTTCCTCTTTGCCAAAAAAATCTCTCTCTGATCTCCAAAAGTCAGATCTTAATCTCCAAAATCCGATCCAAAGTCAGATTGTCCCCCCTCTCTGTAAAATGACCCCCCCAACAATGGATGTAGAAAGCTATTTATAGCCTTCAGGGGGTGTAACTGCTGAAAGAACGTGCAGAAGATGTGTAGTGGCGAGGCAGTAGAAAGTGTCTCGCCCAAAATCGCCTTCGCAGCTAGGCAATGCTTAGCCTGTCTCGCCAACAGTTGGTGCGATAGTTTGGGCTGTCTCGCCAAAACTGTCACGGCATTGCACTATCTTCTGGCTGTTGTAACCGTTCTCCCACGATTTAAGGCACATTTAATGCCCCATTTATGTGCTTAGTGGGCGTATTTTCAACGTGTAACCGCCCATTAATGTAGCTGAACATCCTCTCACGTTGAAAAGGTCAAATGAGCCCCACAAATATTAATTAAACACCCGAGAAAACAATTCAGACACTTTTGGTGTCTCGGCAATGGCCGAGACACAATTAGTGTCTCGCACATGGCCGAGACACAATATGTGTCTTGAATGTGTCAGTTTGCCTCCGTGGCTGTGACTCCTTTAGATTTTGATAACGTCGTTCTTCAATCTTCTTTTGATTAAATCACACCTGGGGTCCATTGGCAATTTTCGATGCCTACACTCTTCATTTACCGTATGGAAATTAATGCTTAACCAAGTTGAAATTGGTGCTAAATGCTTGACCAAACTCAATATATCAATGTTCTTTTATATGCATGCTATATTCTTTATTTTAGACTTGGAGGAAAGATTTTTTTTCTTTGCCTTTTTGGAAAAATGACTTTAAGTAAAAAAGTGAAAAACATTTAAGTTATTCACTGGTATGTCCCATCTTTTTTCATTTTTTTTCAAATTTTTTTACATCTTTAATTTTTCTTTTGAATTGAATCAACTAGTATCTGATCGAGTTGTTTTTCTATATGTTGCAGCTTGCCTCCATATTAGCATACATCTTAGTACATTTCTAGACACAACTTAATCTATATATATATTATAAATTACATGTATGTTTTTATCTTTAATCAATGAAATATTCCCTATTGACTTTAACTAATCTTTACGGTGAACACAGGTTTGAATCGGCTTTAGCAGGAGCGATAATGAGACCAGCGGGAAGTCAAAGTCAGGCAGGCAAACAATATAGTCCCGGCCAGGCCCAGGCAGTGAGCTGTAAGCGATGTCAGGGCCCGCAGTAGAGAGGGAAGCTGTGACTGTAAGCTAAAAGTGTCCACTTGGTTCAGTCAAATCTAAGTCAGTATCAAGACGCTAAAAGAGAAAAAAGATTCTTCACAAAGTCTTCCACCAGGGGATGCTGTCATCAGCGGCATCGGAATCGGATAAAGAGCGCTTCGTGATTAGGTGGTTAACGCTCTATACGCCTAAGCAGTGTTTGGTTACCAGTCGTCTTCTTTGCTCCTTTCTGATAGCGGGAAGGTTGAGTCCACCTGAACTGAATTATACGGCTAGTTATAGAGAGATGAAGGACCACTTCGTAAGGAGGTAGTTCGACGGTCTTTTATCTCGACCAGTGAAAGTTGGTTTCATAATCCAATGAAAGAAGCACATTCATCAGCCTTTATACCAACCCTTGCGCTAAATATTTTATTGTGATATTTATCTTTTAAAATTTAAGCAAATGACTCATAATTATGTTAATCTTTTATATTTTCCGGCCTTCCTGGATATTGATATACAAGTTAACACATTTCTAAAGAGGGGTTAATCTCTATACGTTATGAATTATTCTTATCTCTATACATTGTGAATTGTTCCTGGATAATCGTTTTGTTTGCATTTTGTAATTCGATTATACTCTACGAAGTAGATTTATAACAAAGGGAAGAAGACCGTAAGAGTGTATTGTTAAAATGTGGATATGTTGGCTAGATAACTATAGCTTTTGTTTTGTACATAAAAATTTTAAAATTTTTTGACATTTTTCTGTGTCTAAAAAATATAAATCTGTGCATTGCACGGGTTTGAAACTAGTACATTGAAATGCACAAGTGATGCTAAATATGGCTAAACAGCCGCAATAGTAGTAATATACCACAAGATGACCCTCTCTTTCAACCAAGGTGTTACGCCGTAAAGTTGAAGTTCGGCGTTCAAGCTATTCGTCTCATATATTAGGGGATTGCTCTCATCCTTTGGCGTCCCGTACAAATTTATACAATTCAAAACCTTAAAAAGACAACTGGAGAGAACTACAGGTACCACTTGTACAATTTAAAATTTTCATATAATACCCACATTCGGTATACTTATCCTAAAACTTAAGCTGCAGGCAAAAAAACTATATGATGACCAAAATACTTATCCTAAAAACTTTAAACAAGTATGCTGAATAAGTAATTTAACTTAAATTTGTTTTATTGTGGATTATTTAATATTTTCTTGTGGCATTTCTTAGTAATGTCTTAGATTTGTTTACAAGTATATGAACAAATACAATACTTTACGACTATGGGATTTTTTTTCTACTTTAGCGCAGATTTTATAGGGTTTTGGGGATAAGTTGTTCTTCTTTTTGTGTGGATTTATTGGGTTTTAGGGTTTAGTTGTAATTAATTTTGGGTTAAGTTCTAGATCTAGTTTGGCGCTGGTGTCGTTAATTTATCTTTCCTTTTATGTTTATAAGCGTTTATTTGTCGTGGACTATCTGGTATTTTCTTATAGATTTCTTTACTTCCAGTCTCTTTACAAATTTAAATGGATTACTAGTTTATTTTGATAATTGCGGTCGTTCATATGATGAGTATAATGTTACCAGTGGCAGTGCATAGTTCTAGAATTTTGATGCTGACGTTATTTAAAATGAGGGTTCTTTTTTTGAAAGTGGGTAGTGCACATGATTCAAGAATTTTCTAAGAATGCAATAGCAATTCTGAAAATAAATTCTCGATGCCTCGTGCAAGGAAATATTACTTAATTAATTCTGGGTATACTAGCATGTCGGGTTTTCTTTCACCTTATCGGGGGGAGCACTATCATTTGCGTGAGTATAGATTGGCATGAGTATAGAGGCCAAAATCTTCCTCCACAAGGTGCTAGAGAGCTATTCAATACTTGCATTCTTCATTAAGAAATGTTATGGAGCGATGCTTTGGAGTACTAAAAAACGATTCCTAATTTTGAGAGATATGCCTTCATGTAGTTTGAAAAAATAAAAATATACTGCGTTAGCATGTTGTGTTCTCCATAATATGATTCGGATACATGATTCTGGAGACCCATTATTTATCGAGTATGGAAATGAAGATTTAGAGCTTAGGGAAGATGACGGGCATGTAGGAGAACAAAATACCATTCAAATTAATGTTAGTGCTAAGCAGCTTCTTCGGAATGGCAAGATTTCGAGATCGTTTGGCCCAAAGGATATGGACTGATCATATTGGGCAACATTAGTAGAATATATGTGGAACTTTATATATATTATATTATTAATATCACTAGTGTATGTTTTGAGATTGATGAATACATTATTACTATCATTAACATATAGTGAATATATGATCGTCAATATTTTCTTTTTTATTCATTAACAATGGGTCGTTGCTGCCGGTCACCGGCAGCTGCAGTCAGCGCCTGGAGGCCAGGACCGACGGTGGCGGGTGTAGTGGTTGTCAGGGTGGAACTAGTGCTTGATGGTGGATTGGTTGCACATAGAGTCAAACTAGTGTCGACAAAATAAAAACTAATAATGGTGTTTTGAAAATGGTTTTGGAGAAAACACAATGGTCATGGTGTTTTGAAAATGCTTTTGGAGAAAAAAAACACCATGGTTACCAAACACACCCATAACTGGCGAAGGTTTGGGATCCTCTCCTTCACTATTGTGTTTTATATAAAATATATAAAGCAATCAATTTTCTTTATTGCCTCAATCTTTTTATCAAAGTGTGCTCATTCTATTGGTTTATGATTCATGTGATCTATATTCATACAATTTTTTAATTATGTTACAATGCATTGAGTTTGGTACCTTTCTCTTCTCTACCTTCAGCCATAATTCTTCCTTCTTACTTCTTAGACAAGTTTTTGTGCATTAAAGTTTTAGTTTCCATTCATGTATATTCATCTATGTTTTCTTTAGCAAGATCATCTAAAGTGCTTATATATTCTCTAATACCACTCCCATTAATGGAAAGTTTTCATTTGTTGCTATATAGCTCATTTCTTTGACTGTAACAGGTTGCCATAATTCAGGAAGTGACTTCAAGGGATGTTTGTAGAAGGATAATTATTGAGCTAGTAAATATTTACAAGGACTCACATCTAAGATGCCTAACACCGGTGTATGATGGCAAGAAATCTCTTTACACTGCTGGAGCTTTGTCCTTTACATCTAAGCAGTTTAAAATTAAGCTAACTAATAAGGACGGTGAGGAAATAACTATGTTGCTTTTCTTCTTATTGTTAGCACTGTAGTTTTTTTTTTTTTTGGTGCTTATGTTTGCTATTTTTATGCTCAACGGCGAAAAAGAATTTGGTTCTGCCATCAAATATGTTGGACAAGATGATCACTAGCATCTTCAAGATTTTCCTAAGGTTGAATGTCAAGGGATCGGCCATCATATCACTTGTAGGAATGTAAGTCACTTTAATTTCTTCCTCTTCATAAGATCTTGAATGTCATTAAATTGTATCTCCATGTATGTGTCCTCCTTTGATCTATTTTCACCATTATTTATTAGGTTTAGAGCGACTTCATTATCACAAAATATCTCAATTGGTAAGTTTACAAAATTCAAATTCAAGTAATTAAAAAATCATCTAACCCAGAATGCATGAGTGAGCATGTTATGTGATGCAGTACAAATTAAAAGATTGCATTTGATTCATATTGTAGAAGACAAAATTGTTAGGAGTTTGAAATTTGATTAGATTTATAGACTAGAATTGGTTATTTGATCTTGTTTACGCTAGGATAGAGCGAGAATTTGTTTAATTTATTTTATAGATTAGGTTGAATTGATTTTAGAAATAGAGTTGGTTTTTATTTTGTTTTAAATAAGGATCTCAAACGCAGTTAAGAGTAAAGGGACTTCTTATGATGCAGTAGAGTTTATGATGAATAAAATTTTATTTACGTCAGATTTTCAAGTGACTTCTCAAGGCATGAAGCCATCTTCCAAGTTAAATGTCTGTATGTGAAACCGGTCTAACCACCTAACTTTTTACCCCATTCTTTTATCTTTCTTCTGATTGGTCTTTTTATTAAATGGAAAAAGTTACTGTTCACCCAAGGTTACTCTTCGCAGGTGCTGTTCACATTGAATTTTTCTGCGAGGGTCTCCAACTAAATTCAAATCAAAGTTCATCCTTTCTATTCCACATGTAGGAGTATATTTTTGGGAAAGATGGTAATGTAGCTTCATAGGTGCACGAGTTTACAGCTAAACTAAAAAATACATATATTTCAAGGATGTGAAAGATGACAGGATGCAATTCTAGAAGTTTGATTACCAAGTTCATTAATTTGACCATGATACATGATTAATTTTAGTTTGACATACCTCCTTAAGAATAACAAGTTGACCACGATGCATGATTAATCTTTGCTTGATATATACTTGAGCACGTCAAAGAGGTAATAAGTTCTAAGACAACTAATAGAGGAATCATATTGTACTTAGACCTTGCCTCAAGAACTTCATCATTGTGGTCAGTTAGTACAACCTCGCGGCAGAATCTACCGCATAATATGCCTGTAATACCTGAATACAACCACATTGACAGTCAGCGTAAGTTAGGATATCAAGACAACTAAAAAATATTAACCATAAACTTACCAACTCCTGACCCTAATTCGATGACTGATTTTCCTTCAAGTATTTGAGCATTCATGGAGAGGTAATTGTTCAACAACACCGCACCCGGCCATACTAATTGCCCAGTAAGATCATAGTCGGCTTCAATGCGTATGGAAAACATCTAGTTAGACCTAACTATCCAATTAACATTAAAGTAAAAGCAAAGTGACGATATATTACAAGTGCAACTAAGCACATCACGAAATCTTACAAGGATCTAGAGAATCTCTGAGTTAATGCTTAGGGTTATTAGCCACATAGCAGCACTGAGAACACTATGAAAAAGTCTTATACTTGCTGATAGCCTCGAGCGTCACCAAACTCATCTTAATGCCACAGTTCAACTTTATAGCAAAACACTAATTATATGTTATTCCTGCTATCGAACTAGCTCTGTTTTGGAGGACTCAAAAAGTGAGAAGTGGGATCAAAGGATAAAATGGAAAGGGGAAAAAAACTTTTGCATTTATAACATGAATACAGCTTACCTTTACTGATATAGAAGCCCTATTCTTATCCTTGGAAAATAAACACGCATATTGCTGAAAGAGTTCTGATTTAAAACTCAACGGATAATAGAATAAATACTGTGTGAAAAGAAATTTTCCTCGCAATGAGCAACCTGTACGCATCTCCTAGGGCAACGCATCTCAGACACTTTAAATACAAAATTATGCTTTTCTTTATCACATTTGTAACCAGAGTATGCTTCAAGGAAGATCCATGTTGTGAAAAGAGCACAAATTTGGGGAAGTAAAACTACGGTCTGAACCACCAAACAAAATCTGAATCTGCCTAAATTTAGTGTCACCTTTTCTTCAGGAGTGAAATCCACATAGAAATTACAAACTCTGCACTGCACAACAGCATATAAATTAAGCACGCCTAAAATCTCCATTGTCATTGCCACTCTCACCATACAGCCATTTCCAATCAGTCAGGTCGGCAATGGAGCACAACTCGAAGTTAATACTCCACTTGTTTCCGCAATAGTCTATTATATTAACCTCACACGAACTTTCTGTGAAATTGTAAGCTGAAGGAAGAGTTATGGGGAATTACTGAAATGGGCTATCATCGAATTCACAACAGTTCCGTTAAAGCTGAATCCCTTACTTATTGTGCGTTTATGGGAGTTAGCATAAGTCTTTTTCTTTCTAATGGGGCCAAAAAACGAACCAAAAAGAAAAAATAAACCCATTTCATCTTCTGATGATAAACAATACTGAAACTGCATTCTAAAAGGAGAAAAGAGAAACAAAGAAACTTACTTGAAGCAGAGCGAAGGCAGTAGAGATGAAGCTCATGGCTCCCAAATGTAAAAGTGTCGATCTCATAACTGTGAGAATCAATAGAAAATCCATTTGCTTCGCTAAATAACAATTATTAGATAAAAATACCAAAATAGATGACAAAATAGAGCAATACTCGCGATTAACGAAGAAGGACTCATCCAAACAGACGATTTCGTCGCTTTCGTCGCCGCAGCTGCTGTTCGTAAGACTGGCTGCTCCCTCCGCCATTTTCTTCCCCTTCAAATTTTGGGATTAATTCTTGAAAATAATTTGGTTTAGGGTTTTGACATAAGAAAAGGCCCAACAAAAAATATGCTGATGGTTGAGAGAAGTTAAGGGCCGGTTTGGTTCCAAGGTTTGATTGAGAATTATTCAGATATATGTGGGCCCAAGATCAAAAAGTGTCAGAACAAAATTTAAGGGTGTGTTTGGCAATTAACCGAAAATTGGGTCATGTTAAGTCCTGGTCTGATTCTACTCTGAACCAGTTTAGAGTTGGATCAAAGAGAAAATTGTCAATACTAAACTGGTTTTATGGCCTCTATTTGTCTGAGAAAAACTACGCCAAAGTTGACCCAATTTTTACCCATAAAAAACAAACCTAAAGTTGGGCCAGAATTCGTCTTGTCACAATTTTAAGAGTTCGTCAAACACATCTTACATGTTAAAGTTTGTGTTTGGTTGTAACTGCTTGGAACTACATATTAATGTGAATTGTGGATGACACCTAAACAAAAGTATGTATCCGTAAATTAAGAAATTCTTAGGTGATCCATAAATATTAAGGTGGCATACACCACATCAATAAAAGAAGGTCACGTGATACAAATCACTTATAAATAAAAAGGTGATGAAATTAAATAAATTTACTTGGGCTACACATCCTCCTCACTTGCGCTTACGGAGCACTTTAGAATTATTCTAGAAAATCCATCCTGTGAGCTCGAATTTTGGAGAGATAGTGGTAGAAAATATTTTAAAAATAAATGGAGCCCACACACGTGCAAAAAGTAACCAAATTATTATTAAAAAAATTGAAAATCATGTCACATTGGAGCAGTAGCAATACTTAACGTTAAGTAATTTTTTAATTTAAGGTACGGTCCTCAAGTGTATAACTCATATTTTTGAATTTGTATCAAAATAATCAAAAAATGAGGATTTTGAAAATTTGAGGATTTATTGGATTTATGAAAAATTGAAGTCTCAAAATAGAAGTTCTCTAGCTTAACAGCCCCTACAATTAGCCCGATCCCTAGGGTGTGTTTGGCAATTCAAGTAATTTGAGCTAACTTTGATCCTATTGGGTTTTTTTTCTTAATATTAGTCCTCTAAGTCTTTCATATTTTGAATTGGTCCTCCAAATTTTCATATTTTGAAATTAGTTTCCCAAATGTGTTAAGTATTTTGAAATTAGCCCCCTAAATATCTGAACATGGTGCTAAGTAGAGAGACTAATTTCAAAACACTTTAACACATTTAGGGAGTAATTTCAAAATATGAAGCTTTGGGAGACTAATTTCAAAATACTTAAAGATTTAGGGGACTCGTTGTAAAATATGAAGATTTAGGGAACTTATTTCAAAATATGAAAGATTTTGAGGGACTGATATTGAGAAACCACTAAACTAATTAGCTGTGGACTAGCTCTCTCCGGGTCATAACTTGTACTAGTTTAGCGGTTCAAATTTGAACTAAAATAAACTAGGTCAGAAATGACCAGTTTTTGTTGATAAAAAACACTGTAACTTTCATAATAATTAAAACAAAACCAAAAACAAAAACAAAAACACTCTATAACTGGATTAGGTTTAAAAGTGACCCAATGTTAAACCTATAGACTCATGACTTGGGTTTGAGAAGGGGGTGCGATGACAAAAATACTCCCCTCTCTCCAAACAAAATAATAATAATAATGATTTGTTGGCTATATGCCTTCCAAACCCATCCTATTTATAGAGCTGCTCCAAAATCTATCCGTTCTTTTCAACTCTTTTCCAAAATTGATGACTAGCTAAGAGAGTTCATACTTCTCTCTCTTGTAGTGTAGAAATAATAGAGGAGAGAGTAATGTAGTTATCATTATTTTTTTTAATAAATATAAGGTAAAATTTAGAGGCTTATTAACTTTGAGTTCATCTAAAATACAACAAAAAATTATTTCTAATTTAAATAAAAAGGGTTTTTCTAACGGATGCACAGACACTTGTTAAAGAATGAGAGAGATAGAGAAAGAGAAAAGGTAAGGAGAGAAATTAGAGCAAATTGTGGAAACTCATTTGTTATTCATTTCTTTTTATTCCTCTCAGCTCCTAACTAGTGTAAAATCAAAGATAAAAATGTTTTTAAATAATAATTATTCCTTTTTTGAAATCAGAACGGTCGCGTACCTGGCTCTCTAATCCAGGATATCCGACAGGGAAAAAAAAAACAAATTAAAAACCTGAAAGCAAACACAGAAAATATTCTTTCCTTACAATAGAAATACAAACAGAGGAAAAAGGTGGGCCCCACATCCCTTTGAAATTTGTCAATTTCGAATCCTTCGTCCTCGCCACTCTCTTCCCTCATTTTGGGGAATTTTTTTGTCTTTCTTTCTTTCTAGGGTTTCGATCTCTCTTTGTTGTCTTTTATCAGTTCAACAAAATTTGCGAGTTCTATAGCTGATTGACAACCCTAGAGCCGTTTAATCGTCCGATCGTTCGAGAGAATTGGCTCTGAGGTGGATTCTAGGGTTTGGACGGATGTCAGTTTGAGTTTAATCCAAGGTAAAGTTTCTGTTGATTATCGCTAACACCGTTGTTTCCTTATTCTTGGTGCTAATTTCCATTTTTGGGTTGTAAATTGATTCTTTTCTTTAAGGTGCAATCAAGGAATTAGAGAGAAAATGGGAAAGAGAAAGTTTTGATCTGGAATGTTTTAGTATTTTGTTGTTATCTTACCCATCACGAAATTTGAGGACTTTTTTATTTATTAGTTTAACCGGTAGGTGCTAATTGTTTTCCCCCTTGTTCCTTCCCCCTATTTAAGAAAGAATTAGGTAACAAAGCTTTGTTCTTGGAGTATTAACACACTTTTTCCTTGGACAAAGCTTACTAAGGAATTTTGGAGAAATATCTTGCGTCTGTAGCCTGATCCTCGGTTGTTTTAAAATCCGAACCGAGATTTATGCTTTTAGGAAGAGATAGAAGGTTTCGCAGAGACTTGCGATTCTTGGAAATAGATCTTTAGAGGGTGAACAGAGGTGCATTAACATGCGATTATCAAGTGGAGGGAGATATGGGACAACTATGGGAAGATTTGTAATGGGGATGCAAGTGTAGGATTGAATTCTAGCAATGCATGTTCCACTTTTATTTGTAGGCTTGGTTGGGTTCAAGGTGGATATTTAAAAAAAATTTGTTGGTCATTTGTCACATGGTCTATACAGATACAGTTATTTTGTTTGTATTTATTAACAGGCCTGATCTATAGTATAAGAAGTTAGGGATGTGCATCAAGATTTGTTGAAAGAGGGAGCCAGATAAGCATGTATTAGGATATGATACGTCAATAATGACTAATATTTGACAAAGTTTGTTGCTTTAGACTTGTATGTGACCTTGTTGTTTGATTAGTATAACTAGAGAATGTTAGTTTTCAAATCTGACAAGTTAAAACGTAAAAAAATGTCAGTCACTTAATAGAAATTTGGGGCTCGAGGTTGCGCTCGAGATTATTTCTTAGATCCTCTTTATGTCAATTGAAACTGATAAAGGTGCTATGCTTTTCTACATGCAATTTAGCATTTGTCTGAGATTTCCCTGTGTCCTCCTAAAAATCCAACTTGACTCTTCTATTTTTAGTGACCTTTTTTCTCATTAATTTTATAATTTTTTGTCCTGATCTCATCATTGAATGATAGTTTCATTAGCAAGTACATAGACCACTATCTCGACCATCAACGATTTGGCTGAGGTGAATTGTGCTTTATGAAGTTTTCTAAAGCCTATAAAATGATGTAATCTTGCCAGCACTGCTTAGTCCTTTTTCAATTTGCATCTTAAATACATTCTCTTTGATGCGTTTGGCACTACCCGTTACTGACTCTTCTATATCTCCTTCCAACCAAATTCCTGAAGACTGCTGATACTTTATCTTTCTCGAAATTTTTTCTTAAAATAATCAAGGGATAAAACACTATTGTTGATCAAATTCCTGGTGTTATATTAGAGAAAGCTGCAATCCCTGCTGAACACTGAAGGGTGAATGCTTGGTTGGCTTGGCTGTCAAATCTTTAGATTTTAGATAAAATAAGAAAGAGAAACAGTTTCTAGTTCTGTCAATCATACTTGTGACATGCAAGACAAAGCTTATGGTCAGATTTGATGCCACCATGATTATGTAGTTTGTATTCTGGGAACAACTTGCTTTAAATGTTCCTTGCTTTACTCACATATAAAGCAAAGATGCTTCAATTGTCATGGTAAGACCTCTCTCCTTCCTAGTTTCCTCAAATTGAAATCTAGCAGCAACTTGTAGAGGGTTAATGTCGCCTAGATAGATGGGCATAGAAACCTGATACATATTCCACAGTGAAGATGGTTATGACATTGGCTTGGTTGTCACCAAATAAGCTTCTACTTGATTTGTTTACTAATCATATCCAATAACTTCTTGAATTTGTTTTCATTTGGCATTTTAAGTCAGCTTTCGTTGCCGTTGCTGTTGCTGCTTAAACCATTTGTTTTTGATATATTAGCGTGCAGGTTGTTATTGAGTTAAGAGCAGCATGAATGTGAAAGGTCGTTCAAATTCTTTTGATTCTCCGAAAGCAGAAGTGGGGGAGATAGACACCAATGCACCTTTTGCATCAGTCAAGGCTGCAGTTAGCTTATTTGGTGATGTAGCCTTTGCAGGGAGAAAGGCTAAGCCATCCACTCCATCAAAGGCTTCCACCACTCCCGAGGTAGCTCTTGGTTTAGATTCTGCTTTATTGCTTAATTCAAGGTTATAGAAAGCGCTAGGTGGCCTAGGCGTGCGGGGCCTTGGTGTTTTTCTATTTTTTTTATTTTTTAATTACAGTTATTGATAGTAAATGCTAATATTATAGAAAGCTTAAGCGCAACTAGGCAGATTTCTTAAGTGGTGGCGGAGGAGGTTTTCTTAAAGACCGGGAGATGTAGAGGAGGTGTTCATAGTTGGGATTTGGATGAGGTTGGAGGACGTGGAGGTTACAATGGAGGAAATCATGATCAATGCTTAAGGGGTGCAGTCCATATAGGCAGACCACACTCCCCTAAACGCTCCCAAAACCTAGGTGGGCAGTCTTGGTACCGCCTAGGCGCTAGGTAGGCGGTCAAGGTACCGCCTAGGCCTAGGCGTACGCCTAGGCGGGCTAAACGGAGGCTTTTTAAAACATTGGCTTAATTATATACATGATATATCTAGCAACTCTTCCATTCAATCAAAGGTTTTTGCTTCAGAATTGGCTGTTTGAATTAGCATCCACATAAACTTTCACAAGCGAATTAACCATATACTTAAACCAAGGATCAAAATAAGATCCTAATAACTTTGCAATATATGGATGGACTACTATGCATATTCAAGATCAAGTTTTTTGTTATATGTTCCTGATTACATCTTATTAGTCAATGGGGCTAGAGAATGGATAATTTCAAAAGAAGAAAGGTGGACAAAAGCATTGATTTAGAACCAACAGAAAATTGAATATATGAAATTTAACTTTAACAGATGGCTCGTGTTGTAGAAAGTGTTAGATGCTTCGGGACACTGGATCTAGTGCCCTGTAAGTGAGCGGAAGGTATCTCATAGGTGGATATTTAATAGTTTCTAAAATAAAATAAAGAAATTAAATCTTATGACCCACGTGTTTTTCTCTTCATCATCCGGTGTGTATTTTTCTTATTGCAAGTTTCAAACTCTTGTTTATCAAAGGCGCAACTTACATGTTTTGTGATGGAGTTGGACGCAAAACCTGTATATTTTTTTATTCTTCTGAGCTATTTAGCCTAGCTATTATAATCACTTTGGTGTATGTCATGTTGTTTCACAGCAAAGAGCATTCGCGACAGAGACACAACTGCACTTAGCCCAGAAGGAGCTAAATAAGTACAGGGAACAACTCCAAAATGCTGAAACAACTCGGTTGCAAGCGCTTGCTGAGCTTGACAAGGCCAAGAAAACAGTTCACAATCTGACTGCCAAGCTGACAGTTCTTAATGAATCCAAGGAGCTTGCTCTGAAGGCTGCCGAAGCTGCAAAGACTCAGACCGACCAACTCAAAGAAGTAAGTCCTGGCGAGGACCAAACTGGAAAGCTTGAACTTGAACGGTCCACAGAGCAATATGCTGCTGCCATCCTTGAACTTGATGCTGCAAAGCAGGATCTCAGGAGAATACGAAAGGAGTTTGAGGCCTTGGTTGAAGCCAAGATCTCTGCCTGCAACCAAGAATCCGAGGCCAACCAGCAGTCTGAAGAAAATTCTCTCAAGGCTCAACAGCTCTCCATGGAGATATCAGCAGTACAGGAATCCCTCGTCCATGTGAAGATCGCCACTGAGCAAGCCCAGCAAGAAGAATCCAAGATTAAGTCTGAGAAAGATTCCACCCGGCAATCCTACCGGGTTGCCCTAGAAGAAACTGAGAAGAAATTTGCTGCTCTGCAGAAAGACTTCAACCCTGAACTCCATAAAGAACTCGAATCAAAGCTAATTGAGACTGACACCGAGATTAATGCAGTTCACAAGCAGTTGGAAGATTCTCGGGCTTCTGATATTGAATCTCTTAATAGTGTGAACACTGAGCTGGATGGAGCGAAAGAAGTGCTGCTGAAAGTAGCCGAGGAAGAAAGTTCTCTCCGAAGTTTGGTTGAGTCTCTAAAGTTAGAACTTGAAACAGTGACGAAACAGCATAACGAGCTGAGAGAAAAGGATGCTGAGACTGAAACTCTTGTAGCAGATCTCCACGTAAAACTCCAGACATGCAAGGCTGAACTTGAGGCTGCAGTGGCAGCAGAAACGAAAGCAACTTTGTCGTCAGGTGACCTGATGACAGCTCTTCAGCAACTGCAGTCAGAATCTGAGACAGCTCTCCAAGAGACGGAAGAAATGAAGAAAGAAGCCGAGGCAATAAGAAATGAGGCTGAAACAGCGAAAATTACCTTATCCGAAGCAGAGAAGAAGCTTGAAGTAGCATTAAAGGAAGCAGAGGCAGCAAAAGCAGCAGAAGCCCGAGCACTCGATGAAATCAAGAATCTATCAGCTAGGGCTAGTGCTGCACGCTCATCAACATCTGCAGAGTCCGGGGCTGCTGAGATAATGATCTCAAAGGAGGAGTATGCATCACTAAGCCAGAAAGTTGAGGAATCTGAGAAGCTTACAGAGATGAAGGTGGCTGCTGCTGCAGCCCAAGTCGAGGCAATAAAGGCGAGCGAGGCTGAAGCAGCAAAGAGGTTGGAAGCCACGAGGAAGGAGATAGAAGAAATGGAAGCAGCAAGGGAAGAGGCTCTAAAGAGGGCGGAGATGTCTGAGGCAGCAAAGAAAGCAGTAGAGGGAGAGCTGAGGAGGTGGAGGGAGAAGGAGCAGAAGAAAGCAAGCGAGATGGCAGCGAGATTAATGGCAGAGACAGAGGGAGGAGAGACATCGAAAGATGCAACATCACCGCCTAGGGTTTCTAGGGTTCCGGCTGGGGCTGCTGCTGCTGAAGGGAGCGGAGACGGTATCAGGAAGCATCATCATGGTAAGTTGTCGACTGGGGTGTCGAAGAAGTTTGCCTTGTTGCCAAACCTGAGTGGGATGTTTCATAGGAAGAAGAGCTTTGTGGATGGGGCATCACCTTCTCATCTTCCTGGTGATAAAGAGAGAAATATGTGATTATCTTCTTTCGTAACTCTATTGCTTGTTGATTTGTGATGTGCCTATTCGATATGCTTGTTTGTTTGTTTGTTTGTTTGTATAGTTAAGAGAGGAGCAAGTTATTTGTATTTTACTGTTTTTCAAATGAGGACCTCGTTTGGCTTGGGCTGTGAGATGAGGTGATCCATCAAAATCTTTTTGGTATTCTATCCCCTTTGGCTTGTTTTCATCTAGCTTTGTACTGCTTGGTTCTGTGAGCAGTCTTCTCAACTGCTTTTACTTAGAGGTTGAGTTTAATTGTAGTTTGCAAAAAGTTGATTTGCTTTATTTTCTTGTAAGGGTCTTCATCTAGGTACTGTCCAAATTTTAGTTATTTTAAAAATTATTCTCAAATATTCATATTTGTTAATTTATCTCTCAGTTTATACTTAAACCACTTAAGAGTAATTGTATCCGTTTAATCAGAGAATCAAATTGGAATATTTCTCAATCTCTCTTATGAATATGATTAATATTTTTAAAACGTGATTTTCTAAATTGCAAATAATGCAAGAAGAAACATAGTTGCTTTATGTTCTTGTCTTCTTTCTATCTGATTTTCCCCCTTCCTATCAGAAATTAGGGAAAAAGACATTTGCACTGTGCATTTCCACAGATTTAGTGAGCTACAATTTTGTAAAACTACGATTATGTATTTGCAAGTTGTAGCTTGTAAACTATTCAACTTAGAAATAATTAATTTAGGAAAACTCAAAACCAAACAAGTTATATTAATGACACAAGGTGTATTGCATTTCTGCCCTCAATTAGTTGAATCCCTCAAGATCCCAAAAAGTTAAAAAAAAAAAAACGAGCTTAACTGGTCCAATAATTTAGTTCTGGGGTTTAACCAGGTTTAAAGAAACAAGTCCAGTTTTGGAATAACTTAAACAGAGGAGAATATCTGAAAAAACGAGAGGATTACTAGCGGCAGTCACTCTGAGCGGCTGCCAATAGCTACTCGCTCTTATAACGTGCCGTCCTGTTACTTTTTTGAGGGGGTCTAGCCACACCGCGGTGCGGCTTACACGCGGGTGTGGCAGCAACACCTGTCCCTAAGGGTAGGGACAGGTGTTGCTGCCACACCCGCGTGTAAGCCGCACACCGAGTGTGGTTAGAATTGCTCTACTTTTTTACATGGGAACAAGTTATGGGTAATTTTACCTTGCTATTCATAATTTTGATAAAAGCCTGCACAACACAATTCCGCTGTTCCAGACTCATATATCTTTTTTTATTGAGTTATTTGCACTTATAGACCTTATAGTTTCCCTTATTTTTGCTTTTGATACCCCAAAGTTAGTTCTTGCCCAAAAAACCCCTAAAGTTCAACAAAATTATTTAATGTTGATAGCCCCAGAATCTTTATGTCAAAAAAATATCCTAAAGTTCACCATTAATAGAAATTTTTGCGCCTACAAGCTTAAATTTTTGTTAAAATTTAGGGTATCAAAGTTAAATTGTTGTTAAAGTTTAGGGTATTAGAGTTATTTTTTGTTGAATTTTAGGGCATGTTCGGGAAAAAAAACTACTTTAGGGCTTCAAAATTAAAATGAGATAAACTTTAGGGTACTTAAATGCAAATAACCTTTTTAAATATATATTTCAATTCAAGCCTACTATAAAAGTTCTATTATGATACACTATTTGTATAAGAGATTATATACTAAAATTCGTATTCACTTACATAATAACATCGCCCCTTTCGCCGCCTCCAGCTGGTAAGGACCGTCACCTCCATCATAGGCGAGCATCGCCACCCTACGGCTAGCAACCTCATTCCCCGCTCTTTCTCTCTCTAATTTAATTTGATTTAGGATTAAATATGATTAAAAACTAATTAGAGTTATTATTTAATACTTAACATGTTAATTTAAAAAGGGCATTTTGGTCTCTTTATCAATTCTTCCAACACCATTTATGGGGGTTAAATAAAAATTAAAATATTTTGATGATTTTCTAGAATTATCAAACTTATTGGGGTTAAGTCACAATTTTAATTTTTTTGAGGTTAAGTGCAAAACCCTCAAACTTTTTTGTGAATTAGTGAAATTTGCCCAAAAATTAAGTTTGTAAAATTAAAATTTGTCAAACTTTAGGGTATTTTTTGGGCAATAACAAACTTTAGGGGTATCAAAAGTGAAATGAGGAAAAGTTTAAGGTATATAAGTGCAAATAACCCTATATAAGAAGGTATGCGCAAGGTTGCACTTATGGTATATGTTGTGCAAGCTTTATGAAAATTAAGGATAAAAATGTAAAGTTACCCATAACTCATTACCAGAGGCAGAAGAGGCATACCCGGCACGTTGTAGGGGCGGGTAGCTATCGTTAGCGATCCTTGAAAAAACAATGACGAAAAATTAAGTTAAATGAAATATTCTCTGAGATCAGACGGTGCCTGATAACTTACACCAATTTGTAATAGCAACAAGATTTGAAGAACAAAGTAGCAATTTCAGATGGACTAAAATATCAGATTGGCCTAAATAGTGACACCCATTTATCAGTTTGGCCTAAAAAGTGACACTGACGATACTTTGGCCTAAAAAGTGACAAATCGGCGACAAATAGACCTTCTGATCACCGGAGTTATTTTTTAGCAAAAAAATTAAAAAATTTTTACATATAGACCCCCCAATCTCTCATGATTTTTGAATTAACCTATCTCCTTTTCCTAAATTTTGAAATTTGTAAAAAAAAAACCCTATTTTTTCACTATCTTCTCCCTCCTTCCCACATCTCCATTCCCTTATTCTTCCTATACCCTAACCTTCCCTCCTTCCTCACTCCCTCTCCTTCTACCTCATTTCATTGATCATCACTCTTACTTTCTTATGTCCTTCATCTCCTCCAATCTCATTTACTCCAAATCCCCAACATCTCCTCTCTCCCATTCCCTCTTCCTTCTTCTCCTCTTCCTTTCTCTCACTCTCTCTTCCTACTTGCTTCACCACTCCCAATCCCCAACATTAAACATTCCACCACAATCCTAACCTCACTCTTCTCTTCTTTTCTTGCAATCTCTCTTCCTTCTTGCTTCCTACTCCTCCTTCACCCTCCAATCATTAAAAAACCAATCTCCTTAAGAGTGAGGATATGTGAAAGAAAGGAGAGAGAATGGTGACGATTGGGAAAAGAAAAGAATGGAAGAGATGATGGGAAGGATGAGGGAAAAGATGGTGGGAAGGGAGGGAGAGAGGGGTTCTTTTTACAAAATTTAAAACTTGAGGGGTGAAATCATAAAATATGAGAAATTTGAAGGGTATATATAAAAAAAAACTCTTAATTTTCTTGCTTAAAAATTGCTTCTGGTGACCAGAAAGACTTATTTGTCGCCGATTTATCACTTTTTAGGTCAAAGTATCACAGGTGTCACTTTTTAGATCAAACTGATAAAGGGGTGTCACTATTTAGGCCAATCTGTTATTTTAGCCCATTTCAGATGTTTGCGGGACTAATTGCAAAATATGTTTTTGCAATCAAATCAAATATTACTGTGCATCACCTATCAAACCCTGAGAACGCGACACGTGTCAGGCGGCTCCCCATGACTTGCTCCCAATAAAACCCCGATGCCTCAATTCAAATTCAAAGTTCGAGAAAGTCAATTAACAAATGAAATGAATCGCTCCTCACCTTCCATCATCATCGCTTCTCGATCCCTCCTCCTCCTCTCTCTCCGCTCCCTTTCCACGACCTCCCCCGCCGCCGCCGCCGCCGCAGCAGCAGCGGAGTTCGGTTTCCGGCGATCCGAGTTCGGGCGAGAGAAGCTCGCTGGGACCGTGCAGCCGTACGACCGCCACGTGTTCCTCTGCTATGGGTCCCCCGACACGTGGAAGTCCACTGTGGAGTCCTCTGATGGGATGCCGAGGCTCCTCTCATCGGCGATCACCGCGAGAAAGGGGAAGATGAAGAGAAAGGTTACATCTTTTTTTTTCCAATCTAGCGTTCCTTCGATCGCAAGCTCAAGTTCGATTTTTTTATTTTTTTATTTTAAACTATATACAGTCCAAATGAATTATACTCGCATGTTAATATTACCCTTGACATTTAGATGTTTGCTAATTTGCCCTCCAATTCTACCATATCGACTTTAGTTATTTAGTTGTTTACCTGAAATTTCCCCTTCACTTTTCAAAAAATATTGAGGTTGGATAGAAAATTAGCAACTGCCGAGATTTAGTGGCTAAATTTGCAAATATGATTAATCTTAAGTATATGTAGTTAAAACCCCTTATTATTATTATTATTATTATTTGGTTCTGTTGCTTCATTTATCATGTGCATGGCAAATAAAAATCTGTTGCTGTAATTAGTTTGTAAAATCAGGACATTCTTGCTTGTTTTGCTGTGCAAAAGAAAAATTTACCTTTAGATTGATAATGCTCTGTTTTTTTAAAAAAAATCTACAGACAAAATTGACAATATGCAAAGGAGAGGATAATGATGAATATTGTTCAAGCGGAGAATCTGCGGATGTACTGATTTTCCCAGATATGATCAGATACAGGTTAGATAACCAATTACACAGTGCTACCCAAAATACAAACTCAATATTAGGCTAAAATTTCGTTCATCATCACCTTGCAGGCAATTGAGATGCTCTGATGTCGATAGTTTCGTTGAAGATGTTCTGGTGAGAGACGCACAGTGGTCGGCTGGATCAGCTGAGAGAATGATGGAATCATCACATATTTTCGTATGTGCCCATGGGAGTAGAGATCGGAGATGTGGTGTTTGTGGACCTGTTCTTGTTAGCAAGTTTCAAGAAGTCGTGTCACATAAATTTCAAGGGCAAGTTTGTGTTAAACCATGTTCACACATTGGGGGCCACAAATATGCCGGGAATGTTATTGTTTTTAATCGAGATGTGAATGGAGAAGTGAGTGGCCACTGGTAAGAAAGTTTCTGCATAATTTGCTTATAGTTCTCGTGTGTTGTCTCAATTTTGCCATTAGCTCTATTGATACTGAATTCGTTTTTCTTTTATAAATGTTTTAATTTTTATTAAAGGTATGGATATGTTGCTCCGGAAGATGTACCTTTACTTGTTGAGGAGCATATTGGTAAAGGCAATATTGTAGATCGCCTTTGGAGGTATAGTTTTTGTTTTTGTTATTTCCTCTCACTTATTTATGGACCCAAATTCATGGGACCAAGTATGAGACAAGGAAACATGTGTCATTTTCTTGCGATTCCATCAAATATCAATATCAACAAAGTGTTCAAAAGTAATTTCTCTTTCCTCTCATTAAAGTCCTATTAGTCTAGTCTTTCATGCAACCAAGCAAACATAATGCTGCACCAAACTGCTTGCACACCCATGGACACAAATCAGTCATTGAATAGAGCAAGAAGTTTACTGCTTGAAGAACTTTGACAGAGAAAACGTATGATGAAAACACTGCTTTGACCATCATGACTGTTTGTCCGTGGGTGGTTACCTTGACACATTTGTCCAAAAATCTAGTTGCCCTAAAGCAAAGGGTAAATATCACAAAGCCCCCCAAACTATTTGAGTGTTTCCTTACAAAACACCCCTGAACTTTTCCCACAAAACTCCCCAAAAGCAAGAAGATGAGCTGCAGAGAACACAAGTAAATATGGTCCTTCAAATGCAAGACACACTTTGTTTTGGAGGTTCGTGGTAAAAAGTAAAAGTTTAGAGGGTTTCTGTGAGACTTAGGGGGTTAAGTGGGAAAGAATTTAGGGGTTAATTGGGAAAAACAAAGTATTGGTGGTTATTATGGGAAATACCCCAAATTACTGGGGAGTTTAGTAAAATTTACCCTTTGCTTTACTTTTTTTTTCTTTGATTGTTAACTCACTAGTACCACAGAGGAACTCCTTTTAGCTGAATTCAACATATGATGTTTCCCTATTACTGTGGAGCTTAAATTGCTTGGGCCATTTCATTGTGGTATTTTATTTGAAGACTTCATCAGGAGTTTTGCATGCTCAAGACACTGGCTCTCTTTCTTACCTTCTTTTAGTGGAAATGAAAATGGAAGATTCTGGTTCTTTGTTTAAGTACTTGTCAGTTCTCAACACACTGCTCCTGTCCGCCTTCCCCTATGTCGCTTCTTCTCAGAAGAATATTTGCACTTTGGCATTGGGTATTTCATTAGAAGGATCTATGTTTTGGGATGTAGCTTCTTTATTGAATGTTGCACTTTGGCATTGGATATCAAATTAGAAGGCCCTATCTATTAGAACGTAGCTTTTGTTTAGAAGAATATTTACACGTTGGCATTTAGTTCCAAATTGGAAGAATCTATGATTCGGGATGTAGCTTTTTTTTAGAAGAATATTTGCACTGTGGCATTTGACATCACACTAAAATGGTCTATGTTTCGGATGGTCACCTTTCAGTCTTCCATAAACAGGAAGTAGAGTATGTTTTTTGCGCCATAGGCTCATGTTTTAAATGTTTAGCAATTATAAACATAAAGACAATATAAATGCCTCAGTAACCATATTTATCCTCGTTCTAGACAA
Organism: Asparagus setaceus; assembly: GCA_012295165.1. Lineage (NCBI taxonomy): Eukaryota > Viridiplantae > Streptophyta > Magnoliopsida > Asparagales > Asparagaceae > Asparagus > Asparagus setaceus. The sequence goes on from CM022705.1 coordinate 40,094,769, forward strand.
ACTGTTTAGAATGTTCAATTGAGGTTTTTGGAGTTTCGAATATTTCCTACATGAATAAGGAGCAATGTAATTGAGCAATGCACATAAATATCTTCAATTCAGGGCATCAGATCAGTTCAATCATTCTATCAGTAGGCTATATATTCTGATAGGCTATCTATTATCAGTTTCTTATTATTTATTTTTCATATTTCTGATTTTTCACTAAAACATGCTACAATTCTTTCAAACAACATTTCAGGGGGCAGATGGGATTGTCACCAGAAGACCAGAGGAAAGCTCAGAATCTCAGGCTGCAGTCTAATGATGAAGCCATCCAAGCAACCAAAACCCAAACAGACTCAAACCAATTGACAAAGGAATGATCTGGTTAACAAAAGGGCAATAAATAGCCCTAGCTTCTGGCTAAACAACTCCAAAGGGGTCTTGCTAAATAACTTAAACCAACCAGCAAAGGGCTAACAACAGTCAGAAAAAGCCTTGCAATAAAGAGAGTACCCATAAATAATTACAAGATGCCAAACTTTTTGGTGGTACATTAGGATCATGATGATTAATCTTTCAGTTCTTGTTGAGGTGCTTGAAATAAACAGTACAACACCTTGGAAAATTTTTATTATCAATTTTATTCATAGAGAAAGAATAACAAAGAGCAACCAATTCGTGTCTAGCTGCTTCACATGAGGTAAGAGTATGTATGTGTGTATGTATTTATGTATTTGTGGATGTGTGCAAAGCATGATCACTGATATTGTGTTCAATGCTTCTGTATGAAATTCATATGCATAACTTGGACTTCATTAAGCATGTAGTTATCTTCCCTTGAGGTTTTCGTACCTTTTGTTGATTCAAAATTCCGCTTCTTATGATGTTGAAAGGGGTGAATGATTTATAATTGGGTTTCTGACCTCTTTGTTTTGATGGCTGAGAGAACTTTGGTTGAAATTAAACTACAAGGATAATAAGTTTTAAAGCTCAATATTATATGGAATTAACTATTTTATTTATTTACTATTAATGCGACTTGTTAGCAGCTTCTTGTTTCATGGAGGTAATAATATAAAATAAATATAAATAATCTGATCTGAACGCCAATTCTGTTTAGTTTATTGACTATTATGCATATTACATTTGTCCACTAAAAGCGACATGTAAATGCAATTTGTGTTTGTGAAAATTATGAGTATTTATATTCGTCCATTAAAATAATATAGAAGAAAAGGAAGTGCTAGGTCTTTTGAAATATCTAAATAGATATTGTGATGTTCAAATACACAAGACATTATAGATGCATATGAAATAATGTTTATTTAGTGTCACATATTATAAGGTAATAGACTTTTTCATGCATGAGCAGTATAGGTTATCTGTGAAGTTGGATCTCATTTTTCCTTCCAAATTAAGCCATATGCAACAATATCCATAAATACATATATGTCCCTAGGTCAACTGTTATTTTAGCAAATATGACGAGTGAATCAGGCCCTTATGATCGAAAACATAAAATAAGATAATTAGTTATGTCTGTTTTGTATCTACTTCGTATGGAAGTGCTTTACTTTTCTTTGATTTTTCTTGTTTGTAAGATCAATATTACGTTATTAAGGTATATATTTTTTCGATAATTTAGATTTAGATACAAATTTTGAAACAGATTCACCAAAAATGTTGATAAACTTCACTGGTCTCTGAGAAACAGTAAGCATACTCCTTTTTCTCTCTGGAAAACTGGTAAAAAATTTATTCTGAAAACCCTTCCCAAATTTATTTTCATGGTTATTAGACATTCTAAGTTTCAAAAGGAGACACAAAGCCTTTTGTTTATACTTTTCTTTTGCTCCAAAGGTCGTTAAGGATTGTAGAACTGGATCCTTGATCATCTACCCTTAGCCCCTTTTTCTTTTATTTTTGCGAAGAAAAACTTCATGCAAGCTCACTCAGTTTTACTGTTGGTTGTTATAGATATAAATTTGATGCTCTTGTTTACAAACTCACTTGATTCAAATCACCATTTTAGAAGTTCTGTATTTCACATGTACTTAGTAGCTCCATGTTCGAGTTATCAAATTATACAGTATGTGTGTGTGCGCGCGCACGCATGCAAGTGTACATCGATATGGGGGTTGCATATGATCGTTGTGCCTCATTTTACCGAGTTATCAAGAGATAGTATGCTTTTATGTAACCAGGTGGATGGGCACTGTTGGCCTATTTTCTGATAGCTCATTTGGTAAATGAGTTAGTTACCTGATACTCATTTTATCCATATATGTTCGTGTATCAACATTCAACGACCGAAAATTGAGTATGAGAACTAATTGCACAATCCATACACCAACGAAACTGATGTTTGAACAAGAGATGTCACGACAAACATTCATGAGATCCAACCATTAAAAGTAAAAAATCGAACAAAAATTGCCGACACTTAGATAAGAGCTGCTCTTATCCATGATTATAACTTGAATCTGATATGATATAAGGCATCAACCTATACCTTAAGAAAAACAAGAAGAGAAAAACCTGAATATGCATATACAAAAGCCTTCAATTATGTTTGTACCAAAAGCCAAAAAAGATTAAATGGCATGACCTATGGGACATTTTATTTGATTACCGCTTAGAACTAGAGTACAAATTACAAAAAATGTCAAGGGGAATACCAAATAAGTCACGCCCCAGTTCCAAAGTGTAATAATTTGAAACGTGACTCGGCTGGCAATGCAACCATTCGGTCATATTCACGCCTCTAGATCATCCTGTATACATATATATATCGCCAAAACTACATCACAGAGCATGTAACTAAGATAGCAAACGAAATATATATAGATACAGAAATCTTCGGAAAGGATAGAGTTCAAGTACAAGTTCACAATAGGAAAGAGTAAGAAATAAAATACATCATAGTCTAGATAACTACCTACACAACTAAAACTGAGAACTGATGGGATAGAAGGTGATCGCTATTGTTGGGCCTACTCCTCAAAATACTCTTGATTTTGCAAAGGAATAACAGTTCCCGAGTCTGGGGTATGCAAACCTAAGGGGAGTCAGAAAACTCCCAACAAGCATGTAAAATGAAGGAATTGTGCCAGTGTAAGTATATGTTGCCGGTATAAGTAAAAGATATAATCTCAATTATAAGTAGTAAAAGAAAAATGTTAAGTGTAGATATCAAGATCAGGTCTATCACAAGGCACTCTGACATTTTATTATTGTCTTAGATGTTATTTGAATTAGAGGCAAATATTTCCATGTATATAAGTCGGTCTTCCCGTAACACATCCCGGGAACACGGCTTCAAGTCAGGTATTGGCCCTTGGCCTCATAAATCAAGATATCAGGTATGCGTATAAAACCGCTTATATCCACTTTGTATTCATCGTCCAATTCCCCTTTATTAAACCCCATTTTTATCTAATTAATCTTAAGTAAATGTGCATAAAATATTATGCACTAACCACAAAGTTACAGTGGAACGTTTCCCATAAAAATATGAAGAATAACTGTGATCCAAACTATGTCAAAACAAGTAGGTGCATCGTCTATTCGATGCTATATTAATAATAGCCAAAGAAAATCCTCATATCGGGTTATCGATATCGAGGTCATAGCCATGATATAAAAGCACGCTTATAAATCACATTTTAACAGGAGCCGTCTTCATGCACAGTCTCTCCTAACTAGTGTCACTAGGTGAATCAACGCATCACATTACACATAAACTCCATTAGAAAATAAATAAATTTCATAAATAAATCAAACGGGTCTGGTTGCTGATATCGGACTTTACCCAAAAATTTCTTTAGTGATACGATTGAACTTTACTCGGTCAGTTAGCCAGGTAAGGAGAGTACTAGAGGTTGGTCCAAGACCGATTAAGTACCTCGTTCCTTACGGAGTGCCGTAGGCAACCCCTAAACCTTGCCCTAGACACCAACGGATTCGAGTAAACTTAAACCGGTTCACCGAAAAACTATTTTACGTGAACAGTAACCGTATTTTTGAATAGTAACTGTACTCGTGCATAGTACCGTACGTGAATAGTACTGCCCTCGTGAATAGTGCCCAGTGACTTTTTTAGGGTAAATGATAATCTAGCTTATTTTCTGATGTGAAGGATCCACCTTTGGTGGCAGCCACAGAGCATACGATAAGCAGATACACGCATCCTAAGCCAGGCTCTGATACCACTTGTTGGGACAAACCCGGGGCCCGATAGAGCACAATATAAAAATTAGCTAAGAAAATTTAAATACTTGCTTAAAGGTATAAAAATAAATATTGAGAAAAATATGCTTGCATAAAGGTACGAAGAAAAGATTTAGAAAAGAAATGCTTGCATAAAGGTACGAAGAAAAGATTTAGAAAATAAATGCTCGCCGAGTTTTCTGAGAAGAGCCTCCGAACCTCAATACCAAGCAATTCGTCCTCTCTCCTTCTCTCTCTCTCTCTCTCTCTCTCTCTCTCTCTCTGTTTTTTTTCTTCTTTGGGTTTTGTGTGTGATGAACCGTGAGAGAGAGAGAGAGGGGGGTATTATAGGATGGGAGAGGGAGTGGTTGAGGGGGTTAGGTGGGGGATTAGAGGGTTAGGGTAGGGGATTAGAGGGTTAGGGTGGGGGGAAAACTAGGCTAGGGTGGGGGGATTAGATTTAGCTTTACATATGACCCACCAAAAAAAATTTTCGTCCTCGAAATTTAATCCAAGCATAAGAAAATTTAGATGTTACCTATTGTAAAGAGATGTGGATAGCGTTGATGAATATTGTCCTCTCGCTCCCATATTGCTTCACCTGGTCCAAAATGCTTCCAAGACACCAAGACTAGAGAGATAGTCCTATTTTTGAGGACCTTATCTTGCCTATCTAAAATAGCTATGGGTTGTTCTTCATACGACAGGTTTGTTCCAACCTGAAGCTCTGTGATGTCTAGGACATGGGTCTCATCTCGTACATATTGTCAAAGCTGCGACACATGAAATACATCATGCACTCCCTTCAACGATGGAGGCAAATCTAGCCTGTATGCCACCTCTCCTACTTTCTCCAATATCTCGAATGGACCGATAAAATGTGGACTAAGCTTCCCACGGTTTCCAAATCGGATAACTCCTCTGGTTGAAGATATCTTTAAGAAGACATGCTCTCCAATCTGGAATTGTAGAGGTCTTCTCTTAGCATCAGCCCAACTTTTCTGCCTATCCTGAGCCGACTTAAGGCGATCCCGTATCGTCTTTATCTTCTCTCTTGTTTGCACTATCATCTCCGGCCCTAGCAGACGTCGCTCTCCTAAGTCATCCCAACAGGTAGGAGATCTACATTTCCTCCCATATAAAGCCTCGTAAGGAGCCATCTGGATGCTGGCCTGTAATTGTTATTATAAGAGAACTCCACCAAGTGTAAGTGATTTTCCCAAGAGCCCTTAAAATCTAGCATGCATGCTCGCAACATGTCCTCCAGAATCTGTATAGTCCTTTCTGATTGTCCATCTGTCTGAGGGTGGTATGCTGTGCTATAACTCAGTCGAGTCCCAAGACACTGCTGTAGGCTCCTCCAAAAATGCGATAAAAATCGTGTATCTCTATCGGACACAATGCTAACTGGTATTCCATGCAAGCGTACTACTTCCCTCATGTACAGCTCCGGGAGACTCTCCATCGTCTGTCCAACTCGACATGGTAGGAAGCGAGCTGACTTGGTGAGTCGATCTACTACTACCCATACAATATTGTTCCCCTTTTGGCTTTTCGGCAAGGCGGTGACAAAGTCCATGGTAATATGTTCCCACTTCCACTCGGGAATAGGAAGTGGTTGCAATAATCCGGCGGTTCTCTGATGCTCAGCCTTCACCTGTTGACATACTAGGCATTTTGATACAAATCGGGCTATCTCTATTTTCATACCTGGCCACAAAAAATGCTCTCTTACGTCCCGGTACATCTTTGTGCCTCCTGGATGAATAGAAAGCACTGAACTATGTGCCTCCTCCAGTAACTCTCTCCTGATATCGCCCTTAGGCACACACAGTCTACCACGAAATCGCAAGGATCCATCCTCATGTATCTGTAGATCAGTTCTTTCCCCAGACTCTACTTGTTCTTGAAATTTTTGGTACCGAGCATCCTCGAATTGGGTAGCCTTGATCCGCTCCACCAGAGTTGACTGTAACTGCAGACTCATCAACTGTATCCTTTCTCCAGGTAAAATAATCTCCATATTCATCCTCCAAAACTTAGCTAACAACTCCCTCTGCCGAGTAAGTCTCATTGCCACAGGATTCCTGCTTAAATGATCCGGTACCACATTAACCCGTCCTGGGTGATATTGTAAATCAATATCGAAATCCGCCATAAGCTCTAACCACCTGCGCTGCCTCATGTTGAGCTCTTTCTGAGTGAAGATATATTTCAAACTTTTATGATCCGTGTACACTTCCACTTTCTGCCCTAAAAGATAATGTCGCCACAGCTTCAATGCAAAAATAACCGCCGCCAACTCCAGATCATGAACCGGGTAGTTCCTCTCATGTGTCTTTAGTTGTCTAGATGCATAAGCTACTACCTTCCCATATTGCATCAGAACACAACCTAAGCCTAAACCGGAAGCATCTGTGTGTACTACAAACCCTCCAACATTATTTGGAATAGTCAAAACTGGAGCGGTCGTCAACTTCTTCTTCAACCCATCAAATGCTGCTTGACACTCCTGAGTCCATACAAACTTAACCTCCTTTCGAGTCAACTTAGTAATTGCTCCTGCAATCTTAGCGAAATCCTTTATGAATTTCCTGTAGTATCCAGCCATCCCTAGGAAACTTTGCACTTTTGTCACAGATGTAGGCGGATCTAATTTCAACACCGCATCAACTTTCTTTGGGTCCACCGAGATACCTGCTCCTGAAATCACATGCCCTAAGAAGGATACTTGCTCCAACCAAAACTCACACTTGCTCAATTTTCCATAGAGCTTCTCCTTTCGTAGGATTTCCAACACAATCCGTAAATGCTCTGCATGATCTTTCTTGGTTTTGGAGTATACAAGAATGTCATCAATGAACACCACCACAAATTGGTCGAGGTATTGGGAAAACACTTTGTTCATCAAACTCATAAATGTAGACAGAGCATTTGTCATTCCGAACGGCATCACCAGGAACTCATAGTGCCCGTACCGCGTGCAGAATGCAGTCTTAGGTATGTCTTCCTTCCTTATCTTCAACTGATGATAACCTGACCTAAGGTCTAACTTAGAAAACACCCTAACTTCTCCGAGTTGATCGAAAAGGTCATCAATTCTGGGAATTGGGTACTTATTTTTTATTGTAAGCCGATTCAACTCCCGATAGTCAATACACATCCTTCGGCTACCGTCCGACTTTGGTACTAACACCACCGGTGCTCCCCAAGGTGAAGTACTAAGCCTGATAAATTTCTTGTCGAGATACTCCTGGACCTGCTTTCGCAACTCCTCTAAATCTGCTATCGGCATTCGATAAGGTGGTTTAGAGATAGGTGCAACTCCTAGAATTAAATCGATAATGAATTCTATATCTCTGTCTGGTGGCAGACTTGGCAACTCATCAGGGAAAACATCGAGAAACTCCTCAATTATTAATGGTACGGGCTTCTCCTCTGCCTCTATCCAGGTTAATACTCCATCCACGCCTGCTCGATATTCTGGCTGCTCCATTACTTTGCTACCGCTCATAAACTCAAATTCTGGGTGATCTGGTATTTTGAACATCACGCTTCTGTGTTGGCAATCGATAATAGCATGGCAACTATAAAGCCAATCCATCCCCAGAATGACATCCAAACCGTTAGTGTCAATCACTAACAAGTTTGCATATAGCTCCCTACCATAGACTATAACAGGGCATCTCTTACACTCCCTATTAGAAATTAACACCCCGCTACCTGTATGGATATTCCATCCTACACCTAAAGTGTCGTATGGTATGCTATGTCATGCTATAAACTGAGCGGATATAAAACAGTGCGATGCCCCAGATTCAAATAAGGTAAATGCAGGGACTAAACAAACCAAAATGGTACCTGTGACCACGTCACCGGATGCGTCTGCCTGCTCAGCGGTAAGGGTCAGAACCTGACTCTATCTCTGTTGCTGATCTTGCTGACCATACTGCCCCCTTTGACGTCCTCGGAACACTTGTTGTTGAGTAGAAAGTGGGAGCCTCCACTATTGTCCACCCGGTCTAGCTTGACCTGCTGGTACTATCGCTCCACTCCAAAGCTCCTACCGAAACGCCTCGGTTAGGGCAATTGGTAAGCTGATGATCTGCCGCACCGCATGCTAGGCACAACCCGTTAGCTCTCCAACAGTTCTTCATCAAATGCCCCGGCTTGTGGCAAAAATGACAAATCATGTTGGTTGGTTGTGGTGCTGGTCTCGAGTCCCCGTCAGCGCCATCGGTGCTCCTCCCATATGAGGCTTCTGCTGATTACCCCCAGATGTTTGTCCTGCTGGGCGTTTGTTGGCCCCTCTCTTCATAGAGTTCATGATCCCGATCAAGTGTTCGGCTTTTCGAGCTGCCTCTAAGACGTCAGCATAATTCTCAACCCCCTTCTGACTAAAAATCTGTGTCTGGATCTCAAAATTAAGATCCTGCATGAACCTTTGTCCCTTATCTTCCTCATTAGCCACCATGCTCAGGGCAAACTTGCTGAGCTTGGCAATTCTCACAGATACTCATCTACAAGCTAGCTCTGTCTTAGAGTAACAAATAGCCTCTGCATCTCAAGGCGAGCTGTCTTAGGAAAAAATGCCTCTAAGAAACTCTTCTGGAATGTTGCCCATGAAATTGGCTTAGGAAGCTTCTCTTCATCTGCATCCCACCAAGTTCTAGCTACATTTACGAGTTGCAGCTGTATAATATCGACTCTATCTTCGTCAAGTATTTTTGATGCTCTCAAGAGGCGATCCATGGTCTGTAACCACATCTCAGCCTCATATCCGCCTTCAGTCCCAGCGAAGTGTTGAGGGTTAAGTTTCTAAAAATCGGATACATTACCCAGCCTTGTAGCCTGCCGCTCATCCTTCTGGCAATTTTGAGCTACTAGCTCCCTAATCGCGTCTGCAAGATTAGCTTGACCGTCCTGATGTCCCTCAGGCCTAGCTGAATTAGTGGGTTGATGTTCTGGGTCCATAGTGATCACCTAAAATGAGATGGATCAAGACTTAGGACTTGAGAATCATGACATTGGGGGTCAAAGGACGTATTTCTAAAAAGGAGAAGGAAACCTATTCTATACATGCTCTGTTTGACTTGATCTTAGTTTTTACTTGTATACAAGATAAGACAATAATTTGTCAAGAACCGGGCTCTGATACCAATAAAACCTTGTCACGCCCCAGTTCCAAAGTGTAATAATTTAGAACGTGACTCGGTTGGCAATGCAACCATTCGGTCACATTCACGCCTCTAGATCATCCTCATATATATATATATATATATATATATATATATATATATATATATATATATATATATATATATATATATATATATATATATATATATATATATATATATATATATATATATATATATATATATATATATATATATATATAGCCAAAACTACATCACAGAGCATGTAACTAAGATAGCAAATGAAATATATATAGATACAGAAATCTTCGGAAAGGATAGAGTTCAAGTACAAGTCCACAATGGGAAAGAGTAAGAAATAAAATACATCATAGTCTAGATAACTACCTAAACAACTAAAACTGAGAACTGATGGGATAGAAGGTGATCACTATTGTTGGGCCTGCTCCTCAAAATACTCTTGATCCTGCAAAGGACTAACAATCCCCGAGTCTGGGGTACGCAAACCCCAGGGGAGTCAGAAAACTCCTAACAAGCATGTACAATGAAGAAATTGTGCCAGTGTAAGTATATGTGGCCGGTATAAGTAAAAGATATAATCTCAATTATAAGTAGTAAAAGAAAAATGTTAAGTGTAGATATCAAGATCAGGTCTATCACAAGGCACTCCAACATTTTATTATTGTCTTAGATGTTATTTGAATTAGAGGCAAATATTTCCATGTATATAAGTCGGTCTTCCCGTAACACGTCCCGGGAACACGGCTTCAAGTCAGGTATTGGCCCTTGGCCTCATAAATCAAGATATCAGGTATGCGCATAAAACCGCTTATATCCACTTTGTACTCACCGTCCAATTCCCCTTTATTAAACCCCATTTTTATCTAATTAATCTTAAGTAACTGTGCATGAAATATTATGCACTAACCACAAAGTTACAATGGAACGTTTCTCGTAAAAGTATGAAGAATAACCGTGATCCAAACCATGTCAAAACAAGTAGGTGCATCGTCTATTCGATGCTATATTAATAATATCCAAAGAAAATCCTCATATCGAGTTATCGATATCGAGGTCATATCCATGCTATAAAAGCACGCTTATAAATCACATTTTTAACGGGAGCCGTCTTCATGCACAGTCTCTCCTAACTAGTGTCACTAGGTGAATCAACGCATCACATTACACATAAACTCCATTAGAAAATAAATAAATTCCATTAGAAAATTTCTTTAGTGATACGATTGAACTTTACTCTGTCAGTTAGCCAGGTAAGGAGAGTACTAGAGGTTGGTCCAAGACCGATTAAGTACCTCGTTCCTTACGGAGTGTCGTGGGCAACCCCTAAACCTTGCCCTAGACACCAACGGATTCGAGTAAACTTAAACCGGTTCACCGAAAAACTATTTTACGTGAACAGTAACCGTATTTTTGAACAGTAACTGTACTCATGAATAGTACCATACGTGAATAGTACTGCCCTCGTGAATAGTGCCCAGTGACTTTTTTAGGGTAAATGATAATCTAGCTTATTTTCTGATGTGAAGGATCCACCTTTGGTGGCAGCCACAGAGCATACGATAAGTAGATACACGCACCCTAAGCCAGGCTCTGATACCACTTGTTGGGACAAACCTGTAGGCATCAAAAATTGCCTATACGTCCCCGAACATAGCTTGCGACGATAAGTTGCCGATTAACGAGCCATCCGGCGGTGTAGCAACGAACCGTTAGCGACGTGACGACGAGTGACCGCGACGCAAGCGCATAAAGCGAATCGATGAAACATATAAAGTGAGTCGATGAGGCGTTCAAGTCAGATAAGTGAGCCGACGAAACGCACGAAGCGAATTGGCAAAGCGTCCAAGTCAATAAGCCGAGTCGACGAAAACATCTAAACCAATAAAGTGGTGAATCGCGTGCGAACAATGGAATAAATCCAACAGTGAAGCGCCAAATCAGACTGAACTCACAAAACCGGGTCATAATTAAGCGAATCAACCCCTGGACCTGAACAAAAGAGCGAGAAAAGCCATAAGACGTCTCGGCCAAGGCCGAGACACCCTATGGTGTCTCGGCCACACCCTAGGGTGTCTTGGCGGGCTTTTTTGCATAGTTTCGACCCGCTACCCGCTTTAAAATCCTACAAATAAGAGGTGGGGGTCTCATTTGCACGGATCTAAAAATTTTGAGAAGCCGAAGCTCTGCCAAATTGCCTTCTCATCTCAGATCTAAACACGGGAGCGACGACCATTCTTCTTCGACACCAGATCCAGATCTCGGCGAACTCCATAGGGCTATTATTCTCCTTCGTGAGATAATCCCCAGGGCTATTATCCTCCTTTGTGAGATAATCCCATCAAAGAGATCGGATCTCAGATCTACACGCGTTTCCTCCAGATCAAAACTTCGTTTTTGATCCCGAGAAGAGCTTTGATTTCGCTTGGTCGATCTCATTCGCTTGGGCTATTATTTCCTTCATGAAATAATCCCCTTTACCGTGATCTCACATCGGATCGGATCACGCGGCGGTCCACGGACGGAAAAGAAGTCCCCGGCACAGGCAAAGACACCCACACAAGCGAGGATTCGATAAACGGATCCAGCGTTTGTTTTGGTGAAAGAAAGTTATAATTTTTATTCAATTTTCATTGTAATTGGGTCTTATAAAAAGACTTAGTTTTATTTTTGAATTCGTTTATAATTCCATAAAGGTTTAACAAATTCAAGCAATGACAATCATCCCGACTTTCACCGCGAACAAAACCCGGGGCCCGATAGAGCAGAATATAAAAATTAGCTAAGAAAATTTAAATACTTGCATAAAGGTACAAAAATAAATATTGAGAAAAATATGCTTGCATAAAGGTACGAAGAAAATATTTAGAAAAGAAATGCTTGCATAAAGGTACGAAGAAAAGATTTATAAAAGAAATGCTTGCCGAGTTTTCTGAGAAGTGCCTTCGAACCCCAATACCAAGCAATTCCTCCTCCTCTCTCTCTCTCTCTCTCTCTCTCTGTCTCTCTCTCTCTCTCGTTCTTCTTTGGGTTTTGTGTGTGATGAACCGTGAGAGAGAGAGGGGGGTATTTATAGGATGGGAGAGGGAGTGGTTGAGGGGGTTAGGTGGGGGATTAGAGGGTTAGGGTAGGGGATTAGAGGGTTAGGGTGGGGAAAAACTAGGCTAGGGTGGGGGGATTAGATTTAGGCTTTACAAAATATAATGTTTAAGTATACATTTTTATGACTTACCACTACTTCACATAGTGTTAGAATCCACAGTTTCTTAGCATGGGTTTCCTTTAGGACTAAAATGTTTAAGTATACATTTTGACTATAATGTTTAAGTATACATTTTTATGACCAAATACTGCTTCTTTTTTTTTTCTTTTTTGACCAAATATTGCTTCGCAATCCCTCCTTCGTATATAATAAGAAATTGGTGGTTCTCCTAAAGGCACAAAAGACTAACATGAATCATCTAAGCATGATATGTGTCATATTGAAAAATAGCTATATGTTATTCTATTCTATCGAAGATGATATGTGGATACCTAATCTTATCTTCACCTAATTAAGAATTCTCATCAAATTAAAATTGCATATAATTAAAAGTTTTAATAATTAAATATTTCATAATCCTAATCAAAGTATAACTATTCATAATTAAAAAATCTCATAATAATATCCCTCCTTTATATATAAATTAGTACTACTCCTAAAGGCTATCCTATCGAGAAATTGACATGTTGACACCTAATCTTAAGAATCTTAATCAAATTAAAACTATCCCTAATTAGAAAATTCTAATAATCAAAACCTCATTTCTAAGTATTTTTAGCTAAGAATCCTTATCAAATCAAAACTATCTATAATTGGAAAATTCTATTAATCAAAGCCCTCCTTTATATAGAAGAGTTTTTCAAAGTTAGAAAACTATCAGCTATCCCATTCAAAATCCAAAAACTACAAACCCCATAAAAATCCAAAAATTATAACTACACCCTAAGATCCAAAATTAGAAATAGCCTCCTGATAAATCTAAAATTTCAAAAGGCACATAACAAATCAAAAATTTATAAACAGCTCCTTAAGATTCAAAAACTACAAATAAATCCCTTAATAATCTGAAAATTATAAATAGCATCACAAAATAAAAAATATTATAAACTGCCTTTTAAAGTCCATAAATTACGATAGTAGAAAAATTACAAAAGTTCTATAAAAGTTCAAAAATAAAAAGCCCCTTAAAATTTTACAAAAGCACTTAAAAATTTACACCACCCCTTGATAGTTTTAAAATTACAAATATTCCCTTGAAAGGTTTACAAATAGCCATTTGAAAAGTTTACAATTAGCCCTTTGAAAATTTTACAATTAGCCCCATGAAAGTTGTAATAATAACAAATACCTGCTGAAAACTTTAAAATATTACAAACATCTCCCTAAGATTTTTACAAACGACCCTTGAAAGTTTTAAAATGACATATACCCTCAAGAAATCTAAAATAATAAATAATCTTGTGAAAGTTACAAACAACCCATTAAGATTAAAAATTATAAATAAATCCTTGAGAAATATGAGGATTAAAAATAGCATTCATAAAATTTGGAAAATTATAAACTGCCTATTTAAAATCCATAAATTATAAACAATCCCAAAAAATTTTGAAAATTATGAATAGTCCTCTGAAAAGTTCAAAAAATACAAACAACCCCTTGAAGTTTTACAAACAACCCCTAAAAAGTTTATCACCAGCCCTTAAAGTTTTCAAAATTACAAGTATCCCTTGAAATTTTTAAAATTGTCATTTGAAAATTTTACATCTAGCCCCATAAAAGTTGCTAAAGTAACAAACATCAAGCTGAATATTTCAAATATTACAAATAATTTCTTAAAGATTTTACAAATAACCCCTTGAAAGTTTTAAAAATGATAACACCCTTGAAGAATTTATAAAAGCCCCTAACGGTTTTGTAAATTACAAACAATCTCATAAAACCTTTACAAAACAGCAACCAAAAAACTTTACAACCACCGCTTGAAAGTTTCAAAAATTACAAACAACCCTCAAAATCTTACAAACATCACCCAAAAAATTCTCACGATTACAAAGAGCCCCCTAATTTAACATATTATATTATAATACTATAATACATTGGTGTGGAGAATATGTGAGGTGAGAGGGTATAATGGTAATGAGAAGTCCTATGTCCTGAATGCTAGGGGATAGTGGAACTCTTTACTATCCATTTTGTGGATTAGAGGAAAATCCTAATCCCATTCATGTCCTAATCTCGGGCAAACCAAACATAAGCACTCATTAAAATCTCTAGACATTGAAATCCCAGCCATTTTTCAGTTTTTAAAAAATCATAATTTTTTATTTAGATTTTAAATTGATGGCTAAGCTCTCTAATTTTGAACTTCAAACTTAAAATTTTAATTTATCTGAGAAAAATCCTACCACGCAAACTATCTACTTTAACTAATAAAAAAAAACCATGTTCTCTTCTTCTTAAAACATAGCGAAAAAAGGTGCTCATGTTTCTTCCTTCATAAGCATTTAAAGTATTAGTTAAAAGATGATTTGTAATTTATGATCTACAAAAAAATACAATCAAATCATCTCTATTATTACATTTGGGTAGCTTAACATAGTCAATGGGCGTATAAACCAACATATATAAACCAAAGAAATCAAAACAATCCGTGCGATCACGGGCTTAATATTTGTGTATAAGAATTACACAGTTTATTAGCATGGTTCCTTTTTAGGGTGAAAGTAATAAGAGGCTTCGGGTGGTGCTGCATTCAAACTCTCTCCTGCTCAAAAGTTACATCTTAAAGTTAATACATAAAAGTACATTGACATTGTTTCAACTTTCAAGTATTACGAAAGCTCAGAGATAACATGTTCGCACTTCTCTTCCAAGATCTTCACAACTTCAATAAAAAGCACTTCAGGAAGCAGAGCTCTGTTGATTCTATGGTGACAACACAACAAAATTAGGCAGTGTTTGGCAAACCCACTAAACAAGGCTAAGTGGAGATAACATTGGTCCAAAGTCTTAATTCTAGTTTGGCAAAATTTAGACTAGGACTAGAACTAATTTTGCTAGGCCAAATTTTGGCCTTAAAACGTTCTTTTTTTTATCCAAACCAGCTCCCCCCCCCTACTGGTTTACTTTTGAACTAGATTAGAAAAGAACTAGTTTATCTTCCATTTGCCAAACTAATAAGGAAAGAAAAAGCATTAGACAACATTGATGAGGGGGGACAGAGAACATTATTTTAACAAAAAGCAAAAGCTAGCCTGGAAGGGTAAACTCTTATGGCTACAGAGAATGTGTAGTAGCAAGTTTATGTGAGTGAAAGTGAGTAGCATAGCGGCAATATTCACGAGAACATACAAGAAAACATTGAATTATAAATCCAGTTTTCCCTTGGATTCAAACGACTCATAAATATATCTTGCAGCTTATTTCAAATAATCCAGAACATACAAGAAAACATTGAATTATAAATCCAGTTTTCCCTTGGATTCAAACATCTCATAAATATATCTTGCAGCTTATTTTAGAAAATCGACGATAAATTTATTCACTATTGATGATGCATAAATTATCAATATTAGTGTTTGGTTTAATATCTGATATGTGCTACTAAAATATTTTGCATGTTCTCATTATACATATCTCTGGACCTAAAATTTGTCAAACACAGAGGCAAAGAGTCTGGACTTATTATTTTTGTTTCTTACTTCATTATCTACAAAATACAAACTCCAAGGTTCTCAGCATATTTTTTTTCAGGAACCTAAACTAAGTGGTTTCAATGAACATAAAATTTTCAGGAACCTAAACTCAGTGGTTTCAATGAACATAAAATCTTCACAGACACCTTGTAAAGGGGGAAAACAATTTATCAACATAATGGTAAACTATGGGTTTCATAAGGATTACTGCCAGTAGATTATTACATACAAAATCCTAATTTAAGTTTTAACAACTAACCGATGTGGCACATGAGGGTAATTTTGGATGCACAAAGGGGTCACTACAACTCATATGTTATAAAGAAGGACGGCATTCAGCACCAAAATGAAGGATAGGATAGTCACTCTTGTTCAAATGGGTGAAGGCTAAAAACCAGAGGCAGCAATGGAATGAGTTCAGTTAATATAATAAGTCATGCTCTGGAGTAAAAAAGAAAAGTTATATCTAATATATTGACGAGAAGCTTCAAGTCCAGCAGTTTAAAACCAAGATAGCATGCCCAGAAATAGAGTATAAGGTATAAGGTCACCAGGTTAGTTTTCATGTGAATACTCCTCATCAATGTCTGCGAATACTTACGTACAAAATTATCTTTAAAGCGCCTTAATTAATTCCACGAGGTCTTCACCTCCCCCACGAATGCATTCCCAACACAGTGTACAAGCTCGTATATTTGCTACCGCTGCCCTCTTTTATCTACTCAGATACCAAAAGCCATAGACAAGATAAGGAGAAAGCAAAACTTGAAAGGAAAACCAAGATGGTTATGGAAAATTATTGATCACAACTCCATTATCAGTCGTGTCTTCAATTCTCTCTATTCTAGACATCAATCCAAACTTTTCTGCACACCTCCTAAGGGATCAACCTCTAAATTTTTACAAGATTTTGCATTTTACTCACCCTGCTTTTATTAGTCTAGTGCAGTGGAAGTTAGGTGGGGCCACTATTCGCTTCTGGGAGGATAACTGGACTGGTCATAACTCCTTGTGTAGCCTATTCCCCAAAGTTTATCATCTAGCTTTCTAAGCTAATGCAAATGTTCGCTCACAAGGCTATTATTACGACAACACTTGGAGGTGGCACCCTTTGCCTAGAAGAGGATCCTCCTCGGCTGAGAGGGAAGAGATCAATGCTTTGTATCTCCTCCTTGAGTCTAGTAATAGACCTGAAAACAACAATCAAGACAGATTATGGTGGCCCCTGCTCACCTCAAGAAAATTTTTTTAGTTAAATCTTATTATTCCTTGATCAACGGTGGAGGATGCTTCTCTAACTGATACTCTTTTATTTGGAATTCTACCATTCCCAATAAAGTGAAAATATTTTGTTGGATTCTCACCAGAAGGAGACTCCAAACTAAAGAAAATTTGTCGAACAAGAGATGGACATGTGACATAAAATGCTCTTTTTATAATATGGAGCCTGAATCAGACAGTCATCTTTTTTTTCTTGCTCAGTCACCAAAGAAGTATGGTCTCTCTTTCTCCCCTGCTTCTCCTCTGTGCAATGGCCTAACGACTTTGATATCATTCTTGCATCAAATGGAATCTACCTACCTAATGGCAGACTCAAAACACTATGGAAAGTGTTCCTCCCTACCTTTTGTTGGTGCATATGGAGTTGTCATAACAACCTTATTTTCAATGAAGCTCAGACTCAACCTCAAAAGCTAGCTTTTAATGTGGCGCATTTTATCTTATTATGGGCAGGGAACTCAAATAACAAAAAGGCTGAGAATATTTGCAGAATTGCCAGGGAAGTTGAAGTGGAAACTCTATAGCAGGACAACGCAGAGTATGCAGTTGGCGACAATTTCCTCCGTGCACCATAGCCTCAGGCAGATTGCATGAACTTAGTTTTTTTGCAATTTTTATGCTGCTTCAAAGATACTTTTTTGTGGATGTAAATATGTTAATGCTGGGTGTTCCAGCCCATGAACTATCGGTCTTTTGTTAGCTTATTTTGGGGTTTTAAGTTCAAACTTATCTGACGTTTGGAACTGTGCATTAGGTGACGACAAGGTCCTCTCCCTAATCTCTTGTTTCTATTGGTTTCGATATTTTCCTCTTTCCTCCAAACCACCTATTGTAACTTCCTTGACTATTTTATGAAATGAACAGGGCATCTCACCATGTTTTTTTACTTTTAAAGAAAACTTGAAACGAAAACATAAATAAATTTCACCATGGATAGTGACAATGTAAAGATCTAAATATATTGTAAGTAAAGAATCAATAAAAAAAAGGAAGAGGCAGCAGCAACTAGGAAAAGGTTTGTTACTTCAGTGAGTCAATGAGGTGGAACATGGATAGATCAAAGATCTGGGAGAAACAGGACCATGCGAGAAACGAGGAAAATATTTGAAATATTCAACTTGCAAATATTACGGGTGACAAATAATTTTCAGCAGTTTATCATCTTTTTGTTTAGCCTTTAGTGCTGTTATCTGTCTATTTACTTTGAAAATCAAGAGGGCTTGTGCTTTTCTCTTTTACTTTTCTCTCTGCAAGAGCAAATTTAGATCTTGTTCTTTGATTCCTTGTTCCCTTGCTTGCGCATACATAAGTAGCAGCGAATTAATTATATTTTCATCTCGGTTCTCATGTCATATCATATACAAAATTATTGGCAATGTTAAATTGTAGAATGGAGGAATTTGTGTGTGTGTGTCTATATATATATATATATATATATATATATATATATATATATATATATATATATATATATATATATATATATATATATATATATATATATATATGTATGAGAAAAATAAAGGAACTTGGTACCAAGCATAAATTTTGTCTTGGTAGTGAGGTGTCTCATTCCCATCCACTCTCCAACCCATGTGAATGTGGTCCTCCATTTGAATGAGTGGATGGGAATGAGCCACCTCACTACCAAGCACAAAAACTTATGCTTAATATCAAGTTCCTCCATATATATATATATATATATATATATATATATATATATATATATATATATATATATATATATATATATATATATATATATATATATATATATATATATATATATATATATATATATATATATATATAGCAATGTTCTATAAACTTAAGTGTAGGAATTTGTTTGGTTCGTTCCATGTTTGAGAGGAAACACATTTCATGTAGTGAAAAGGGATGTTTTGGTTTTCCACACTTTTCAATGAAAGCGAATGTTTGGCTTTGGTTGGTATGAAAACATGGGAGGAAACACAATGATACACTTTTCATGTGTTTGGTTGGTAAAAAAAAGAGGGAAAACTTTCATTGATTAGACATTTTTCCCTTTTCATGTGTTTGGTTGGTATTGAAGTGTGTAGTGAAAAGTGTATGTGGTCACCAATGGTAAGTTTACCACTCACTAAAGACAAATTTATTTTTTATCGTTATGAGAGGTAATCTTACCAAAATATAACATGAAAAAGCAGTAACTAACCAAATTAATCATAATTATCTGTTTGAGATAAAAAAACATACGAAACCTGTAATAACATGCTAATCGTAACTGTTATGAACTATCTACCTGATTTGACATGAAAAATACCTGATTTAACATCCCGAAACCTGTTTGACACGAAAAAATCACACGAAACCTGTAATAACATGATTATTCATAAGTTTATTAAATACGTACCTGAATTAGCAATAAATTCTTATGAAACCTGTAAAAACCTGTAAAAACCTATAAACTACCTGATGAGTCATAAATATCTATTTGAGATGAAAAATACCTAATTTAAATATCTATTTGAGAGATACGTACCTGAAAAATACCTATAAACAACCTGATCAGTCCAAAAAAGGCATTTTTCAAGGATTGAAGAGATAGTCATGCTTATCATGATCACATTATTCATGATATTGAAAAACATTGCAGGTTGCTAAACTCAGTCCAAAAAAGGCATTTTTCAACTGAGTTATGGATGTGGGCTCAGAACTTGGTCAATATCATCATTGTTAGCCATCCAGTGCAATATTGAAAAACATTGCAGGTTGCTAAACTCAGAATTTTTGACAATCATCATAGCCTATAAGTTAAAAAATCACCAATTAAAACTCATGACATTGCAGTAGCCATCCAATACAATGTAGATACATTGTAGGTTGCTAACGTACAATTTTTTTAATTGTCATATATATGGTGACTTATAAAAAACCTGCACAAGTTCAATGAAATTTTTTTTAGTATTCTAAACTATTCACATAAACTGGAAAAATCCATCTAACTAACCAACATGCCCATTTGCTCAAAATATCTGAAAATTTAGCTAAATAGCCGAGTATTCCCAACAATTAACCAAGTATTCCCGTTACATTTAGCTAAATAGCCGAAAATCCATAACTAACCAACATACCCATTTGCTCAAAATAGCCGAAAATTTAGCTAAATAGCCGAGTATTCCCAACAATTAACCAAATATTCCCAACATTTAGCTAAATAGCCGAAAATCCATCTAACTAACCAACATGCCCATTTGCTCAAAATAGCCGAAAATTGATTCCTTAGCCATTTGCTCAAAATTTTACTCAAGAACAAGTGCACAGCTCTAATATTAACAATATTTATCAAAAATAAGTGCACAACTAAAAATAACTAACCAACATGCCCATTTGCTCAAAATATCTGAAAATTTAGCTAAATAGCCGAAAATCCATAACTAACCAACATGCCCATTTGCTCAAAATATCTGAAAATTTAGCTAAATAGCAGAAAATCCATCTAACTAACCAACATGCCCATTTGCTCAAAATATCGAAAATTTAGCTAAATAGCCAGTATTCCCAACAATTAACCAAATATTCCCAACATTTAGCTAAATAGCCGAAAATTTAGCTAAATAGCCGAAAATCCATAACTAACCAACATACCCATTTGCTCAAAATAGCCGAAAATTTAGCTAAATAGCCGAGTATTCCCAACAATTAACCAAATATTCCCAACATTTAGCTAAATAGCCGAAAATTTAGCTAAATAGCAGAAAATCCATCTAACTAACCAACATGCCCATTTGCTCAAAATAGCCGAAAATTTAGCTAAATAGCCGAAAATCCATCTAACTAACCAACATGCCCATTTGCTCAAAATATCGAAAATTTAGCTAAATAGCCGAAAATTTAGCTAAATAGCCGAAAATTTAGCTAAATAGCCGAAAATTGATTCCTTAGCCATTTGCTCAAAATATCGAAAATTTAGCTAAATAGCCGAAAATTTAGCTAAATAGCCGAAAATTGATTCCTTAGCCATTTGCTCAAAATAGCCGAAAATCCATAACTAACCAACATGCCCATTTGCTCAAAATAGCCGAAAATTTAGCTAAATAGCCGAAAATTGATTCCTTAGCCATTTGCTCAAAATAGCCGAAAATTGATTCCTTAGCCATTTGCTCAAAATAGCCGAAAATCCATAACTAACCAACATGCCCATTTGCTCAAAATAGCCGAAAATCCATAACTAACCAACATGCCCATTTGCTCAAAATAGCCGAAAATTGATTCCTTAGCCATTTGCTCAAAATAGCCGAAAATCCATAACTAACCAACATACCCATTTGCTCAAAATAGCCGAAAATCCATCTAACTAACCAACATGCCCATTTGCTCAAAATAGCCGAAAATCCATAACTAACCAACATACCCATTTTTCTCATATATATATATAGAAAAATGGGTATGCTTGATACTTGATACTTGGTAGTGAGGTGTCTCATTCTCATCCACTCTCCAACCCATGTGAATATGGTCCCCATTTGAGTGAGTGGATGTGATTGACCACTACAATATAAAAAGTAGTGCTTGGTACCAAACATACCCATTTGCTCAAAATAGCCGAAAATTGATTCCTTAGCCATTTGCTCAAAATAGCCGAAAATCCATCTAACTAACCAACATGCCCATTTGCTCAAAATAGCCGAAAATTGATTCCTTAGCCATTTGCTCAAAATAGTAGAAAATTTAGCTAAATAGCAGAAAATCCATCTAACTAACCAACATACCCATTTGCTCAAAATAGCCGAAAATCCATCTAACTAACCAACATACCCATTTTTCTCATATATATATATATATATATATATATATATATATATATATATATATATATAGAAAAATGGGTATGCTTGATACTTGATACTTGGTAGTGAGGTGTATCAATCACATCCACTCCCAACCCATGTGCATGTGGTCCCCTATTTGAGTGAGTGGATGTGATTGATATCTCACTACTAGCAAAAAGTAGTGCTTGGTACCAAACATACCCATTTTTCTCATATATATATATATATATATATATATATATATATATATATATATATATATATAAACAAACTCATGAACTTAAGTTCATAATGAATAGTGGTGCACCAACTTTTTATCCACTCATCTTGTCTTGAGATTTGTGATGCACAAATCTCAAAGTGAAACTTTATAGCTTTCACGGATCCCAAAGCAAGATGAGTGTTTAAAAAAGTTGGTGCATTACTATTTATTATGAATAAGCATGCACTTCTTATATATATATATATATATATATATATATATATATATATATATATATATATATATATATATATATATATATATATATATATATATATATATATAGAGAGAGAGAGAGAGAGAGAGAGAGAGAGAGACTTATGATGTAGACCGACCTATGATGTAGATAAGTAGATTATTTGTTCTAGGGTTTAGATCCACGTTTTAAACTAGATCTAATGCGTAATTGGCAGCAAGAGCCCAAACGAAGAATGATTTTTTTTTATTATCAATTTCTACATTGAAACCCTAATTCTCCCGTTGAAAATCTTACTCTTTAGGAACCCCTGCTTAAACCTAGTAATAGTTAGGCCCGGTTTCTAATTTTATATATATATATATATATATATATATATATATATATATATATATATATATATATATATATATATATATAAAGCAAAGATATCGAATCTAACTGCATGAAAGCACGGGCATAATAGTTATCCAATGAAATTTAATCATTTTTATCCCTCATGATGGTTTAGCTAATTTAATCATTTCTATCTTCTTGATCTCCACTTCATCTCTTCCATATGTCAAAATTAGATAGTAATAATATTACCATTAATTTAGAATCTTTAGTGTAGTCAGTTAATACTATTTATTTATCAATAGAATTAATAAGAAATAAAGACTAAGTATGACAGTATATATTAAGAAATGGATATTATTATCAATTAATGAAATATAATAATTGATAAATATTATCTGGGTCTCACTTATAAATATATAGTTAATGTCATCAATAAGATATATGAAAGTGTTCTTCAAAGAAATATTAATACAAAAATAATTGTTAGTATTTCATGCTTAATATAGTTAATAAATATTATCAATTTTTATTAAAAGTTTGATAATTATCAGCACCAAATTACTGCATGTATAAGCAGGGCTAATTGTCATGGATTGGCATCTCTAGTAAGAGGTAATAGCTAGAGCTGCAAGGCAAGATTCATCGTACAAGTAAAAAGTCCCCACAATTAATTACATATATATACGTCAAGTATTAATGAATAATTATTGGAGGAAATGAATGATTTTAATTATAATTATGGTTACTATTGATTATTTTTATTTCACCGTCCATATAGGTTATCTATGTTGAGTTACATACATGTATTTCTAGGAGTTCTTCTTCACCTTTAAAACAAACAATAGCAACAAATAAAAGAAATTTAAAACTCTGATTCTTTTACTGAAGTGAAAATCAATTTGTTTCCTACTTTTAAATATTAATTACCCCTCTTAAAATTTTTATGGTGCTATAACATTTTAATATGGTGTAAATTAATTATAGCTAAATTAGAGTATAATAAATATAGTACACATACATAAATGTCTATATATATATATATAAAGCTATCCATCCACATTACATAATCCATTAGAAATCTTAATAATCAATTAGCTAGGGTTCCAAAAATTTGCTAAATAATTTTGCTTCATAGTTAGAGGAGAAGCAAATAGTCAATAAAATTAGAATGTCATCGAGGGGAAGAGTAAAGGTAGGATTGAGGAGAATAGATGCAGCCATAGATGCATTGGTGCCCTTAGGCTTCTCTAAGGATGTAGTGCGCAGGACAGTTCTCAAATTGTTGAAGATTTATGAGGGGGATGCCGGTTGGGTTTTTATAGAAGAGGCCAGCTATAAGTTGGTCATAGAGACCATCTTAGAAGAGCAAGAGCAAAAGCAAAAGAAAGAGAAAGAGAAAAAGTGTGGCCAAGGAGAAGCTATTCAAGGGCTAAGTTCCCTACATATTAATGAACAACATGGTGGTTTTGAGGTTAGTGAGGGATCAACAAGGGCGTGTTTGGATTCTGGTCCGAGTGACTTACCACAACAACAACAAAACATTTATCCCAATTCTGTAGGGGCGGCTAAGTCCAACCCTAGTAACTTGCAGCTGCAAATTCGGCCAGGTACTCAACCACGAAGGAAGCCTACTTATGGTTGGATTAGTGAATCAGAAGATGATGAAGACGATGAAGAATGATAGTTTAAAATTATATAAGGGAGAGAGTGTTATATATTTTTTTAAAGTTTCATGAGTTATCTATATGTAATGACTCATCATAGAGAGAAATTCAAAAATTTTAAATGTTGTTTCTGATTCTTATGAAGTGAAAAAAATCAAGAATTTGAGTTTTTTTTTTCTTTGCAAATAATTCACGCCTTTGAAAAAAAGCACTGGTTTGTGATTATGGATCTCTTTGTCCATTCTTATTTTTCCATCTTCTTTTTGACTTATTATATAAGAAGTCACAAGTATCATTTCTTTTCCCCGTAAAATCATCTGTCAGAATATAAGAAATGTATTGACAAGCTACAAGATGTTTTCTAGAAAACCAATACACTATGACCCTAACATCCCTACTTTTAGAGCATTAAGATTGGGAAAATGCTAATTAAGTGTACTATAATAATTGCACTATTATTGTACTCCTAGACACAAAGAAGTGGAGTCCATAAGAATTGATAATTTCTCTTTGCAATTTACAAGAAAATGTCTCTTTTTTTATGTGTAGTAGTACAAGAGTAGTATAACTCTTATGTACAATCATCACTAGTCTTCTAACCTTAAACTCTTATCATACGTTTGAAGTTTTAATTAGTATCTTGGATGGGGCTTCAATATGACATGAGAGTACATTTTCAAAGATGCCACTATGTTAGTCCATGTTTTGATCTATGAAAAGAATGCTCAATTTGTAAAGACATATTAGAATATAAAATTACAATCCTCAATCTTCAATAGAACTTCAAAGTTTTGACACAGTAAGAGGGACCTCTAGCGCTACCTTTATGGTCTCGTAAATTTCCCTATCTGCAAAGGGGATAGATTGGAAAATTTCCCTAATTATCTGCAAATAGGATATCGATTTGGGGTAGAAAGGCAAAAGGAGCCCAACAGTTTATGACTAATTCGCCCTAACGGGCCACTCAAAATCCGTTACATTTCTATGGGCCTAAATGGCCCACAATCCGGCACAAATTTCAGATTTATTTTTTTGTCCGAAGCGCTGTGTTTTCATCCATTTCTAGGGTTTTTTCCTTCTTCAAATTTTCCTCCCAATCTCACCATTCGACCTCTCTCTCAGCGAGTTCTCATCAATGGATGAATCGGGATCAGGTATCCAAATTCCCACAGATTTCATTTCATTTCTTTATTGTCGTTTTGAAGTATCGGGACCAATTGCTCGGCCAAAGTTAGATTTCTGAATAATGTATATTTTAACTCTATCTATTGATTATAGGTTGACAAAGTTACTGCACAAATGGCTGATTTTTCCTGATTATTTGTTTCTTTTTCTGTTGCTGCTCATTCTTATGTGAGAGTCTTATTGATGCTACTCTTGTTTTTCCCTATATTTGGGGGGAATTTCTCAATATACATAGTAATGCTTATGAATTAAGCAATCAGAGATTAGATAATAAAATTATATAAGAAAATTGGAAAACTTACATAAATGTTTTGTGGGAAAAACGGAAAATCCCTTTGTTTCTTCTCATGAGAAGAGAGATAGGGGCATTTTTCCGGCAAACGGATCACATTATACCTATGTGATCCTGTTTGGTAGAAAATTCAAACAGAAGGATGAATGCATTAGTTTTAAAACTTCAGGGGAATATTCTGTCATTCATGTGCCTCGGAGGAATTCTCGGTAATTTTTCCTAAGAAAATTGTTAGTAAAATTCAAATTTACCTGCGATCTATTATCTATATAGAGCTGGGACCGTTGTGTCCAAAGAAATGGTTTCTGACACCAATATCATGCTATATTTTTCAGAAATATGAGAAACCACTTCGGTATTCACGGAACGTTGTATTTGTGCTCTTAAGATTCCTCTTTTATGCTCCCTTGGTAGTTACTTAAATACATAAAAGAACGTGTAGTAGAGGTTTTTATTTAATGAAATATAATCATATTGATCTGAAATATATAAATTGAAGCCTAATTGTTGAATAAATACAAGTAAATATAGGGTTTAAACAGGAACCACCTTCAAAATAGGGTGAGAATATGAAAACCACCTTTAAAGCTCGAGGAATGCGGAAACCATCTTTAAATGGGGTTCCAATAACAATCGACCACCTTGATCCCTTTTCTGGTGATGTTCCGATTGAAATCCGCAAAATACCCTTGAAAAACACACAGGCCAAGCATGTGACATCACTGACATGTCTTCTTAACCAAGTTGATCTATTTTCTTGTGTGTTTTACGGGCATTTTGGGGATTTCAATCGGAATATTTCACCAACAAAGAGGTCAAGGTGGTTGATTCTTATCGAAACCCCATTTTAAAGGTAGTTTCTGTATTAATTGGGCATTAAAGATAGTTTTCGTATTGTCACCATATTTTAAAGGTGGTTTTATAAAGAAACCCATAAATATATATATATATATATATATATATATATATATATATATATATATATATATATATATATATATATATATATATATATATATATATATAACTAACTATATTTAGTTAAGAGGAGTGTTTTAAATATCGGATGTCGGGGGATATGTCAAGCAGAAAATCTCCATTTCAGATGGCGGATATCGGGGATATATCAAAGATATTTAATTATTATCAGGGTGTCATATCAAATATTCTCTACATATATCATAGATGTTAATACCTGGTGCACAAAAGGAGCTGTTGAGAAAGATGATATCTTTTGGAAAACTTTTGCTAACGAATTTGGTCTAAATTGAGCTCTAATTCACCTTCATGGTTATTTACGTATGCAGATATTAATTTGAGTTTAGAACTCAATTGAACCATAAAACCAAACCAATCATTTAATACAAATAAAAGCCCAAATTGACATGGCAAGATTTCAGCTGATTTTTGGAGAATAAAATGTCACGTGATATATCAAGACATTCATGATATATTGCTAAAAAATTGCCAAAAACCATAAAAGGATATTGGGTCCATATCATTTTGTGACAAGCTTCATAAAAGGATATATCGGCTGAGATATCGGATATATAAGGGATATTTAAAACATTGGTCAATAGTTATAAAGAATTTTGTTCCATCTATGTTGAGTTATACACTACAGTATCCTTTATGTATGAAACATGCTTATATATGTACAATTTCTTAATGCTCTTGAACAATTTATTTAACTTGATCTTTACCACATAAGTGTATGTGGATATGTGTTCATGCGCAAGTTTGCAAATGCGCACATGTTCCCTTTTTTTTGGAGATTACACATCCCATGTCACAGACATAGTACCATATTGCTCTGTGTCCCCTATTGGTAACTATACTAAGTCTAAACTTACTTCGTGCATATGACTTGTAATGGGTTGGGTGATTTTTTTTTTTTTTTTGGGTTAGTTAATGTTTTGAAATGTATTCTTACCTAACGGATTTCCTACGTCCTACTTTCAGAGTGAGTCTGTTTATTTATTTAGGCATTCACTTTCTGTTTATTTATTTAGGCATTCACTTTCTAAGGGTCTAATGTGGACCTATCTTTCTTCTTAACCTTTCTGATAGGCAAGGATGTGAAAGCACCTAACTTATTTGAGAGAGTAAAGGAAGAGTTTGAAGCAATCACTCACAAGGAGAAGACCCATCACAAGGAAACTCATGGAAAGAGCAACGACATTGATGCAGACACACCGATCGACAAAGTCAAAGGCCCTAGTGTTTTTGAACGAGCAAAGGAAGAAGTTGAGGCTCTTATTGAAACTATACATCCAAAAAAAGAGTCGGATCATAAATCACACTCTGAGAAAGAAACAGGTTGCTTGCCATCTCTTGGGAGAACGTTTGAGAACATTTGCTCGCCTTCAAATGGAAAGAAAGACTAAGTCTGCAGACTTCTGCAGATATGTGTGTTTGATATCTCCAAAATGTATTCTTGTGGTCTCTTTGATGACCATTTAACTGAATTATGAACAATATTTATGTATCTGTATGCTAATTCTCTTTTGCTGTAGTGTTCATGTATTCAATCTGGTAATTTCTTGATGCTTTTATGCGACGTTTGCTCTTGCTAAATCCAGAATTTACACTTTGAGAAGTTGGTACATCTTTTTCCAGTATTTGTTACACATGATCGTTATGAATTTAAGTAAGTCTGGTCATCATCATCATCATATATCTATTTAGTCCAATGTGTTATTTATTTCTCCAAAACAATCTTCATAAAAGACCAACGTTTTGATTTTGGTTTTCAAAAGATGGGTTCATTGTCTGTAATTTGGATTTTGGTTCGTTTTTCAATGAGATTTTTACTGAAGTTGGTGACTGGAGCTATGACTCAAATGTTCAATTTATATTTTTTCAGTTTTTATTTGTTTAGCTTTAGGATTTCATTGTTTACTTCATATTTTGCATTTTGGAGAACAAAAGAAATGACGACCATAGTTTCCTGTTGTCCAAGCTGTTGCCAAAGAAGAAATTAACTTGGAATAACATACCTTAGTCTCATTCTCTTCATCAACACCATAAATTGAAGAATCACTGGAATCGAAAGTCATGTTTGTCTGCAAAGAAATGGGAAGGAGGGAAAGTGGGAGTTACGTCAACAATGCAAACTACAAATTCATAGACAGAATGGGAGTAGGCAAACTAGTAAATACAATATTCAATGGGGTAAAACAAATATATATAACCGACACGTGGTCATCACATGGTAATACTCTTGGTCAGTGTAGGGTTAAAATTGGGAATATTCTCACATCTAAGTAACAGAAGATACTAACATGTTGTGTTTAAACAAATTAGAGTATGTAAGTGTTGTGTTTTTCATTTGAGTATGTACGTGTAGAGTTGGTCAAACTATATAAGGTATTTAAGTGATATTTAGCCCAGACTAATGGATGTTTCAATGATGTGGGATATAATTACTCACTTGAATATCAAGAAAATTTGTGGAGAAAGTAAATTATCAGTAAGGGATTAATGATTTGGTAGTGATTATAAAATTTGAAAAATATACTACAGAACAAGATTTTTATATTTTATTTAGCCCTCCTGGAACTACTGATATATGTCTTAGTAAAGGGAAAAAGCATACAAATTTTTTATTCGTCCATATATTTTGTAGGTTTAAAAGGATATATAAATCTCTAAAATTCAAAATAACTTCAAACAGAAATATAACTATCAAATTAATGGTATTCTCTTCCTTCGTACAACTTAAAATCCAACAATATGGCTATCCTTACATCTGCTCTAAATTTTAAACATAATTCTAATTGGGGTTATTTGCATTGTATACCCCTTAAATCATGAGTATTTGAAGAACTACCCCAAACCTTAGTATTTACAAAACTACCCCACAAATTGTCAATTTGGAAAAAATACCCTAAAATCAACAAATTATCAACTTGATGAGTAAAAATTTGACTAGCTTGTCGACTTTTTATACAATATTGCAGTTACAAATTAGCCTATTAAACTTGATGATTGATTGATTTGGATCTTTCTCTAAAATTGATGATTTGATGGGTATTTTGCAACTACTAAGATGTGGGCATAGCAGTTTTGCAAATACCAATGATTTAAGGGGTATATGTGCAGTTAACCCTTCTAAGCTAGTGTAGTGTATGTGCTTTGCAAATAGATATATTTGTTTTATGTTATGAATTTTATCATTAATTGGAAGTTGGTACATCTTTTCCAGTATTTGTTACACATGATCGTTATGAATTTAAGTAAGTCTGGTCATCATCATCATCATCATCATCATCATATATCTATTTAGTCCAATGTGTTATTTATTTCTCCAAAACAATCTTCATAAAGACCAACGTTTTGATTTTGGTTTTCAAAAGATGGGTTCATTGTCTGTAATTTGGATTTTGGTTCGTTTTTCAATGAGATTTTACTGAAGTTGGTGACTGGAGCTATGACTCAAATGTTCAATTTATATTTTTCAGTTTTTATTTGTTTAGCTTTAGGATTTCATTGTTTACTTCATATTTTGCATTTTGGAGAACAAAAGAAATGACGACCATAGTTTCCTGTTGTCCAAGCTGTTGCCAAAGAAGAAATTAACTTGGAATAACATACCTTAGTCTCATTCTCTTCATCAACACCATAAATTGAAGAATCACTGGAATCGAAAGTCATGTTTGTCTGCAAAGAAATGGGAAGGAGGGAAAGTGGGAGTTACGTCAACAATGCAAACTACAAATTCATAGACAGAATGGGAGTAGGCAAACTAGTAAATACAATATTCAATGGGGTAAAACAAATATATATAACCGACACGTGGTCATCACATGGTAATACTCTTGGTCAGTGTAGGGTTAAAATTGGGAATATTCTCACATCTAAGTAACAGAAGATACTAACATGTTGTGTTTAAACAAATTAGAGTATGTAAGTGTTGTGTTTTTCATTTGAGTATGTACGTGTAGAGTTGGTCAAACTATATAAGGTATTTAAGTGATATTTAGCCCAGACTAATGGATGTTTCAATGATGTGGGATGCACATGTGTTGCAAGTGGTCAAATACTTTGATGTTTTTTCGGTTTATGTCTTTACTATGATTTGTTTGTTAAATATTTTATAGCTATCATATAAAATATTGCACTAAATAAGATTAATTTTTAAACCTCTACTTGATAATGGTAAGAAAAATTCTTTTTATTCTTGAGCTACACGCCAATGAAAACCATTTTCAGAATTTTGACTAACCCAAGCAAATCCTAAATTTTGAACACCAACAATGCATGCTTAAAAGAACGAAACTTACTCTCTTCTTACTTTAGGTAGCTCTTGCATATTCAAAGTAGACCAAACAGACATAAAATTATTAGGATACATGTATACATAAAAAGAGTATCCTAAACTAACCAGTATACATGGTATTAAGATTCATGTATACATATAAAGAGTATCTTATCTTTGGTTCAGATATTTAAAAATATAAATATCATACCTATCTTTTATCTTATATAACTTTTACAAAATAAACTTCTAAATTTCCTTGTACATGCATTTCTCCAAGTAACTTATTTAATTAATTGTTTCTAGTTTAAATATGTTAAATTGTATAGTAATTGAGTTGGTAGATAAACAATTTAATCTTTTTTATTTTTGTTTTGTTTTAGAAAGAGATAGAATCTGAAGCTAAAGATTGGATTGAATTCTATTCCACAACTAACTGTTCACTTGAAGTTAAGTTTCAAGCATATTTTTTCTATTGAATTTCGTGCCCCAAAAAAAAAAAAACAAAACAAAAAAAATCCCCGAATGAATAAACAAATGACAATTTTTAAAACTTAAAATTCCGTTATATATAAATATTAAAAATTATAGTTATTTTAAAATTTTAAACATTTCAATTTGTAACATAATTAAACTTAAGGTGTGCAGTATAAATTGAAGAATTTCAATTTGACGTGTGAACAAAGAGTCTTAAGATACAAGATCTATATTCGCTGGAAGAATTTCAATTTTAGCGTGAGATATGATCTAATTTATTAAATTTAAATAAAAAAATCAACTTCTAATTAAATTTGACCATGATATTAATTATAGTAAGATAACAATGTAATATTTAAAAGGTAATATTGATCATGGAAAGATTTACCCAAACTCACACTTTTAAAGATACTAGTTTTATGCGTGCATTGCACGTGGTTAAATATCATGATTATTTCCTTACTAAAATTTATTTCTCGATTTCAATTTGATAGTTTTGCTCACTTATGTCTCTAAATTTTAGCATTGTGATTATTTATCTTCTTTAATATTTGTTTGAATGAGCTACACCCAATTTAAAATTTCATGTTGATAATTAAATTGACACGAAATCAATGTGAAGTCAATTTGAATATTCATGTTATTTGGACCGATATGAAATGAAGCTTTATCTAAGGAAGTATAGTGTTGTAAAAGTGAAAAATACTTGAAAAATAGCGTTATAAAAGTAAGAGGAATACTTAAAGCCAATAAGCCTAGATGATTGATTAGAAGTGGGCTAAAATGGCACAAAAGATAATATGAATTTTGTTCCTAATCATTGACAGACTTTATTAAAACCATAAAGTAAATATTAATGCTAGCTAGTATATATTTATATGATAAAACATCCACAAAATAAGTATATAAAAATACTTAAAAATCATGAAAATCTCTTCCAAATATTCCTAATTTTACTCAAAAAATTAGGCTATTCTAAATATTTAGAAAATATTATATTTTATTCTTTCGTTTCATTTTTATTGAGCCAAGATTAATCCTTCTCCACTTTTATCTTTCTCTAGGGTAATTCTGGAGTAGTGTCTTCATCATCTATGTCGATTGCGAGATCAGGCTGGACCTGAATTTTTATGCTATTATCTTTCTCTGGAATCATTCATCTTTTATCTCCTCATCTAACTTCACAAGTAATTTGAATGTCTTTCCACCGTTCAACACAACCTTATGGAAATATAGACTTTGATTATTTTTCTATTTCAATGAGAATAAATGTTATTTTCATATATATGACAATTTTTATATGTTCATAATTTATTACTTAAGTTAGGATTGATCTTTTTTTTCTCTGCAATGAATTCTTGTGTTGTGCATCCGATAAGAGTTTCTACTGCGTCAAACAGTGTTACCTTTGCAATGTCCGTGTCATTTTTCATGATGATCTTAACTAAATACTTGCATTTTTTCATTGTTTATTTGCCTTAGATATATGTTAGAATTTTATGTTGATATGTTTATTCCATGAAGAAGGGATATTACTTAACCTTGATCCTAAGTCATTGGCCATTCTGCGGTATTTATCATTTGGACACTCGTTATTAACATCTATATACATCTTGTTGTAGCCTTTGCAAGCGTAAAACCACAGCTCAATCTATTATAAATGGTAGTTATCTTTGCCTTAAAGGTGAAATAGTATATATGTATATTGGTAAATTGTAATTAGGTTTAATTATGTGAATTATAAAGTAGATTTTTTAAGATCATACCTCTTTTGAATGTTGTGATGTCTGCATAATATCACTAAATTAAATTTCTATTACATTTGTAAAGAGCAGTGATGGAGATGCTTTTGTCTTGGCAGCTTACTCGAATGAGTCATGTATATTAACTTTAAAATGTAATGTTTTTTTATTGTGTTATATGGATGTTTACTTGGTTTACTTACCATTCTCTTATTTCTTTAGTTAGTTGTATCTTTGGGTTTATATATATATATATATATATATATATATATATATATATATATATATATATATATATATATATATATATATATATAGGCAAATCTTCCTTGTAGGTCCCTAATGTATTAGCCAAATTTCATTTGGGTCCTTAATATTGAAAGTCATCAACAGAGATCCCTAACGTTTTCTCCGTCATCAAATTAGGTCCATTTCGATATTTTTTGTTATCTATTGCTAATGTGGCAGCTGATTGGACTATTTTCTCTCTCCCCTTTTTGCACATAACCCCCTATAAGTTTTTAAAATTATAAATAACACCCTAAAAATTTTTAAAAATTACAAATAACACCCTGTTAGTTTGGAACATCACAATATCCCCCTAAAATTTTTAAAAGCTACAAGTGGTCTGGTAAAAAATTTACAACAAACTCCTTAAAAGTTTTGAAAATTACAAATAACACCCTAAAAGTTTTGTAAAATTACAAATAACACCTTGTTGGTTTGGAACATCACAATATCCCCCTAAAAATTTCAAAAGCTACAAGTGGTCAGCTAAAAATTTTACAACCAACCCCTAAATGTATTGAAAATTATAAATAGCACCCTAAAAATTATTTGTATTTTTAAGAACTTCAACTGTTGTTTATAAAATTTTCGGTCTATTTATAAAACATTTAGGGGTCCATTCATAGTTTTAAAACTTCTAAGAGCTGTTTGTATATTTTCTAAACAAGGGTCCCCTAAAATTTTCGAACAAATTTAAAACTTTTAAAAATTATAAATAACTCCTTAAAATTTTTATAAAAAGCCTCCTAGAAAATATGCAAACAACCTCAGAAATTTTGAAAACTATAAATGAATCTCTAAATTTTACAAACAAACATTCAAAATTTTTATAGCCAGTGAAAGTTCTAAAAATTATAAATAACTTTCGTGGTGCTATTTGTAATTTTTAAAACTTTCAAGGGGTTGTTTGTAAATTTTTTACCAGACCACTTGTAGCTTTTAAAATTTTTAGGGGGATATTGTGATGTTCCAAACTAACAGGGTGTTATTTATAATTTTTAAAAACTTTCAGGGTGTTATTTGTAATTTTTAAAACTTTTAAGGGGTTGGTTGTAAATTTTTTACCAGACCACTTATAGCTTTTAAAAATTTTAGGGGGATATTGTGATGTTCCAAACTAACAGGGTGTTATTCGTAATTTTTAAAAACTTTTAGGGTGTTATTTATAATTTTTAAAACTTATAGGGGGTTATGTGCAAAAAGGAGAGAGGAAAATAGTCCAGTCAGCTGCCACATCAGCAATAGATAACGAAAAATATCGAAAAGGACCTAATTTGATTACGGAGAAAACGTTAGGGATCTATGTTGATGCCTTTTAAACATTAAGGACTCAAATGAAATTTGGCTAATACATTAAGGACCTACAGTGAAGTTTTGCCATATATATATATATATATATATATATATAGAGAGAGAGAGAGAGAGAGAGAGAGAGAGAAATGGAAAAACTTGGTACCAAGTTCCTTAAAGGAACTTGGTAGTGATGTGGACAAATTTGGTCCACAAGTCTAGCTTTTAAAAAAATCTTTCTCTCTCCTCTCTATTTCTCCCTCGAGGTGTGGACCGAATTTGTCCACCTCACTACCAAGTTCCTTTAAGGAACTTGGTACCAAGTTTCTCCATATTCTCATATATATATATATATATATATATATATATATATATATATATATATATATATATATATATATATATATTTGACTAATTCTTGATGACATGCATATCTCCCATAAGTTTGAAATAAATATAAGGTGAATTTTATGTTTAGTGATCTTTAATAAGAATTTTTATAATGAAATATGTTACCTTTATATTTAGAGATCATGAAATCCAATAATGCTATTATGGGCTTATCTTTGATCGTGTCTTCAAGGATTGATCTTTTTTTCGTATCCATGTTCCCAAATAAAGTTACACGTAGAGGCATGCCACTGTATAGGGAAAAAATATCGATTTTAATTTTTTTTTCTTAAGCTATGTTAAGTAAGTATCATGTGTATACCTTTTATCCATTATAGTAATTTTCCACCTTTTGTCTAGCTTGTTAGTATCATATGTAGGGGTGCAAAACGGTCCGGATATATCCGGACTGACCGCAACCGTATCCGTTTAGAAAGCGGATATGATAGGAAAAAATTGAAACCGGTCGGATATGGTTTCGGATACGGTTATGGTTTTGGTTTTCATCCGGATATGGTTTGGATCACGTTTTCGGATCGGAATGCGGATACGGTTCGGATATCCGGATATGGTTTTGCACTTTTTGTTGTTTGATTTTCATCCGGATATGGTTTTGCACTTTTTTGTTGTTTGATTTTCATCCGGATATGGTTTCGGATACGATTTTCGATTCGAAAATGCGGATACGGTTCGGATATCCGGATATGGTTTTTGCACTTTTTTGTTGTTTGGATTAGACTTGAGAATTACATGAGGACTAGTATTTATGTCTATGAGGTGACATTTTCTATATGGTTGAATAAACTTATCTTGATTATGTTTAATAGATGAATGTTTTTTTAGTTATATTTAGTGTGCGAAATATTATAATCATATGTATTTTTTTGTCATATCCGATTCATATCCGTTTCCCAAATATCCGATTAATATCCGTATTGTATCCGTATCCGCTTATCTAATATCGAACCGTATCCGCTTAGAAAGCGGATATGATAGGAAAAATTGAAACCGGTCGGATATGGTTTCGGATACGGTTCGGATCGGAATGCGGATACGGTTCGGATATCCGGATATGGTTTTGCACTTTTTGTTGTTTGATTTTCATCCGGATATGGTTTTGCACTTTTTGTTGTTTGATTTTCATCCGGATATGGTTTGGATCACGATTTTCGATTCGAAAATGCGGATACGGTTCGGATATCCGGATATGG
The DNA here is from genome assembly GCA_012295165.1 of Asparagus setaceus. Taxonomy (NCBI): domain Eukaryota; kingdom Viridiplantae; phylum Streptophyta; class Magnoliopsida; order Asparagales; family Asparagaceae; genus Asparagus; species Asparagus setaceus. The sequence continues at coordinate 40,131,566 of CM022705.1, forward strand.
TTTTTGCACTTTTTTGTTGTTTGGATTAGACTTGAGAATTACATGAGGACTAGTATTTATGTCTATGAGGTGACATTTTCTATATGGTTGAATAAACTTATCTTGATTATGTTTAATAGATGAATGTTTTTAGTTATATTTAGTGTGCGAAATATTATAATCATATGTATTTTTTTGTCATATCCGATTCATATCCGTTTCCCAAATATCCGATTAATATCCGTATTGTATCCGTATCCGCTTATCTAATATCCGAACCGTATCCGTTTCCGTTTAGTGCGGATATGGTTATGTTTTTTTCTTACCGATGAATATCCGTATCCGTATCCGTATCCGTTTTTAGAAAGCAGATATGGATATGGTAAGTGTCATATCCGAACCGTATCCGAACCGAATGCACCCCTAATCATATGTATACATTTTGTCCATTATAGTGATTTTCCTCCTCTTGTCTGGCTAGTTATATCTCGTAATATAGTTGATCAACGGCTTCACGTTAGTTGCTATTGCAAGATCTGTATGTAATTTTATAATAAGTTTATGATTCCTTTAGTATTTGAAGAATAAAATATGAAATTTTATAAGTACTTACTAATATTTCTTATATCTTCTATGAAAAATGCTTCTTTGATTGGAACAAAGTTGTTCAATATGTTAATGGGAAATCAGTTGGTACTTCTTTGATAGATATGTTTCTTATTAATATCAATTCAAGTGATTCATGTATGCTTCTAAATTTTGGGTTTATTTCCTTCACTTTTCCATTTGAAATGAAAACAGTTTGATCCTTTTGAAGGATATCTCGAACTTTTCAATAGTTTCTCCATACATAACTCCTTATATTTTTTACCGTGAATATTATTAACATCGAGAATAATGTTTATAAAAATATAATCAATTAATGTTAAGCTATTATATTATAGTCTTTTATCGGTTTTAAGTGATTTAGTCTTTGATTAATTAATGCTACTACGTATTTTTGATACTCCAACTCATGAGTAAAATTATATGTACCACTTTAATTTAGACAAGGATATTAAATTTTAATCTGTCGATATATTTTTAAATTTTAGGGCGCTTTTTATAATTTTAAACTTTTGGGGTGTTTTTATAATTTTAAACTTTGAGGGTGTTAATTACAAATTTTAAAGTTTTACTGGGGCTACTACTAATTTTCAGATTTCATGTATGTTGTTTTAAGTTTTGAAAAATCGAATGTTTTGTGTAATTTGAACTATTAAGGGTGTTTTGTGCAATTTTAAACTTTTAGTTTTTGACAATAATTCATGTATTATAGTATATTAGCTATTTATTATTTATTTACCTTTTATTATCGTTTAAACTCATTGGTGTTCATATGGTATTATCTTTCTCTATCATCCCTGAGGCTTAATTGATGCAACAAAGAGCTTTTTACGGTAAGGAAAGGGGGATCTATGTTCAAGCCTGATGGTAAACCCTTGGATTCATCTATGTTGTTTGTAAATTTTAAAATTTCATAATTTTAGGGTGTTTTTTTTATAATTTAAACTTTTGAGGGTGTTTCTATAATTTTTGAAACATTGAGGGTGTTAATTATAAATTTTAAATTCTTCCGGGGATGCTATTAATTTCCAGATTTCATGTTTGTTATTTTAAATTTTGATACGTGAGGATGTTTTGTGTAATTTAAAATTTTTGAGAGTACTTTGTGCAATTTTTGAAAGTTTTTGGGTTTTTTATTGTTGTTGTAATATTTCATGTATTTTATTAATCTTATTTTTTTAAATTGTTGAGCTATAGGTAATTCACGTGGGATTATAATTATGATTATGATAGGTTAAAATTTAAATAAAATATTCAAAATAGCAAAGGGTAATGTTGACCAAGGAAAGATTTTTCAAACTCGTGCTTTTAAAGAGAGTATGACTAGTTTTATTGCGTGCAATGCACGTGGTTAAGTATCAAAATTATTTATTTTTGGTTTATTTTCTAACTATAAATCAATCGATTCATTTTGAGTCGAAATCAGTAAACATAAATTCTAAGATTTGCTATAATTTTTATTTAAACATTTTAAAGTTTTTAATGAAATGGATTTGTGTGCTAAACTGGGATCAATATACTTTTATATACTTGGATACTCAACATCACTTTTTTATTTTGTACATATCAAACTTCATGTAATACATTTATTTATCGGATCATTGATCTTCAATTTGTTTATCTTAGTCATTAAATGTAGTGTTAAGTTTGAATAAAAATACAATAATCTTTTGTTGATATATATATATATATATATATATATATATATATATATATATATATATATATATATATATATATATATATATATATATATATATATATATATATATATATATATATATATATACAGAAGAGGGCTTGACTTGAGAAAGGATATTGCTGTAAAAGTAAAAATACTTAATAGTAAGATAGTTTGTATAAGCTCAGCACAAAATACATACATTCCACCAGGACTAAAATAAAAAAGATAAAAACTAAAGATCAATGGTAAGTCTAGTATAATTTTATATGATAAAAGCATGCACATAAGCATATAAAGATACTAAAATTTTGCATAAAAATCCCTTCAAAACTTACAAACTATACAAAATCTATAACTTATAAACAACAACATGAAAATTTTTATATTTATAGAAAACACTCTGAAACCTTCAAAATTATAAAAATACCCTAAAAATTCAAAATTTAGAAAGAAAACCTAAAATGTCAAAACTTACAAAGAGTATAAAGTTTATAAATTAGAAAAAGTCCTTTGAAAAAATTGATATTTGCAAAAACACCTTAAAATTTATAAAAATACCCTCAAAATTCAAATTTTATAAAAACACCCTAAAAATATCTAAACTTCTAAATAGTATAAAATCTATGAATGATAAGTAGGACCATAAAAACTTTGACCATGGACTTTATGTTAAGTACATGAAATAAATTACATTAATTATAAAACTAATAAATGGGTCACTTGGGTCACATATGGATAACCCGTTTAATAGACGGGTTGACCCGATTGTTTGATGGGTCGGATCAGGTTAGTATTATACGGGTCGTTTCAAAATTTATATGAGTCGGGTCGGGTCGGGTCTAGGGGTGGTAAACGATCGAATCGAATCGAATACTAAGGTGTTTGTATTTGTATTTGTTTAAAATTATCGAATTCGAATGCGGACTCTAATATTCATATATGAACTTTTTCGAATTTGAACTTGAATACTTATTTGATAAATATTCATGAATATTCACGAATACTTATCGAATATCAAAGTATATTTATTCCGCTAAAGAATTTGATTTTCAAATAGTATTTAAATTTATAAATAAAAATTATTCCTTTATAATATCTAATGTATATATATATTTAAATCAAAATTTTCATTAGAAAATAGATTTAAGATTATTTAATTCATAACATTAGAACATAAAACTTAAATAGAAATGGTGAGTGGGTTAAAAATATGACATCCTATGTGTAATAATATAAATAATAAGTGATCAAATTTTAAACAAATATTTGATAGACAAACGAATCAAATATATATCTAGTTAAATTCTATTCGTTAATAAACTCGAATACTAAAAAATATTTGTTTAGTGGTTAATGAACTACCGAATCGAATAAGACCGAATAATTACTCGAACAATTATCGAACTATTTGTTAATTATTTGGTTCATTTCCACCCCTAGTCGGGTCGGCCCACCCCTATCAAGTAATGCTCTGCTGGAAGCATCTGTTTTATGAGGTCGGTGGAGTTTTGAGGATGTTATTGGATCTGGTTGGGTTCGTACAAATGAGCTGGATTTATTGAATCATGTTCAGAAATCTCATATAATGGATTGAATAGGCCCATAGAGATCGCAGAAAATAGGCCTATTATTATTAATTAATCATGTTTCAAGTTGCAGTCATTGTGACACGATAAACCTTAAACTCAAGGTTTTTGTGTTAAATTTTTGCGATTTTTACTCTAGCTCTTTGTGTTAAACTGTGGTTTTAATTCCTGTCATGGAAATCACATTTTCGGATGATAAATCTTTACTTCAGTCACCGGAATGTAAGCTAAATAGAAAATATGTGGACAGCTTGAATATGGCCATGGGATAACATCACATACATAAAAGTTACATGCCTTTTCGAATAAAAACATTCTTCATTTCTGTTTTGTTTTGTTATACATATGATTTTCTACTCATCATGAAAGATTATTAAAGCTAGCTAGCTTGATATTGAAGAAAATCACAAAGAAGATTTACTTGACAAGTTGTTGGTTTTATTGTTCTCAGCATTAAGCATTGTCAATTGATTTTCTACTATTTATCAATCATTTGTATAATGTTATAGACCTTTATTTACTATTAATATGCACTGTAAAATATGAAACACATATTCGCGTTAAAATCACTGTCAAAATATATAGTATATATATCTTTACCAAAAAGATAAAAAGAAAAGTAAAGATCTATCTATGATTACTGCTATGTAAACTAGATAAGTTATATTCAAATCATATCTAGGCAAGATCATGTTTAGATATATTGCAGTGACTGATGTGTTGATTTCTTAGCATGTCTAAAGACAGATTAAAACAAACTTGCTTTTGTTAAAAATCAAAACATCGTTAAGGTGTAAACACTACAATGCTTGAGAAATAAAAACTAATTTATTGAGAAGGCAAAATAAATACTGCAATGCTTGAGAAATAAACTAAAAATAGTCAAGATATTTGAACAACAAAACTCACTATGCTTAAACAATTTAATAAGAAGAAAATAATAAAGATCTAAAACTTATAACTATCAACATTTAAACAATCTAATAAAAAGATCAAACACACTATAATTCAGTGCTTTTAAACAATCTAATCTAATCTAATAAGAAAAAATAACGAGCTATATATACCTTGAAGGAGACTAAAGTGCTATGAAAATTGTTGCAATTTCTTGACTTATATATATAGTCATGGAATGTTGTATGTGAGAGGATAACAATTGCAAATAGAGTTTTATTTAAATAACAATTGTATAATTTATTGAAGTTTAAAATCATATAATCCAAAAGGTAAAGATTATAATGATAGTTGATTTACGTGATAGGATATTAGGATAACGATCTAATCAAAGATAAATTTGTGGAACCAAATTGGTAAAAATTTCAGTTCAAATAATCACCTCGATTCATTAATATGCCTTCGGCTGCATCAAGATCCATGTACATTTTCTAATGGGCCATTAAAAGCCCAAGAGGATACATACGTAGTAATAAATGATTTTAATTTGTTGTTGTAAATATATAATCCAAAAGGTAAAGGATGTACACATATATCTTAAATTTATGCCTAGTACATGGATAAACCCGATGCTTTCTTTTAGATAGATTTCAAAATGATATTAATTAAGATAGGATAACAATATTTTAGAATAATATTAGAATAGATTATGATTAAAATGTAATATTTAAAATAGTGAAGGGTAATATTGACCGTAAACTCGTACTTTTAAAGGGAGTATGATATGATGATATGATATGAAGTATGATTTAAAATTTAAACATATTATAGTTATTTATAAATTTTTTGGAAAAGTAAGGACATGCATAGTTAATAACAGGTTATGGATAATTAGGGAATGATCAATTAGAGATGATAAACACAATTGACAATTATAAACATTGAGAGGAGCAAAATAGGAAATTAAAATTTTGACACCCTATCCTGTGAGTATAGATTTATGTTTTGCATACATATCCCCAAAATATACCACATATGCAAATTCGCTCCCCAACTGTAGATATTTGCCATTTTATCTCCCAACTCTTTCATATTTGTTTTTTTCCTACCGCTCAATTTTAAAAATCACCAATAAATTAATTAACTTAAGGAGGGATATATATTATATAGATTTATATAAATTTTAGTATATCTTTATCTATGAAATAATATCTCATAAAATCAAGGATCTTGTACACGTAGATTTTTTCCCCAAAAATTGGTTGTCTGGGCTTAGGATTATTTGGCCGAGTGGTATATATATATACCTGGAAGATTGTTGATTGTCATCGAGATGCATGTGTGACGGAGGTTCGCTGCCGCTGAAGGTTGGATCTATATATTATATATACCTGGCTAGACTTGTGTATGTTCGCTGAAGGTTTGATCACAGTTATATATTTAGTTATTCCTGGTTCGAGTGCTGCTTTCAATTTAGCTTTTATTAGAGTGCACACATGTAGTGCACCTCACTCGACTAAATTAAAAGCCCATTCAACCATTTTTTTGCCCCCAGCGATTTCTGAAGTTGGATTAGTTCATAAAAGTACTATAATCCATCCCACTTACCCCGATGTGGGACTAAAAAGAGCGGACTCCGATCGAAATCAGAGAGATACAACGGTATCCCACCTCTTCTATTGTCGAAATTGCAGCCTAGCGCTCATATCTCTATTATTTTCGATTTTTGTTGTTTCAAATTGCAGCTTCGGAGACCAAAATGGCTGCGACGAAGAAGAAGTCGGTGAGGTAGTTAAGGGTGTGTATTTTTATTTTTCTCTCTGCATTCTCCCTGTTTGTTTAAATGTCTCAACTATATTTTTCTATACAATCCTGTTCTGTTTCTTTGATTTATTTATTGGGTAAATACAATAATTATATAATAATGTATTATACAATAAAAAGTATTCTATGATATTATTAATTAAAATAGTCTATCATTAATGTTATATATATTATAATAACAATAAATAATAATAAATAAAATATATTAATAAAATAATAATGATAATAATAATATAAAATAGATCACTTAAAATATTAAATAATAATAATAATAATAATATAATAATATCGTATTGATATAATTTATTATATAATAAAATAAATATTATAATTACATTGTTTAACTAATATAAGGTGATGTTTTTAATAATATATTAATAATTATAGTATTCTATATAATAACAATATTTAATAAAATTAATGGTTATACTATTATTAATAATTAATATGTACAATAATTTACTAATTTTTTTACCATTTTAGATAATTAATAATAATTTATAATATGTTTTAACATCTTTCATATTTGTTTTTTTTCCTACCGCTCAATTTTAAAAATCACCAATAAATTAATTAACTTAAGGAGGGATATATATTTATATAGATTTATATAAATTTTAGTATATCTTTATCTATGAAATAATATCTCATAAAATCAAGGATCTTGTACACGTAGATTTTTTTCCCCCAAAAAAATTGGTTGTCTGGGCTTAGGATTATTTGGCCGAGTGGTATATATATATACCTGGAAGATTGTTGATTGTCATCGAGATGCATGTGTGACGGAGGTTCGCTGCCGCTGAAGGTTGGATCTATATATTATATATACCTGGCTAGACTTGTGTATGTTCGCTGAAGGTTTGATCACAGTTATATATTTAGTTATTCCTGGTTCGAGTGCTGCTTTCAATTTAGCTTTTATTAGAGTGCACACATGTAGTGCACCTCACTCGACTAAATTAAAGCCCATTCAACCATTTTTTGCCCCAGCGATTTCTGAAGTTGGATTAGTTCATAAAAGTACTATAATCCATCCCACTTACCCCGATGTGGGACTAAAAAGAGCGGACTCCGATCGAAATCAGAGAGATACAACGGTATCCCACCTCTTCTATTGTCGAAATTGCAGCCTAGCGCTCATATCTCTATTATTTTCGATTTTTGTTGTTTCAAATTGCAGCTTCGGAGACCAAAATGGCTGCGACGAAGAAGAAGTCGGTGAGGTAGTTAAGGGTGTGTATTTTTATTTTTCTCTGCATTCTCCTGTTTGTTTAAATGTCTCAACTATATTTTTCTATACAATCCTGTTCTGTTTCTTTGATTTATTTATTGGGTAAATACAATAATTATATAATAATGTATTATACAATAAAAAGTATTCTATGATATTATTAATTAAAATAGTCTATCATTAATGTTATATATATTATAATAACAATAAATAATAATAAATAAAATATATTAATAAAATAATAATGATAATAATAATATAAAAATAGATCACTTAAAATATTAAATAATAATAATAATAATAATATAATAATATCGTATTGATATAATTTATTATATAATAAAATAAATATTATAATTACATTGTTTAACTAATATAAGGTGATGTTTTTAATAATATATTAATAATTATAGTATTCTATATAATAACAATATTTAATAAAATTAATGGTTATACTATTATTAATAATTAATATGTACAATAATTTACTAATTTTTTACCATTTTAGATAATTAATAATAATTTATAATATGTTTTAACATATTTTATATTTATTCTTCTTCTTCTTCTTCTAGTGACTGATCAAAGTTTAATTATACTATTATTAAACAATTAATAGTTATACTATTATTAATAATTAATATGTTCAATAATTTACTATATATATATATATTCCTATTTTAGATAATTAATAATGATTTATAATAAGTTTTAACATATTTTGTATTTATATTTATATTATTATCGTATTCATTATTATTATTATTATAATTATTAATATTCTAGTGAATGACTAGAGATTTTTAGAATACTAGTATGTCACACGTCGTTGCATGTGACGTACTTGGTTTAAGAAATTATTATTAAATAATATATTCTACATTATTGATTCTTAAATATGTACTTACGATATAATATGTACTTATGGTATATTGATTCTCAATATATCATGCCCAAAAGTTACAAAGGCCACTAAAATAAAAATTACTATTAAATGTCTAATATCTTGTTAGAATAGCGAAAATTATTATCGATGCAAAATTACAAAAGCTATAATAGCAAGATGGAATCACAACCGATATAAATATATTGTTTAAATAGCTTAGTTCATGGAATTGTATAAGTCAATGTTCTAATCCAATAGAGAATCTCAATCAAGAGACAAATTAATATGGATTTCATATAAGAAATCAAAACTTTTTGCAATTCAATCAAATATATCAAATATAGGTTTTGTGTATTCTGATTTACTCAATGAATGGAAGATTGATAACCAATATGTTTTATTAGTTAAATTTTATAGTCTAATTTTGATAGGAACAAATAACTTATTGGCGATTAATCAAAAGAAGACAAACAAAGTTTGATAATTCAACATAATTATTAACGAAAGAACATAAAAGATGCTTAATAGAGGTAAGAAAATCAAAATGACAAGAAACATTGAAAGCATTGGATAAGTTGATAGCCCCTCTGAACTTAAAGTGCATATGAGCGAAGTAATTAGTTAAGAATTAAACCATGAATATATCTAATGAATAAGAAAGCACAACTTATGCCCTATATTCAAAAGAAAAGTAAAAGTTATGATAAATAGCACAAAAACTCTTTCTGACATTGTGCGAGGCGAAAAATCATTAAATAGTTTTGCATAAACTCCAAAAATAAGATCATACATTCTTTCTAAGTATTAAAATATCAATAGGAATCTCACACAATCCACAAGAAAAAGGATCTGTGATTAAACAATCTTTGGTTCCCAAATCAAATTTATACATACTATTAATTATCAAGACTTCCATATAATAACCTTCCTACAATCTATTATCCTTCTCTTTTCAAGGATTCAAGTAGTAAAACACAAATCAAGAGCTACAATTGAATATTAGGCATAGTTTTCAACTCCATAAAAATAAATCTTTAAGTCTACATTATAAAAAATAAATCTTTAAGTCTACAAACCAATTGACAAATATTATCCATTGTATGCACATGCACATACATATACAAGCCACGTACACTCTAAACCATTTGACAAATTTTTCATATAGCATATTTCATAAACTATTGTGTTGGTGTAGGAATTTGTCTTAGTAGGTGATGTGATGGGTTGAAGAGAATGAATGACCGTAATTTATAATGTATAGATGAAAAAGAAGTTATGTAAAGGGAAAATGAAAAAGTGGTTAGTTGATTGGATCCATAACATATGCATTTAATTAAATAAGTTATTGAATCTTTAAGAGCCTATTAAACTAATTAAATCTTAATATTATGATGATTTGCAATTAATTTAATTTAATTTATGACTCATTGAATGAGACTTTAACATAAATTAAAAAAAAATTAAAGTAAAGTTGGAATGATCAAACTTGAGAGGGGTAAAAGAGCAATCAAAAGTTTTAGCACCCCAATCCTTTTTATATGTAGTATAGATGAGGAGGTGTATATTTAAATATTAGAGGTAATGTATATCTAATGAATAAGAAAGCACAACTTATGCCCTATATTCAAAAGAAAAGTAAAAGTTATGATAAATAGCACAAAAACTCTTACAAAGATTGAGGGCTGAAAAATCATTAAATAGTTTTGCATAAACTCCAAAAATAAGATCATACATTCTTTCTAAGTATTAAAATATCAATAGGAATCTCACACAATCCACAAGAAAAAGGATCTGTGATTAAACAATCTTTGGTTCCCAAATCAAATTTATACATACTATTAATTATCAAGACTTCCATATAATAACCTTCCTACAATCTATTATCCTTCTCTTTTCAAGGATTCAAGTAGTAAAACACAAATCAAGAGCTACTAATTGAATATTAGGCATAGTTTTCAACTCCATAAAAATAAATCTTTAAGTCTACATTATAAAAAATAAATCTTTAAGTCTACAAACCAATTGACAAATATTATCCATTGTATGCACATGCACATACATATACAAGCCACATTACACTCTAAACCATTTGACAAATTTTTCATATAGCATATTTCATAAACTATTGTGTTGGTGTAGGAATTTGTCTTAGTAGGTGATGTGATGGGTTGAAGAGAATGAATGACCGTAATTTATAATGTATAGATGAAAAAGAAGTTATGTAAAGGGAAAATGAAAAAGTGGTTAGTTGATTGGATCCATAACATATGCATTTAATTAAATAAGTTATTGAATCTTTAAGAGCCTATTAAACTAATTAAATCTTAATATTATGATGATTTGCAATTAATTTAATTTAATTTATGACTCATTGAATGAGACTTTAACATAAATTAAAAAAAAATTAAAGTAAAGTTGGAATGATCAAACTTGAGAGGGGTAAAAGAGCAATCAAAAGTTTTAGCACCCCAATCCTTTTTATATGTAGTATAGATGAGGAGGTGTATATTTAAATATTAGAGGTAATGTGTATTTAATGAAAGATTAATATTAGAAAGCATAATTTGGACTATTAAAATTTGGAAAAATGAATAGGCAATCAAAAGTTTTGACAACCCAACTCTCTTTTATAAGTTGTATATAGATTATGGAAGTGTTTTGAATTTAAAATAAATGGGTGTAATACTTTTGTTCTTAAATTAACATGTACCAAACTGATTTGATTAATTCATACCCCTAGTTTAAGGGAAAATGTCCCAAAATCTAAGAGGGGTTTTTTGAGATACCCCTAGTTTAAGGGATTGTCTGTTAGACAACCAAACTTGGGGGAAATTTAGTCAATAAATAAATAAAAAAAAAAATTCTTTTTCCAAAAGATGGTTGTCTGGGCTTATAGATTATAATTGGTGAGTGGTGGTTCGTAAAGGTTTGATTTATAACCTTGGTTTGAGATTTTGCTTGCCTGGCGTCTTCACTGCCGAAGGTTTTAAATCTCTTTAGTTCAAATGTATGAACCGGCTCCAAAGGGTCTGATTTATGTATATACCTGGTTCAACGTGTATATCATCGTCAACATGTGTGACATTTTAGATGGATGCTTAGAGTGCACATGTAGTGCACCTCACTCAATCCAAAGAATAATCTTAAAGCCCATCCAAACCATTTTATTGCTCCCACTTGGGTTACAAACCTGCGCTACCAGAGCTCAGCGATTTGTCAAGTAGGATTACTTGATAAAAAATATTATTAATCGATTCCACGAACCCGATGTGGGACTAAAAAAGCTTACCGAATATACGAAAGAGAATCAAGGAATAAGACAGACTACGGTATCCCCCTCTTTCATCGTCGATATTGAAAGATGAAAACAACGACACTGGAATACGATTCGCTTCGTTCAAATTGAAGTTTCGAATATGAAAACGACTATGACATTGGAATACGACGAGGTTCCTAATAGAGGTGCGTATTTTGCTTTGGATTCTCCCTGTTTGTTTAAATGCCTCTTCTAAATTTTCAATTCATCTTGTTCTGTTTCTTTAATTCAGTTAATCTAGTATTAGTTTGGTTTGTTTCAGTAACAAAGGAGTCTCTAGTTTGCTTGCGTCCTAACGAGAGTATCAAATTCTGTGCATAAATCTGCAGACGCGGCAATTCCAAATAAGTGTTTCTTCATTTTAGTATTGCAGGGGTTTTTTTGTGTGAGAATGTATATGACATTAATCATTTGGCTTCAGGATGATATACTGTTAGATTTAAATCTAATTAAATCTATTTGTGGGCACATATGTTACATTAATGTGTAGTGCTATCTCTCAGGCTAACCCACTAAAGTGATCAATCAAGTTGGGTTAATGGGTATTTAAATAAATTATGGGCTAAATGTGCAGATACCAGGTTGTAATTACAATTTGATGAGGGGCCAAATTGTAAAAGTGCAACACCTATATATATGGGGTTATGGTCCCTAATCTAGGGTTAACATAAGAATTCTCATCTCTTTTACCCCATCTAAAAAGAGATCTAAGGAAGAAGAACCCCTAAGATTAGAAGATCCATCAATCCACACAAGATCCAAATCATGGATTCAGGTATTGCTTCCGCACTTATGATGTTTATCTCTTTGGATTAATCATGTTTAAGATCCTTCAGATCTAACAAGTGGTATCGAGCCAAATTAGTGATTAACTCTTAGAGATTTTTGAGTTTCTATGATTTTTGGTGGATTTATGAATAAAGATCAAATCTTTTCTGATTGGCTCAAGTCGAACCTCATGATTCGAACTCAAGTCGAACCTGCCGTTCGAACTCAAGTCGAACCTCATGATTCGAACTCAAGTCGAACCTCGCGTTCGAACTCAAGTCGAACCTCGCGTTCGAACTCAAGTCGAACCTGCCGTTCGAACTCAAGTCGAACCTCATGATTCGAACTCAAGTCGAACCTGCCGTTCGAACTCAAGTCGAACCTCATGATTCGAACTCAAGTCGAACCTGCCGTTCGAACTCAAGTCGAACCTCATGATTCGAACTCAAGTCGAACCTCATGATTCGAACTCAAGTCGAACCTGCCGTTCGAACTCAAGTCGAACCTCGCGTTCGAACTCAAGTCGAACCTCATGATTCGAACTCAAGTCGAACCTCATGATTCGAACTCAAGTCGAACCTCGCGTTCGAACTCAAGTCGAACCTCGCGTTCGAACTCAAGTCGAACCTCGCGATTCGAACTCAAGTCGAACCTCATGATTCGAACTCAAGTCGAACCTCATGATTCGAACTCAAGTCGAACCTCGCGATTCGAACTCAAGTCGAACCTCGCGTTCGAACTCAAGTCGAACCTCATGATTCGAACTCAAGTCGAACCTCATGATTCGAACTCAAGTCGAACCTCGCGTTCGAACTCAAGTCGAACCTCATGATTCGAACTCAAGTCGAACCTCATGATTCGAACTCAAGTCGAACCTGCCGTTCGAACTCAAGTCGAACCTCGCCGTTCGAACTCAAGTCGAACCTCATGATTCGAACTCAAGTCGAACCTCATGATTCGAACTCAAGTCGAACCTGCCGTTCGAACTCAAGTCGAACCTCGCGTTCGAACTCAAGTCGAACCTCGCGTTCGAACTCAAGTCGAACCTCGCGTTCGAACTCAAGTCGAACCTGCCGTTCGAACTCAAGTCGAACCTCATGATTCGAACTCAAGTCGAACCTCATGATTCGAACTCAAGTCGAACCTGCCGTTCGAACTCAAGTCGAACCTCGCGTTCGAACTCAAGTCGAACCTCATGATTCGAACTCAAGTCGAACCTGCCGTTCGAACTCAAGTCGAACCTCGCGATTCGAACTCAAGTCGAACCTCATGATTCGAACTCAAGTCGAACCTGCCGTTCGAACTCAAGTCGAACCTCATGATTCGAACTCAAGTCGAACCTCATGATTCGAACTCAAGTCGAACCTGCCGTTCGAACTCAAGTCGAACCTGCCGTTCGAACTCAAGTCGAACCTCATGATTCGAACTCAAGTCGAACCTCGCGTTCGAACTCAAGTCGAACCTCGCGTTCGAACTCAAGTCGAACCTCGCGTTCGAACTCAAGTCGAACCTCATGATTCGAACTCAAGTCGAACCTCATGATTCGAACTCAAGTCGAACCTCGCGTTCGAACTCAAGTCGAACCTGCCGTTCGAACTCAAGTCGAACCTCATGATTCGAACTCAAGTCGAACCTCGCGTTCGAACTCAAGTCGAACCTCATGATTCGAACTCAAGTCGAACCTCATGATTCGAACTCAAGTCGAACCTGCCGTTCGAACTCAAGTCGAACCTCATGATTCGAACTCAAGTCGAACCTCATGATTCGAACTCAAGTCGAACCTCATGATTCGAACTCAAGTCGAACCTGCCGTTCGAACTCAAGTCGAACCTCATGATTCGAACTCAAGTCGAACCTCATGATTCGAACTCAAGTCGAACCTGCCGTTCGAACTCAAGTCGAACCTCATGATTCGAACTCAAGTCGAACCTCATGATTCGAACTCAAGTCGAACCTCATGATTCGAACTCAAGTCGAACCTCATGATTCGAACTCAAGTCGAACCTCGCGTTCGAACTCAAGTCGAACCTCATGATTCGAACTCAAGTCGAACCTGCCGTTCGAACTCAAGTCGAACCTCATGATTCGAACTCAAGTCGAACCTCGCGTTCGAACTCAAGTCGAACCTCATGATTCGAACTCAAGTCGAACCTCGCGATTCGAACTCAAGTCGAACCTCGCGATTCGAACTCAAGTCGAACCTCGCGATTCGAACTCAAGTCGAACCTGCCGTTCGAACTCAAGTCGAACCTCATGATTCGAACTCAAGTCGAACCTCATGATTCGAACTCAAGTCGAACCTCATGATTCGAACTCAAGTCGAACCTCATGATTCGAACTCAAGTCGAACCTCATGATTCGAACTCAAGTCGAACCTCATGATTCGAACTCAAGTCGAACCTCATGATTCGAACTCAAGTCGAACCTGCCGTTCGAACTCAAGTCGAACCTCGCGATTCGAACTCAAGTCGAACCTGCCGTTCGAACTCAAGTCGAACCTCATGATTCGAACTCAAGTCGAACCTCATGATTCGAACTCAAGTCGAACCTGCCGTTCGAACTCAAGTCGAACCTCGCGTTCGAACTCAAGTCGAACCTCATGATTCGAACTCAAGTCGAACCTCGCCGTTCGAACTCAAGTCGAACCTCGCGTTCGAACTCAAGTCGAACCTCGCGTTCGAACTCAAGTCGAACCTCGCCGTTCGAACTCAAGTCGAACCTCGCGATTCGAACTCAAGTCGAACCTCGCGTTCGAACTCAAGTCGAACCTCGCGTTCGAACTCAAGTCGAACCTCATGATTCGAACTCAAGTCGAACCTCGCGTTCGAACTCAAGTCGAACCTCGCGTTCGAACTCAAGTCGAACCTCATGATTCGAACTCAAGTCGAACCTCGCCGTTCGAACTCAAGTCGAACCTGCCGTTCGAACTCAAGTCGAACCTCGCGATTCGAACTCAAGTCGAACCTCGCCGTTCGAACTCAAGTCGAACCTCGCCGTTCGAACTCAAGTCGAACCTCGCCGTTCGAACTCAAGTCGAACCTCGCGTTCGAACCTCAAGTCGAACCTCGCCGTTCGAACTCAAGTCGAACCTCGCGTTCGAACTCAAGTCGAACCTCGCCGTTCGAACTCAAGTCGAACCTCGCGTTCGAACTCAAGTCGAACCTCGCGATTCGAACTCAAGTCGAACCTCGCCGTTGAACTCAAGTCGAACCTCGCGATTCGAACTCAAGTCGAACCTCGCGTTCGAACTCAAGTCGAACCTCGCGTTCGAACTCAAGTCGAACCTCATGATTCGAACTCAAGTCGAACCTCGGTTCGAACTCAAGTCGAACCTCGGTTCGAACTCAAGTCGAACCTGCCAAGTCGAACCTCGCCAAGTCGAACCTCGCCGTTCGAACTCAAGTCGAACCTCGCTTCGAACTCAAGTCGAACCTCGCGATTCGAACTCAAGTCGAACTCGCCGTCAACTCAAGTCGAACCTCGCCAAGTCGAACCTCGCCAAGTCGAACCTCGCTTCGAACTCAAGTCGAACCTCGCAGTCAACTCAAGTCGAACCTCGCCGTTGAACTCAAGTCGAACCTCGCCAAGTCGAACCTCGCCGTTCGAACTCAAGTCGAACCTCGCCGTTCGAACTCAAGTCGAACCTCGCAGTTCGAACTCAAGTCGAACATCGCCGTTCGAACTCAAGTCAAGTCGAACCTCGCAGTTCGAACTCAAGTCGAACATCGCCGTTCGAACTCAAGTCGAACCTCGCCGTTCGAACTCAAGTCGAACCTCGCAGTTCGAACTCAATTAAATTTCAGTGTTAATCAATTATTTCATTCAAGTATTATGACACTAAGGAATTAAGTTGGTCTCTCATTCTAAATGATTAATTGAAGCAAGATGTTGCCAAAGTAACCTCTCTTGTGTAGATTGTTCATGAAGGATGTTAGATGGTTGTGTGTATACTTTTTCCGAGTAGATATTTAATCGGCCCAAAGGAAGATTAATATTTATTTAGATCAGATATCGCATTTGCGATGATAAGCGTGACAATTATAAGGTTTACATGTGGATAACAAATCAATCCAAAGATGGGTTTGTTGTTTGACATGTGTTATTGTCAGTGTTTGATCATTGCAACAAGATATCACTTGCAGTTAATATTACTGTCCAAAGACTTGATATTAATGTTGTACAAGATATCTTGGATGGGGATATGTCATTATTTGAATTTTATTGATTACTAATTACAGTTATTAATGTGAAATCTTTTGTTTATTTCACTAATGCATCTGCTGCATCAATTTCTGCTAACATCAACTCAATTCCCATGCTAAATGGGACAAATTTCAAGGTTTGGAAAGAGAACATTTTAATTGTTCTTGGCTGCATGGATCTAGACCTTGCATTAAGAACTGAACAACCCCAACCTCTCACTGCGGAAAGCACTCCTGATGCAAAGAAGGAGTATGAGAGGTGGGAGCGTTCAAATCGCATGAGTCTCATGATCATCAAGCGGCATTACGGAAGCCTTTAGGGGCACAGAATCGAAGGGATTACTAAAGCCAAAAATTTCCTTGCCGAAATTGAGAAGCGTTTTGCTAAAAACGATAAGGTAGAAACAAGCACGCTTTTAGCTCGCTTGATTTCAATGAAGTATAAGGGCAAAGGAAATATCCGGGAGTACATTATGGAAATGTCTCATATTGCTTCAAAACTTAAGGCACTAAAACTCGATCTTTGTGACGAGTTACTAGTGCATCTGATTCTTTGTCTCTTCTGCACAATTTAATCAATTTAAGGTCAGTTATAAGCTGTCAAAAGGAGAAATGGACTCGAATGAGCTCATTTCATCTTGTGCAAGAAGAAGACAGATTGAAGCAAGATAAGGCTGAAAGTGCTCATTTGGCTTATGCCCCTAAGGATAAGGGCAAGAAAAGAAAGGATGATAAAGAAGGCGCTAAGGGTCGGTTCGGAAGAAACAACATAAGGATGATCGGGGTTGTTTCTTTTGCAACAAATCGGACAAGTAAGAAGGATTGTACCAAATATCACCGGGCGTGTCAAAAGGGTACGTTCCTTACTGTCCGTTCGAGGTTAATTTAGTCTACCTAGAAACACTTGGTGGTTAGATTCGGCTTCTACTACTCACATAAGTGTTTCTATGCAGGGTTGCCTGAGCTACCGAAAGCCAAGTGATGGTGAAAGACACATCTTTGTGGGCGAACATCGCCGCTCGAACTCAAGTCGAACATCGCCGCTCGAACTCAAGTCGAACATCGCCGCTCGAACTCAAGTCGAACATCGCCGCTCGAACTCAAGTCGAACATCGCCGCTCGAACTCAAGTCGAACATCGCCGCTCGAACTCAAGTCGAACATCGCCGCTCGAACTCAAGTCGAACATCGCCGCTCGAACTCAAGTCGAACATCGCCGCTCGAACTCAAGTCGAACATCGCCGCTCGAACTCAAGTCGAACCTCGCAGTCAACTCACTTAATTTCTAATCAATT
The DNA here is from genome assembly GCA_012295165.1 of Asparagus setaceus. Classification (NCBI taxonomy): domain Eukaryota; kingdom Viridiplantae; phylum Streptophyta; class Magnoliopsida; order Asparagales; family Asparagaceae; genus Asparagus; species Asparagus setaceus. The sequence continues at coordinate 40,149,836 of CM022705.1, forward strand.
ATTTCATTCAAGTATTATGACACTAAGGAATTAAGTTGGTCTCTCATTCTAAATGATTAATTGAAGCAAGATGTTGCCAAAGTAACCTCTCTTGTGTAGATTGTTCATGAAGGATGTTAGATGGTTGTGTGTATACTTTTTCCGAGTAGATATTTAATCGCCCAAAGGAAGATTAATATTTATTTAGATCAGATATCGCATTTGCGATGATAAACGCGTGACAATTATAAGGTTTACATGTGGATAACAAATCAATCCAAAGATGGGTTTGTTGTTTGACATGTGTTATTGTCGATGTTTGATCATTGCAACAAGATATCACTTGCGCTAATATTACCGCCCAAAGACTTGATATTAATGTTGTACAAGATATCTTGGATGGGGATATGTCATTATTTGAATTTTATTGATTACTAATTACAGTTATTAATGTGAAATCTTTTGTTTATTTCAGCTAATGCATCTGGCGCATCAATTTACGCTAACATCAACTCAATTCCCATGCTAAATGGGACAAATTTCAAGGTTTGGAAGAGAACATTTTAATTGTTCTTGGCTGCATGGATCTAGACCTTGCATTAAGAACTGAACAACCCCAACCTCTCACTGCGGAAAGCACTCCTGATGCAAAGAAGGAGTATGAAAGGTGGGGCGTTCAAATCGCATGAGTCTCATGATCATCAAGCGGCATTAGGAAGCCTTTAGGGGCAATGTAACCGGGATTACTAAAGCCAAAAATTTCCTTGCCGAATTGAGAAGCGTTTTGCTAAAAGCGATAAGGTAGAAACAAGCACGCTTTAGCTCGCTTGATTTCAATGAAGTATAAGGGCAAAGGAAATATCCGGAGTACATTATGGAAATGTCTCATATTGTTTCAAACTTAAGGCACTAAAACTCGATCTTTGTGACGAGTTACTAGTGCATTCTGTTTCATTGCTCTTCCTCGCACAATTTAATCAATTTAAGGTCGGTTATAATCAAAAGGAGAAATGGACTCGAATGAGCTCATTTCACCGTGGTGCAAGAAGAAGACAGATTGAAGCAAGATAAGACCAGTGCTCATTTGGCTTATGCCCCTAAGGATAAGGGCAAGAAAAGAAAGGATGATAAAGAAGGCGCTAAGGGTCGGTTCGGAAGAAACAACATAAGGATGATCATGGTTGTTTCTTTTGCAACAAATCCGGACACGTAAAGAAGGATTGTACCAAATATCACGCTGGCGTGTCAAAAGTGCGTTCCTTACTTTGGTCCGTTCGAGGTTAATTTAGTCTCGCATCTAGAAACACTTGGTGGTTAGATTCGGCCTACTACTCACATAAGTGTTTCTATGCAGGGTTGCCTGAGCTACCGAAAGCCAAGTGATGGTGAAAGACACATCTTTGTGGGCGATGGACAATCGGTAGATGTGGAAGCAATTGGGCACTTTAGGTTATTGTTAGGAACTGGTTCCTATTTGGATTTGAAAGATACTTTTGTAGTCCCGTCTTTTAGACGGAATTTGGTTTCTATTTCTTTATTGGACAAATCGTTATTATTGTTCATTTGGAAATAACCGGGCTAGCTTATCTTTAAATTCAAATATTGTGGGAACTGGTTTCTTGAGTACTTTGATAACCTATATTTGCTTGATCTGATTGCTTCTTATAATGAAACCCCGAATGTGGAATCACGTACTAAGCGTAAATTAAATAAGGAAAATTCAAGATCATTATGGCACAAGCGCTTGGGTCATATCTCAAAAGGTAGAGTTGAGCGTCTTGTGTCGATGGTATTTTGGATTCCCTTGATTTTGAGACTTTGATGTATGCATTGGTATCAAGGAAAGCAGACTAAAGTTAAGAGATTAGGTTCCAATGGATCTTCGACGCCTTAGAATTGATACATACAGATATTGTGGGCCATTCCCTCGGCATCACGGAATGGTCAACAATATTTTATATCATTCATAGACGATTACTCACGTTATGGGTACCTATATCTCATTAAAGAAAAATCGAGTCTCGGACGTATTCAAAGCTTTTAAGGTGAAGTTGAGAACCAACTCAATAAAAGATTAAAACCGTTAGATCGATCGTGGTGGTGAGTACTATGGCGATATGATGGTTCGTGAACAACGCCCGTGACCATTTGCTAGATACCTAGTGCATCTGGTTCTTGCTCTCCTCGCACAATTTAATCAATTTAAGGTCAGTTATAACTGTCAAAAGGAGAAATGGACTCGAATGAGCTCATTTCATACCGTGCAAGAAGAAGACAGATTGAAGCAAGATAAGACCAGTGCTCATTTGGCTTATGCCCCTAAGGATAAGGGCAAGAAAAGAAAGGATGATAAAGAAGTCGCTAAGGGTCCAGGAAGAAACAACATAAGGATGATCGTGGTTGTTTCTTTTGCAACAAATCGACACGTAAAGAAGGATTGTACCAAATATCACGCTGGCGTGTCAAAAGTGCGTTCCTTACTTTGGTCCGCTCGAGGTTAATTTAGTCTCGCATCTAGAAACACTTGGTGGTTAGATTCGGCTTCTACTACTCACATAAGTGTTTCTATGGGGTTGCCCGAGCTACCAAAGCCAAGTGATGGTGAAAGACACATCTTTGTGGGCGATGGACAATCGGTAGATGTGGAAGCAATTGGGCACTTTAGGTTATTGTTAGGAACTGGTTCCTATTTGGATTTGAAAGATACTTTTGTAGTCCCGCCTTTTAGACGAATTTGGTTTCTATTTCTTTATTGGACAAATCGTTATTATTGTTCATTTGGAAATAACCGTGCTAGCTTATCTTTAAATTCAAATATTGTGGGAACCGGTTTCTTGAGTACTTTGATAACCTATATTTGCTTGATCTGATTGCTTCTTATAATGAAACCCCGAATGTGGAATCACGTGGTACTAAGCGTAAATTAAATAAGGAAAATTCAAGATCATTATGGCACAAGCGCTTGGGTCATATCTCAAAAGGTAGAGTTGAGCGCCTTGTGTCGATGGTATTTTGGATTCCCTTGATTTTACGGACTTTGATGTATGCATTGATCAGACAAGGGAAAACAGACTAAAGTTAAGAGATTAGGTTCCAACAGATCTTGAGCGTCTTAGAATTGATACATACAGATATTTGTGGGCCATTCCCTCGGCATCACGGAATGGTCAACAATATTTTATATCATTCATAGACGATTACTCACGCTATGGGTACCTATATCTCATTAAAGAAAAATCGAGTCTCGGGCGTATTCAAAGCTTTTAAGGTGAAGTTGAGAACCAACTCAATAAAAGATTAAACCGTTAGATCGATCGTGGTGGTGAGTACTATGGCGATATGATGGTTCGTGAACAACGCCCGTGACCATTTGCTAGATACCTAGAGGAATTCGTATCGCCCCACAAGACACCATGCCGTGATCACCTAGCATGAATGGTGTAGCCGAAAGACTAAACAGACTCTTAAGGATATGGTAAGAAGTATGATTGCTCATTCTTCTTTACCGAGTCACTGGGAGAAGCACTAAAGACTGCAGCTTACATTCTTAACAGAGTACCAAGTAAAGCAGCTTGCTAAAACACCTTATGAGCTTTGGGTGGTGAAAGCCAGGTCTAAAGCACTTACATATTTGGGGATGTCCAGCTGAGGCAAGGCCTTATAGGCCAAATGAAAAGAAATTGGACTCCAAAACAGTTAGCAGCTACTTTATTGGGTATTCTGAACGATCCAGGGGCTATAAGTTTTATGATCCCACACTCAGGAATATTTTTGAGGCGGGAGCGACAATATTCTTTGAGGATGTTGAGTTTGGGGAGAAATAAGGTTAGAGACATTGCCTTTGAGGAGGAATTGGCTTTAAATCCAATCCATACCATTTTCGATAATATTCAAGTACCTATACCTTATTGTTCAAGAAATGAATTGAACCTCAAGAAGGCAATTTTGAACAACTCCCTGTTCCAGAAGAACAAACTCAACAACCTCAAGAACCAATGCCATTAAGGAGATCCACGAGAGAAAGGAGAAATGCTATTCCGGATGATTATATTGTATTTCTTCAAGAACATGAGGAAAGTAATGGAATGATGGAAGATGATCCAATCAACTTCCTTCAAGCCATGAAAAGTTCTAACTCTCAAAAGTGGATTGATGCCATGAATGAGGAGTACAAGTCTATGCAAGACAATAAGGTTTGGGAACTTGTCCCATTGCCAGAAGGTGCAAAACCAATTGGTTGTAAATGGATATTTAAAACCAAGCTGGATGCAAATGGTAATGTGGAAAAGTATAAAGCACGTCTTGTAGCTAAAGGCTATACTCAGAAGGAAGGCATTGACTATACAGAGACTTTCTCTCCGGTTTCATCGAAAGACTCTTTCAGGACTATCATGGCACTTGTTGCTCATTTCAATCTTGAGTTACATCAAATGGATGTTAAGACTGCATTTCTCAATGGAGACATTGATGAGATGATCTATATGGTACAACCAGAAAACTTTGTGTCAGGAGACCCAAAGAATATGGTTTGTAAACTAAGGAAATCCATTTATAGACTCAAGCAAGCTCCTCGTCAATGGTACCACAAGTTTCAACAAATAATTATCTCATTTGGTTTTGAGATGAATATTGTTGATGATTGTGTATATCAAAAATTCAGTGGGAGTAAGTATATTTTTCTGGTTCTGTATGTGGATGACATTTTGCTTGCCACTAATGATATAGGCTTGTTGCACGAAACCAAGAGATTTCTATCAAAGAATTTTGAGATGAAAGATCTTGGGGACGCCTCTTTTATATTAGGAATCCAGATACATCGAGATCGTTCTCGAGGTATACTTGGATTATCTCAAAAGAGCTATATCGATAAAGTACTCAAAAGGTTTGGCATGCAAGATTGCGCACTGTGAAACCCTGTTGCTAAAGGAGATAAATTCAGTCTCAATCAGTGCCCTAAAAGTAATCTTGAAATTCAGGAAATGCAGAAGATTCCCTATGCTTCAGCTGTAGGGAGTCTAATGTATGCTTAGGTATGTACGCGTCCGGATATTGCGTACATTGTTGGTATGTTAGGCAGATACTTAAGCAACCCTGGTATGGATCATTGGATAGCAGTCAAAAGGGTTATCGCGGTATCTTCGAAAACAAAAGATTATATGCTCACATACGTGAAATCGATCGGTTGGAGGTCATTGGGTACTCGATTCGATTTTCTTTGGATGCCAAGATAGCGAAAGTCTACATCGCTACATTTATATGTTAGCGGGAGGAGCTATATCATGGAAAAGTGTCAAACGGACACTTGTAGCTTCCTCCACTATGGCGCAGAATTTGTAGCTTGCTATGAGGCATCCAATCATGGAATATGGTTGCGAAATTTTGTCACCGGATCGCACATTCGGAAAATATTGAAAGACCACTAAAGTTATTTTGTGACAATAAATCGCCAGTAATGTATTCCAATAACAACAGAGCTCAACTAAGTCAAAACATATTGACATTAAGTTCCTAGTTGTGAAAGAAAGGGTACAGAGTGGTCAGATATCCATAAAACATATTGGGACAAACTCCATGATAGCCGATCCTCTTACTAAAGGATTACCACCCAAGGTCTTTCATGAGCACACTGCTCATATGGGTGTTGTAATATTTGAGGATATCATGTTTTAGTGGGAGTTGTGATTTTATTGCTTTATGAGAATTTCAGATAAATTTATGTTCGGTTATTTTACGTCGAGAATAAAGTATTCGGATTATACACTCGCTACATTATGGTTGAGGATGACCTCACTAAAGTTTAAGGTAGGACCAGTTGAAAATAGACATGCACAGATCACATTGCATGTAATTTTCATGCTGCACATCCATGATTGATCTATGTCATTTGACTGTATTAGTATATGTGACCATTGATGGGTTTAGTCACGATAAATGTGACGACGACCGCTTTGATCCTATATTGATATAGTTGATAGACGAGATTGTTTGGAAATACCCTTATTAGTGATAGCAATTTTTGAGCTCATAAGGTTATACACATTTTAAGGAAACATATGGTGCCCAAGTGGGAGATTGTTAGATTTAAATCTAATTAAATCTATTTGTGGGCACATATGTTACATTAATGTGTAGTGCTATCTCTCAGGCTAACCCACTAAAGTGATCAATCAAGTTGGGTTAATGGGTATTTAAATAAATTATGGGCTAAATGTGCGATACCAGTTGTAATTACAATTTGATGAGGGGCCAAATTGTAAAAGTGCAACACCTATATATATGGGGTTATGGTCCCTAATCTAGGGTTAACATAAGAATTCTCATCTCTTTTACCCCCATCTAAAAAGAGATCTAAGGAAGAGAAGAACCCCTAAGATTAGAAGATCCATCAATCCACACAAGATCCAAATCATGGATTCAGGTATTGCTTCCGCACTTATGATGTTTATCTCTTTGGATTAATCATGTTTAAGATCCTTCAGATCTAACATATACATCTTATCATGATTCTACTCCATACTGTTATCTTTTCTTTAAAAGTTTTACCCTTTTGATAAGTTAAGCACCCAGCGGGGGGGCTTCTGTAGCAAGTCTGTTAGAGTTGGCACGCTCTCGTAACACATTTTTTTTCCAAATGCAGATGAATGAACGCCCATTTCATACAATTAAACATTGTCAGGCCAGATTCCTTACAAGGACCCACTAATTGAACTTGGTATAGATATTGATCCGGTCAACATGGTACGTTTGCATTGACTGTTGCTGACCATCTCCTGAAACTTCTCTCTTTGGGGCTGTTTGTTTCGTCTTTAAAACACAGAAAATGAGGGAAAGTGAGGTTATTTTTTACATTTTCCTTCACATTCGTGTGTTTGTTTGCAAAAATTTTCCGGAAAGTGAGGGTGAAACATAGGTTTTTTTCCGGAAAATTTTCCGGAGAGAAAACAGCGATTACGGCGGAAGGTGACGGAAACGAAACAAACAGCCCCTAAAGAACGAAGCTTGAGGACTTCTGGTGACATGGCTGTTCTCAGCTTGAGGAAAGGGGGGAAAATGCTGATGTCAAGGATAAATGTTTTCATCCATATAGAGGGATGGTGCTACTCTGTCACGCTATGCAGTTCATGGTGCTACTCAGTTTAAAATTCAGTTTCTGTAACTTAATTATCTTCTATTAGTTCCTAAACTACCCTTTTAGTTAGATTTTAGGTTCAATTATTGACCCTTTTACCCCTGGAACTCTCTAACCGCAATGTCCTAAAATTATGGAAAGAGAGCTAGATTTCTGGTTTCAAAATAATTCAAGCGGTAATAAGGGACAAAACTAGTTTAGAAGGGCAAGCAGGGTTTGAAGCCAAAACTAAATATGTGCATGATAAAGGAAGGAATTCTAATAAAATTTTTTAACAAGAACATCATAAAAAATAAAGATTATTGTGCAGGTTCTATCATTATGGATTCAAACTTATGTAAATAGTCAGCATTCAGTAAAATCCAAGAACATATTCTTCTTCTTCAACTACCTTAGATTGAAAATAAATAGTGCGCCTCTTCACACATAATAGTTAACTCATTAATGACGGTTTAACTTTAAGTTAAAACTCATGTGAGGTTTTGTTAGTCCTTGGGTAATTTTTATTGTGTCGGAGGTTAAGGACTTGGGGGGTTAATTCAATATATCAAGATTTGGGGGCCTAATATCAAAATACAAGAGATTTGGGGACTAATATAGAAAAATCTATTATATTTTCCCAATACTTTTCAGAATAAATATCTAATATATAATGTGAAAGTTTGAAATTCATATCAGTTTTAAGATGTTTATCAAGAAAAAACAAACAAATTAACAAAGAAAGTTCACAAATAAGGAATAAAAAAATGGAAAAAAACGGTTTATGAAAAAGGAATAAATAAATTCAAAAATATGGTTGTCTGTGTAGTAGAGGGTTGTGGGCTTAATTTTCCTAATGTATGCTTGAGCTTACTACATGTTTATTTCAACAAGATGGACAATTATAAAATAGGAGTATGAATAGAACTCAAAGAGGAGGGCATTAGATGTAATTTAAGTGCGGGTCTTCACGCATAACAGTTAACTCGTCAAATGATGGTTTGAATTTAAGTTAAACCTCACGTGAGGTTTTGTTAGTCCTTTGGTAATTTTTATTGTGTGGGAGTTTAAGGATTTTTTTTGGGGTTAGGGGATAGTTCAAGAATTGGGGCCTAATATCAAAATGCAAGAGATTTGGGGGACTAAAACTAAAAAATCTGTTATATTTTATTAATATTTTTTGTAAATAAATATATATTATATAATGTGTAAGTTTGAAATTTATATAAGTTTTAAGATGTTTACGAAGAAAGGCTAAAAAAAATCAAAAAGAAGGTTTACGATTTAGGAATAAACAAATTGAAAGAGACGGTTTATGAAAAAGGAATAAATAAATTCAAAAAGATGGTTGTCTGAATAGTAGAGGGTAGCGAGTTTAATTGTCCAAATATATGTTTGATCTTACCTGGTATGTGTATATGTATGTATGTATGTCCTTGCTGTATGGGGATTAATCGCCCAAATTATGTATGTATGTATGTATGTATATGTGCCCCCATGTATTGTATAAGTCATCCTCTCGCGCTGCTGCCTCCTCATCCAACCAATCTTATTGCTCCCACTTGGGTTACAAGCCCGAGTTACCAGGCTCAGCGGTTAGCTTAGTTGGATTAGGTAATAAAAATACTATTAATCACTCCCACGCACCCGATGTGGGATTAAAAAGCTGACCGGATCGAATACAGGATCCAAATCTCGATCCGAAGGAGAGACGACGGCAGCGGTGTTGATCTTATTGCCCTCGTCCTCCTCCTCTGACGCAACTCCGGTGACGATGACGTCGATGGTGGAACTACAATAACACCGGCGATCCGCTGCCTCCTCAGAATATGATGCGGGAGGTCGTTAAAGGTATTCATTTTTTGCTCAGCATTCTCTCCCTGTTTGTTTAAATGCCTCAGTACTCATCTAAATTTATTCCGCCTCTTCTGTTTCTTTAAGTCTTACATCAAGATTTCAATTCAAACTGTAGCAATCCCAAACAAATGTGGAAAGGAGATAATAGTGGTTAATTTCATTTCATTTTGAAGGAGTGCTGATGATAGTCTGAGGATGCTAAAACAATTTTCGTGGTTGCTATAGTTTATATGGTAAGTCAAGATGGATGGTAGTGTATCTCAAAGTGAGAACAAAATCGTATCTCATGTTTATAACAGATGGTATCAGAGCATGTTTAGAATCTGATTTTGCTGTTTAATTAGTTTATATGGTCCTCTCACTCACCCATCCAACAATCTTATTGCTTCCACATGGGTTACAAGCCCGCGTTACTGAGCTCAGCGATTAGTTACCTAGGATTTACTTGATAAAAATATTATTAAGCAGTTCCACTTACCCAATGTGGGACTAAAAAGGGATCCAAATCTCGATCCGAGAGAGAGACGATGGCAGCGGTGGGATTTGCATCGGTGTTATCTTATTGTCGTCCTCCTCCTCCCCTAACGCAACTCCGGTGTCCCCCTCTTAGATATATATCATTGGCTCGTTAAAGGTATATGCATTTTTGTCCTCTGCTCTCTTCCTGTTTGTTTAAATGCCCCAGTTTTTCAAATCCAACCTTAATTTTGATTGTTAATCTCAACGGCACATGAACATTTCTTTCCATGTAGTATATATTCTAGTGTGGTCAGTTCACTAGCAGAGCCTCTCCTTCGTTTCTGTCTTAACATGAAATAACATATTCAACACTGCTAATAAATCTTCAAACACTGTAAATTTTAAACAAATGCGAAAAATTAAACGTTGGGTTTCAAAGTTGTGGCATCCATGGTTATAGGCTTATAGTTGCTATCCACTTGCTGTTTGTAAACAAAATCTGAAAGCTTTTTTGTTACTACAATCTGTTAGTTGCTATCCACTCGCTGTTTGTAAACAAGTTTTCTTCGTTTTAATTTTGCAGCGTCCTTAAGGTTCAAACCTCGTGGTAAGTTCTTTTGTGTGGGAATGTGTAGAGCAGAAATAATCATTTTTGTTCAAGATGAATATGTCTAGTCATGATTATGCATAATGTTATTTTTTTTTCTTTCCCTTTGAGAAGTTTTAGACTTCAGATAACTCACACATGCTGCAACGTTATTGTAGCACCAGTGGAGGATCCAGAAGAACTTTCTTAGAGGCGCGGACAAAAAGTATCTATTAACCCAAAAATTAAAATATAATAATATAAAACAACATTCTTGATAGATGAGCTTAAATTCCTCATCTAAAGGGGCTAAAATTCAAATGGGGTGCAAATATTTTTAAATTATGGAGGGCACATTGTTCAGGTTGATAAGATCCGCAATGATGTGGTTTAAATTATGATTTCAAAGGTGATTTTTTGTATGCAATTTGCGGATCTTATCAACTTGCACCCATAATAATACTGAATTCAACTCTTGGGACTCTATGCTTAAGTATAGTGTGTAACGTATGGGATCCTAATACAAGCCCGCGTTACTGAGCTCAGCGATTAGTTACCTAGGATTTACTTGATAAAAATATTATTAAGCAGTTCCACTTACCCAATGTGGGACTAAAAGGGATCCAAATCTCGATCCGAGAGAGAGACGATGGCAGCGGTGGGATTTGCATCGGTGTTATCTTATTGTCGTCCTCCTCCTCCCCTAACGCAACTCCGGTGTCCCCTCTTAGATATATATCATTGGCTCGTTAAAGGTATATGCATTTTTGTCCTCTGCTCTCTTCCTGTTTGTTTAAATGCCTCAGTACTCATCTAAATTTATTCCGCCTCTTCTGTTTCTTTAAGTCTTACATCAAGATTTCAATTCAAACTGTAGCAATCCCAAACAAATGTGGAAAGGAGATAATAGTGGTTAATTTCATTTCATTTTGAAGGAGTGCTGATGATAGTCTGAGGATGCTAAAACAATTTTCGTGGTTGCTATAGTTTATATGGTAAGTCAAGATGGATGGTAGTGTATCTCAAAGTGAGAACAAAATCGTATCTCATGTTTATAACAGATGGTATCAGAGCATGTTTAGAATCTGATTTTGCTGTTTAATTAGTTTATATGGTCCTCTCACTCACCCATCCAACAATCTTATTGCTTCCACATGGGTTACAAGCCCGCGTTACTGAGCTCAGCGATTAGTTACCTAGGATTTACTTGATAAAAATATTATTAAGCAGTTCCACTTACCCAATGTGGGACTAAAAAGGGATCCAAATCTCGATCCGAGAGAGAGACGATGGCAGCGGTGGGATTTGCATCGGTGTTATCTTATTGTCGTCCTCCTCCTCCCCTAACGCAACTCCGGTGTCCCCCTCTTAGATATATATCATTGGCTCGTTAAAGGTATATGCATTTTTGTCCTCTGCTCTCTTCCTGTTTGTTTAAATGCCTCAGTACTCATCTAAATTTATTCCGCCTCTTCTGTTTCTTTAAGTCTTACATCAAGATTTCAATTCAAACTGTAGCAATCCCAAACAAATGTGGAAAGGAGATAATAGTGGTTAATTTCATTTCATTTTGAAGGAGTGCTGATGATAGTCTGAGGATGCTAAAACAATTTTCGTGGTTGCTATAGTTTATATGGTCCTCTCACTCACCCATCCAACAATCTTATTGCTTCCACATGGGTTACAAGCCCGCGTTACTGAGCTCAGCGATTAGTTACCTAGGATTTACTTGATAAAAATATTATTAAGCAGTTCCACTTACCCAATGTGGGACTAAAAGGGATCCAAATCTCGATCCGAGAGAGAGACGATGGCAGCGGTGGGATTTGCATCGGTGTTATCTTATTGTCGTCCTCCTCCTCCCCTAACGCAACTCCGGTGTCCCCTCTTAGATATATATCATTGGCTCGTTAAAGGTATATGCATTTTTGTCCTCTGCTCTCTTCCTGTTTGTTTAAATGCCTCAGTACTCATCTAAATTTATTCCGCCTCTTCTGTTTCTTTAAGTCTTACATCAAGATTTCAATTCAAACTGTAGCAATCCCAAACAAATGTGGAAAGGAGATAATAGTGGTTAATTTCATTTCATTTTGAAGGAGTGCTGATGATAGTCTGAGGATGCTAAAACAATTTTCGTGGTTGCTATAGTTTATATGGTAAGTCAAGATGGATGGTAGTGTATCTCAAAGTGAGAACAAAATCGTATCTCATGTTTATAACAGATGGTATCAGAGCATGTTTAGAATCTGATTTTGCTGTTTAATTAGTTTATATGGTAAGTCAAGATGGATGGTAGTGTATCTCAAAGTGAGAACAAAATCGTATCTCATGTTTATAACAGATGGTATCAGAGCATGTTTAGAATCTGATTTTGCTGTTTAATTAGTTTATATGGTCCTCTCACTCACCCATCCAACAATCTTATTGCTTCCACATGGGTTACAAGCCCGCGTTACTGAGCTCAGCGATTAGTTACCTAGGATTTACTTGATAAAAATATTATTAAGCAGTTCCACTTACCCAATGTGGGACTAAAAAGGGATCCAAATCTCGATCCGAGAGAGAGACGATGGCAGCGGTGGGATTTGCATCGGTGTTATCTTATTGTCGTCCTCCTCCTCCCCTAACGCAACTCCGGTGTCCCCTCTTAGATATATATCATTGGCTCGTTAAAGGTATATGCATTTTTGTCCTCTGCTCTCTTCCTGTTTGTTTAAATGCCTCAGTACTCATCTAAATTTATTCCGCCTCTTCTGTTTCTTTAAGTCTTACATCAAGATTTCAATTCAAACTGTAGCAATCCCAAACAAATGTGGAAAGGAGATAATAGTGGTTAATTTCATTTCATTTTGAAGGAGTGCTGATGATAGTCTGAGGATGCTAAAACAATTTTCGTGGTTGCTATAGTTTATATGGTCCTCTCACTCACCCATCCAACAATCTTATTGCTTCCACATGGGTTACAAGCCCGCGTTACTGAGCTCAGCGATTAGTTACCTAGGATTTACTTGATAAAAATATTATTAAGCAGTTCCACTTACCCAATGTGGGACTAAAAGGGATCCAAATCTCGATCCGAGAGAGAGACGATGGCAGCGGTGGGATTTGCATCGGTGTTATCTTATTGTCGTCCTCCTCCTCCCCTAACGCAACTCCGGTGTCCCCTCTTAGATATATATCATTGGCTCGTTAAAGGTATATGCATTTTTGTCCTCTGCTCTCTTCCTGTTTGTTTAAATGCCACAAATTTTCAAATCGAATCTTAATTTTGACGGTGGCCTTTTGATTGCTAATCTCAATGGCGCATGAACACTTCCATGTAGTATATATTCTAGTGTGGTAACTGGTAAGTTCACTAGCAGAGCCACTCATTTGTTTCTGTCTTAACATGAAGTAACATATTCAACACTCTTAATAAATCTTCAAACAGCAAAAATCTTAAACAAATGCGAAAAAGTAAAGGTTGAGTTTCAAAGTTGTGGCATCCCTGGTTACAGCCTATGGTGCATGGGTACTTCTATTTGGAGCCCGTACCCGTGTCGTACCTGTATCCAACACTGAAACTATAGTGGGCACTCCTTGGATATTTGCAAACATTTATTCAAATGTGCACTCAATTATATAGTACATGTTTTAATTTAAAACACTCATCATATAATTATCAGATGTATATCCTACACTTCATATGCAATTCTTGAAACTCGTCGGACATAGATCATGTTCGCTTCATGTCACACCCCCAAAAATAGTAGCGGAAGATAAATTTGCTTGCACGACAACAGCGACCCGTGCATAAGATAAGTCACATGCACGTGTCAATGCTGACACTTCATATCACATAGCTTTTTCTCTAAGTATATAAACCTGTTGATGGTAGAAGTTCAAAGAAAACAATATATATAATTAGTACGTACAACCTGAAAGCTCACCTTTACAAACATTTTACAAAACCAAAATACGTTGTTTGGATGTACATAACGCGAAAGAGAGGCTTTCCCATATTAACGACTCCTAGCAACACGCCACAACCAAAAATCCAGCTTATCTGCGAAGCTATGCCAGATCTAAAAAAAATAAAAATAAAAACGACAAGGTGAGCTAAAGCTCAGTGAGATTATTTCCCACTAGAGTTTCTATATATCTAACAAAATAGTAATTCACAGAAATATTGAATTATAGATTTTGCATCTGAAATTCTGAGATGACAAAATATTGCATAAAAGGACATATTATTGGTATTTTTCAGGAAAGAATGCAATAATTTAAAACTCTTTCTTATATGCAAACTGAATACACTGTCGTAGATTCCTGAATCAGACTTCTTGCAATCAAGATAAATAATGAGAAAGAAAATGGACTATGAAACTTTTGCAAAACCAAAGATTACCGTTTTCTCAAATTCACAATCAAAAGTCAGCATCACAAATGCTCGATGAAATGTTCACATAGTTGCAAGAATCATCTCATAGATCACACTAAGGTTATGAATAGTATAGCCCAGTAGTATGGAAATGCGTAAAACGCATCACAAAATAGATAATTCCCGAGAATAGAATGCACCTAACACTGTCATAGGTTGCCGGCCAGATTGGAATTGCCCAAAAGGGCCAGAACGGATTTCAGAAGGGCCAAATAAAGGTGCATTCACTATATGGTAGACACAGACAGAATACTCCTGCAATTTATTTCAGATCGTATGAGAATCAAAATCATTTATCATATTTTATATTAAATCAAATTTACTTTTAATATTTCATACGAATCAAAATTATACTATTGGTTAGGCCACAACAAAAGCTCAATTAATATGCATGATAAATAATAGAATAATTATTTTTTGACCACAAGATCATTCAGATATATAATACTCCGTAATTTATAGTATAAAAATACTAGTGAGAAATGAACTCACCTCTAGCGATACAAATTTCCCAAATTTTGATCATCCTTGATATCAACCGGATCCTATAGTATAAAATTATAAGGTTAATACCTTAATATAAGCTTATACTAATCACTTCATAATCAAGATAAATAATGAGAAAGAAAATGGACTATGAAACTTTTGCAAAACCAAAGATTACCGTTTTCTCAAATTCACAATCAAAAGTCAAGATCACAAATGCTCGATGAAATGTTCACATAGTTGCAAGAATCATCTCATAGATCACACTAAGGTTATGAATAGTATAGCCCAAGAGTATGGAAATGCGTAAAGCATCACAAAATAGATAATTCCGAGAATAGAATGCACCTAACACTGTCATAGGTTCTTAGGCAGATTGGAATTGCCCAAAAGGGCGAGCAGTTCGAAGGGCCAAATAAAGGTGCATTCACTATATGGTAGACACGCATGAATACTCCCGCAATTTATTTCAGATCGTATGAGAATCAAAATCATTTATCATATTTTATATTAAATCAAATTTACTTTTAATATTTCATACTTAATCAAAATTATACTATTGGTTAGGCCACAAATGAAAAGCTCGAATTAATATGCATGATAAATAATAGAATAATTATTTTTGACCACAAGATCATTCAGATATATAATACTCCGTAATTTATAGTATAAAAATACTAGTGAGAAATGAACTCACCTCTAGCGATACAAATTTCCCAAATTTTGATCATCCTTGATATCAACCGGATCCTATAGTATAAAATTATAAGGTTAATACCTTAATATAAGCTTATACTAATCACTTCATAATCTAGGTCAAAATAGGGTTAAATAATATTTAAGACCCATAAAAGGGTTCACCTAGATTACTGCTAATTTTAGAAATTTAATCATAATTTTTACAGCACTTCTTTACAAATTTTTTACGCTATTAACAAATTTTGGCAAACAAAGGGGCTACAAATAATATTCCAACTCCGACATAGTCTTACATTGCTAAGTTGGATGTGGTTGCAAGCAGTGTAAATAACAAGGGTCTTTAAGAAATTTTCCCCACCTATTTACAATTCAGTGAACTTCAGGGTCCAGATATGATTATCCCTACTCATTTATAGCTCTAACTTGCTCTTACTGGACCTGTT
Source organism: Asparagus setaceus (assembly GCA_012295165.1). Lineage (NCBI taxonomy): Eukaryota > Viridiplantae > Streptophyta > Magnoliopsida > Asparagales > Asparagaceae > Asparagus > Asparagus setaceus. The sequence continues at coordinate 40,165,873 of CM022705.1, forward strand.
TATAGTTTCTGCAAACTTCAGGTTAAAATAAAATTTTCCATACCATATTTCTCAATCAATACTGACCTTAGCCAAGTTATATGAATAGGGTCTGTATGAAATTCTCCATTAACTTTAAATACCTCTATAAATTGCTGAATTTCTCAAGTGTCCCAAAGAAATTTTGATTATTTTAATTTAGTTTTCCCGTTTCTCTCTCCTTATATTCCTCTTGAGGCGGTGCCTCATTTCTCTCTAACAGGAGAGAGTTATCACAATGTTGAGGTGGCAGTTGGGAAATTTTACAAAAAGCCCCCATCAATATTGTGCTTTGCATAAAGATTCTTAAGATAAGATAGGATATTTAAATTTTGTATAGGGGTACTAGTCTAGGGGTGCATTCGGTCCGGATACGGCTCGGATATGATGCTTACCATATTCATATCCGCTTACCCATCTCGGATACGAATACGGATACGGATATACCTCGGTAAGGAAAATTCATAACCATATCCGCTAAAATCGGATACAGTTACGGATATACATGCGGATATATAAGCGGATACGCATGCGGATACAAAACGGATATGAGAAAACTAGATAATATTGAGAAAAACATAGTTCATATGATAAAAAAGAGTTTGTTAACATGTTCATTATAACTAAAAAGCTAAGATTAGACATCTTGATCATCAAAATTAACCACAAATCCATAATATAAGAATTAAAACTATCGTAAGAGTATGACTAATATGTATTCGGATATTTCGGATACGGATACGGTTTAACACCCTTAGGTACTACACTTCACCTATACCCAGTTCAGAATATGAAGTTAAAAATGAGCAATGTACTAAACAATGGGGTTGGGAAATTTTACAAAAGCCCCCATCAATATTGTGCTTTGCATAAAGATTCTTAAGATAAGATAGGATATTTAAATTTTGTATCGGGTACTACACTTCAGCTGTACCAGTTCAAGAATATGAAGTTAAAAATGAGCAATGTACTAATTTATAGATCTATATAACAAAAGAAAGATATAAATGTCATACAATTTTATTTCATAGCACGTGAAATGAAAAACAATACTAGTGCCATGTAAATTATTTATTATTATATATACATGTATGTGTAGCCGTGTCTCCATACCCTACCATTTACAAATTTATCGTGTCTCCTAACCGCATCGGTACCCACACGTACCCATATCCGTATAACTTAGGTTAAAGCAATTGCAAACAAATGCCAAGAATATCAGAAAGATTATGAGATCAGGTACATATCTTGATATTGCTATATATTCCTTATCACAACTTTTAATTTTACTGTTGACTTAGTTTAAAAATCCAAAATGTCCATATAAGCCTCACCGTATTTAAAATTGAAGATGGTTAAGTCACTAAGGCCATGTTTGGATTAGGGATTTATTTTATCCGGGACTAATTTAATTCACTATAATCACGGGATATATTAATCTAGGAGACTATAGTGAGTTAAATTTTTAATAATTTGTTTGGCTCTATTTGTTAGTAACACATCTAATACCAATGGCATGTTTGGAACTTGTTATTGTAAATGTGTATAGGATTATGAAATAACAAGAATGTTAAAATGTCATTCTTCCTACTAAGAGTGAATTATAGCTTCTTAATGGTATAACAAGCAAACTAACCTCGAAGTTTTGGGTGTCGACTTTCTTCTCAATTATGTTAGACATAATTTTTTTTATTAATATTATAGTGAACCGATAGTTTTTTATTATTTGAGATTGATTTCTTTCCATTTATTTTAGACGCAAATAGTTTTATGCTTCAATCATATGTTCTCACGTATATTTGGGAGAGATGACGAGAGAGGATTCAGAGAGATGCATGAGAGGATTAAGAAATGTATAGAGAGAGAGAGAGAGAGAGAGAGAGAGGGATGGAGGGAGGGAGGGGGAGAGAATGTTTCAATCACATGTTCTCACGTACATTTAGGAGAGATGACGAGAGAGAATTCAGAAAGATGTATGATAGGATGAGGGGTGGGAAAAATAAAATGCTACAAAAAGAATGTGGGTGAAATAAATAATGAAATCCCTAGGTTTTTTTTTTTGGAAATGTTAAGGAGTAATATGGTCATTTTAGGTATAATCCCAATAGGATAATAATACCAAGACTATAATAACACCCCCTTCCCCTCCTTTATTTAGTCCAAAATCTCTGGACTATTTCAATTTAAAGGACTAATTAGTCCAACCTAATCCCTCCTAAAATTTTAAACCAAACACCTTACTATTTCATTTTAAAGGATAAAGGGTTATTACCGAAAATAATACCCAATCCAAACACGCCTAAGGATAATCCACTCGAAAAACATAATGTGTTGAAAATCTGAAAGCTTTTCCTGAATAATCACCTTTTTCACTACAAAACCATATCCGTAATCATATCTTGTCGGTTATAGATTTGAGTAACCATATCCGTATCCTAACGGATACTCGCTTCTGATATTTCTGATACTGATACGGTTTAACACCCTTAGGTACTACACTTCAGCTGTACCCAGTTCAAGAATATGAAGTTAAAAATGAGCAATGTACTAAACAATGGGGTTGGGAAATTTTACAAAAGCCCCCATCAATATTGTGCTTTGCATAAAGATTCTTAAGATAAGATAGGATATTTAAATTTTGTATCGGGTACTACACTTCAGCTGTACCCAGTTCAAGAATATGAAGTTAAAAATGAGCAATGTACTAAACAATGGGGTTGGGAAATTTTACAAAAGCCCCCATCAATATTGTGCTTTGCATAAAGATTCTTAAGATAAGATAGGATATTTAAATTTTGTATCGGGTACTACACTTCAGCTGTACCCAGTTCAAGAATATGAAGTTAAAAATGAGCAATGTACTAAACAATGGGGTTGGGAAATTTTACAAAAGCCCCCATCAATATTGTGCTTTGCATAAAGATTCTTAAGATAAGATAGGATATTTAAATTTTGTATCGGGTACTACACTTCAGCTGTACCCAGTTCAAGAATATGAAGTTAAAAATGAGCAATGTACTAAACAATGGGGTTGGGAAATTTTACAAAAGCCCCCATCAATATTGTGCTTTGCATAAAGATTCTTAAGATAAGATAGGATATTTAAATTTTGTATCGGGTACTACACTTCAGCTGTACCCAGTTCAAGAATATGAAGTTAAAAATGAGCAATGTACTAAACAATGGGGTTGGGAAATTTTACAAAAGCCCCCATCAATATTGTGCTTTGCATAAAGATTCTTAAGATAAGATAGGATATTTAAATTTTGTATCGGGTACTACACTTCAGCTGTACCCAGTTCAAGAATATGAAGTTAAAAATGAGCAATGTACTAAACAATGGGGTTGGGAAATTTTACAAAAGCCCCCATCAATATTGTGCTTTGCATAAAGATTCTTAAGATAAGATAGGATATTTAAATTTTGTATCGGGTACTACACTTCAGCTGTACCCAGTTCAAGAATATGAAGTTAAAAATGAGCAATGTACTAAACAATGGGGTTGGGAAATTTTACAAAAGCCCCCATCAATATTGTGCTTTGCATAAAGATTCTTAAGATAAGATAGGATATTTAAATTTTGTATCGGGTACTACACTTCAGCTGTACCCAGTTCAAGAATATGAAGTTAAAAATGAGCAATGTACTAAACAATGGGGTTGGGAAATTTTACAAAAGCCCCCATCAATATTGTGCTTTGCATAAAGATTCTTAAGATAAGATAGGATATTTAAATTTTGTATCGGGTACTACACTTCAGCTGTACCCAGTTCAAGAATATGAAGTTAAAAATGAGCAATGTACTAAACAATGGGGTTGGGAAATTTTACAAAAGCCCCCATCAATATTGTGCTTTGCATAAAGATTCTTAAGATAAGATAGGATATTTAAATTTTGTATCGGGTACTACACTTCAGCTGTACCCAGTTCAAGAATATGAAGTTAAAAATGAGCAATGTACTAAACAATGGGGTTGGGAAATTTTACAAAAGCCCCCATCAATATTGTGCTTTGCATAAAGATTCTTAAGATAAGATAGGATATTTAAATTTTGTATCGGGTACTACACTTCAGCTGTACCCAGTTCAAGAATATGAAGTTAAAAATGAGCAATGTACTAAACAATGGGGTTGGGAAATTTTACAAAAGCCCCCATCAATATTGTGCTTTGCATAAAGATTCTTAAGATAAGATAGGATATTTAAATTTTGTATCGGGTACTACACTTCAGCTGTACCCAGTTCAAGAATATGAAGTTAAAAATGAGCAATGTACTAAACAATGGGGTTGGGAAATTTTACAAAAGCCCCCATCAATATTGTGCTTTGCATAAAGATTCTTAAGATAAGATAGGATATTTAAATTTTGTATCGGGTACTACACTTCAGCTGTACCCAGTTCAAGAATATGAAGTTAAAAATGAGCAATGTACTAAACAATGGGGTTGGGAAATTTTACAAAAGCCCCCATCAATATTGTGCTTTGCATAAAGATTCTTAAGATAAGATAGGATATTTAAATTTTGTATCGGGTACTACACTTCAGCTGTACCCAGTTCAAGAATATGAAGTTAAAAATGAGCAATGTACTAAACAATGGGGTTGGGAAATTTTACAAAAGCCCCCATCAATATTGTGCTTTGCATAAAGATTCTTAAGATAAGATAGGATATTTAAATTTTGTATCGGGTACTACACTTCAGCTGTACCCAGTTCAGGAATATGAAGTTAAAAAATGAGCAATGTACTAAACAATGGGGTTGGGAAATTTTACAAAAAGCCCCCATCAATATTGTGCTTTGCATAAAGATTCTTAAGATAAGATAGGATATTTAAATTTTGTATCGGGGTACTACACTTCAGCCTGTACCCAGTTCAAGAATATGAAGTTAAAAAATGAGCAATGTACTAATTTATAGATCTATATAACAAAAAGAAAGATATAAATGTCATACGAATTTTATTTCATAGCACGTGAAATGAAAAAACAATACTAGTGCCATGTAAATTATTTATTATTATATATACATGTATGTGTAGCCGTGTCTCCATACCCTACCATTTACAAATTTATCGTGTCTCCTAACCGTACCGGTACCCACACGTACCCATATCCGTATAACTTAGGTTAAAGCAATTGCAAACAAATGCCAAGAATATCAGAAAGATTATGAGATCAGGTACATATCTTGATATTGCTATATATTCCTTATCACAACTTTTAATTTTACTGTTGACTTAGTTTAAAAATCCAAAAATGTCCATATAAGCCTCACCGTATTTAAAATTGAAGATGGTTAAGTCACTAAGGCCATGTTTGGATTAGGGATTTATTTTATCAGGGACTAATTTAATTCACTATAATCACGGGATATATTAATCTAGGAGACTATAGTGAGTTAAATTTTTAATAATTTGTTTGGCTCTATTTGTTAGTAACACATCTAATACCAATGGCATGTTTGGAACTTGTTATTGTAAATGTGTATAGGATTATGAAATAACAAGAAATGTTAAAATGTCATTCTTCCTACTAAGAGTGAATTATAGCTTCTTAATGGTATAACAAGCAAACTAACCTCGAGTTTTGGGTGTCGACTTTCTTCTCAATTATGTTAGACATAATTTTTTTATTAATATTATAGTGAACCGATAGTTTTATTATTTGAGATTGATTTCTTTCCATTTATTTTAGAGCATAAATAGTTTTATGCTTCAATCATATGTTCTCAATGATATTTGGGAGAGATGACGAGAGAGGATTCAGAGAGATGCATGAGAGGATTAAGAAATGTATAGAGAGAGAGAGAGGGATGGAGGGAGGGAGGGGGAGAGAATGTTTCAATCATATGTTCTCACGTACATTTAGGAGAGATGACGAAAGTGAGAAAGATGTATGATAGGATGAGGGGGTGGGAAAAATAAAATGCTACAAAAAGAATGTGGGTGAAATAAATAATGAAATCCCTAGGTTTTTTTGGAAATGTTAAGGAGTAATATGGTCATTTTAGGTATAATCCCAATAGGATAATAATACCAAGACTATAATAACACCCCTTCCTCCTTTATTTAGTCCAAAATCTCGGACTATTTCAATTTAAAGGACTAATTAGTCCAACCTAATCCCTCCTAAAATTTTAAACCAAACACCTTACTATTTCATTTTAAAGGATAAAGGGTTATTACACGAAAATAATACCCAATCCAAACACGCCTAAGGATAATCCACTCGGAAAAACATAATGTGTTGAAAATCTGAAAGCTTTTCCTGAATAATCACCTTTTTTTTTACTACAATCTTTATCATGAACAATTAATCACTCCTGCAGAATCCTTTCTTTTGCTTAAGTTCATATTAGACATTTAATCTTCATCTCGTTTCTACACATGTTTAACCCGTTACACTCATCCACATTCAATCTCTGAGCAAATAATTCAGCCACCACAAATGGCATTATGGTAAGGAAGTTGTTTAGAAGAATGTTTAAGTTTTGTTTCTTGGTTTTCTTTGATCCGGAGGATCTGTCACATGACAGTGAATTGCAGCAGTATAAAAGGCAACAGGAAACATACATAGAACAGCTTGTTGTTTAGAAGAATCTTCGACATTATATTGTAGGGTTTTTGAGATATTGTTTCTTTATGGCCTCTTCTTTGCATATTGTCTTTTTTAGCTTAGGTAATTGTGCATTTTTGGTCTGCTACTTTTGAGATCTCTAACTCCATATACTTATTGAAAAAGAGAATCATGATTCACAAATCAAAGCTTGGTATGTAAATTTAATCCTAATTCAGATCACCAAATGTCTCTAGTTCTAGTAAACTGTAATTAATCAAGAAATTGCAAAGGTAATTAACTCGGAAAGCTTGGAGCATATTATATATCATATACACTCAATTCAGGGAGGAAAAAACTTCAGATTGTAAAATTTATCCCATATATTCATCCTGGAAATGTAAACTATTAGAATACACTAGGTAACAGTACCACACAATATAGATTTAGCATCATATTTAGCTTTCACAATAACAAACAGCTTTGAGCCTCAAATGACCTTTATTTTTAGTGCATAAAGTTTCAAACAAATGCATTGATTTATGTTTATAGATACACAAAACCTTCCACAATCCAATGTTGCAAAGTTGGTCTCTGCCTCCTCGAGTCTATTTCTGATGTCTCCTTATGTCCTTTTCTTTGCCTATTTCTTCTTTAGCTTAGCTAATTGTGCATTTTTTGGTCTGCAATGTTACACAACATAAAATAGTGAGCTGTTTTGTGTGTTTTTTGACATTGCAATGTACTAGTCCTGTATACTTTTTGAGGTCTCTATCTGCATATCCTTTTATTGAAAAAAGAGAATCATGATTCACAAATCAAAGCTTATTCACATCACTAAATGCCTCTAGTACTAGTTTGTAATCAAGAAATTGCAAGGTAATTAACTCGGAAAGCTTGGTGCATATTATATATCATATATACACTCAAATTTCAGAAACAAACATCAGATTGTTAAAACTTGGCGCATATTATAATTAACTCGGAAAGCTTGGCGCATATTAATTATATATCATATATACACTCAATTTCAGAAACAAACATCAGATTGAAAATCTATCCTATATATTCATCCTGGAAATGTAAACTAGTATCATACACTAAGTAACAGTACCACACAATGCTGATTTAGCATTATATTTAGTTTCCACAATAACAGATAGCTTTGAGCCTAGAATACCGATGGTAAACTACAAATATTGATCAGGCATCAGACCATGTAATGTCATAATCCCCCACTTGAGACTCCGGTATATCCAATGCCTTCCACACTGCTGGAGATGCATCCACGATATTATTGGGGCACGGCGGTTGGAAGTCATGATCAGCATCGCAGCCGTGCACAGAATCGCACTCATCCACCACTTTGGCTCTCACCGACTTACCATTAGCATTGATGTTGATGTAGTTCAAGCATCGGCTTCCTCCATTGTACCAGCCAGTTGATAATGCAACCACCATTTCACTGTCGCTGTGGTATTGGTTGTCGCATTCAGATGGGCCTCCTCCATCACCACCCTTGGCAAAGCTGTTGATGGTCATTGTCGCATGGGTGTTGCTCGTGATTGGAGGAGAGCAGCGGTATTGAGGGTACATCTTACCTGCTTCGCAGCAGTCAGAGTCATTCTCTGTGTTGCAGTGGCCGGTCTTCCCTCGCAAATACCCGCTGGCATGGCAGGATCCGACCATGAATCGATGCGAGGCTACAAGACTTAGGCTTGAGAGCGCTGCAAGGAGAGCAATAGCCATTATTGCTAATTGAGAAAATCTAGCAGTTACCATCTTGAGACAGGTAAATTTACTCAAGAGTTTGTTGTGGATTTTCCAGTTCAGCGCATTGGTTTTTATAGCGTTGGATTAGTTGGAGGGGTAACATTCAGAATGATGGCGTACGTTAGGGTTCTTGACTAGCAAAGTTAACCACACGGCCATTTATCCACTTTTTTGTTTTTCAGACTGTTTGCTTTGACCCTTTCCTCTCTCATTATAGGGTAAATCACACTAAACCCCCATGAACATTTAGCATTTTTCCGTAAACGCCTATAAACTTTCAAAATCACACTAAATCCCTAGTAACTTTTCTGTTTTACAAAAAAACCCCAATAAGTTTCTATATTTTGCAGATAACTCCCATAAATTAAAACGAAAAACAATATAAGAAGGCATTTTGAAACTTATTTGGGGTTTAGTGTAATTTAACCAAAAGATATAGGAGGTTTTCTGCAAAAGTTATTGAGGGTTTAGTGCGATTTTGAAAATACATAGTGGTTTATAGCAAAACGCTGAAATTTCATGGGAGTTTTGTGTAATTTACCCATCTCATTATTTATTTTAGAATTTCAGATGACTTTGTCAATAACCAACACTAGCGGATAACCATATATTTGAAGAGATTAATGAGTGTGAATTCTGTCATACACAATGATGTGTGACACTATCAATCAAGTTGTTATATACAATCAATCTGGAACTATATAATTATATGCTTAATTTTTAATAACAGCTTCCATATTTAATGGGAATGTAGCAGTTATATCCGTATCTTAATCTGATGGATACTAAGGCTGTAGACATTCTATTTCAGCTATAATATCTTGTACTATAAAATGTTGTGAAAAATTTACAAAGGGATCAATGTTAAAAACATGGTTTTATTATTTGCTCGGTCCAAGGGCTTTTAACGATTAATCAATTAAGCGGTGATTAAACAGTGGAATATTTGCGGTTTTGAATTTGTTAATATATATTTAATAATTTATTGTATTTTCAAATACATAAAATTCATGAAAATAGAAAATATACTAAGAAAAGACTAATAAACATGCAATATAACAATCAATAACTAGTTGACTACTTAAAAGTTTAATTCATACATAAAAAACAACTATATACTTAAATTAAAGTCGTTAAATTAAACATTTAAAACAAAACTAAACATCCATAAAAGAAAAACAAATCATCTAATCTCCCTTATCATCATCATAACGAACATTAGCAGCAACTCCTCTTTGGAGGGAGTAGTGGAGGAGAGGAGAAAGTTTTTTGGGAGTTTTGGTGGAGCAACGGTGATGTTTAGGGTTTTTTGAGAGTGTCAAAGGAGACGAATCGATTAAGGAGGGAGGGAAGGAGTGAGAGAGCGAGGCAAGGAGGGAGCGAGAGAGAAGGATTAAGTTTTGAATTTTTTGCCAAATTGGTAGCGGCTTTTTAATTTTTGAACCAAACCCGCAAACAAAAAAGGGCCTGCATAATTCGGGTGCTTAATCAAACCTGACCTGCTTAAGCGGTTGGCTGCTTTTTTGAGCGCTTAATGCCAATTCTACGCAAATTTGGTTTGCTTCCGCTTAATCGGCTAATTAAGCAGTCGCGTAATCCTGGTTTTAGAACATTAAAAGGGGTTACATAAATTCGTTAAACTTAATACTTACAATACCAAATTCAAAGAGTGAAGTTTTAAATCTATAAATTTAAATTTTTATTAATTATGTATTATTTTGTAACCAATTTAGTACTAAAAGAATAAAAACTCTACATTAAAACTAATAAATATTGGTTATTAAACGGATATCATATCATATCATCTCAAACTCCTTATAAAATGTGAGTTTGGAAAAAACTTTCCATGGTCAATAATACCCTTGACCCTTTTGAATATTATATTGTTGTCATATCCTAATGATGATGATAAAGTTAAAATTTATAAAGATTATCTTTAGTTAAACTATGATTATCATCTCATCTAAATTATTAGTTGATGAAAATTTGAATGATGATGATAAAGTTATAATTTAAAAGATTATCTTTAGTTAAACTAAGTTTATCATCTCTTTCAAACTATTAGTGATGATAAATTTTGAAGGTTTAAAACATAATCTTTTCTATTTGAATGGGTTATTTGCATATATACCCTTAAATCATGGATATTTATAAAAATATCCTATAAATCCCAAGATTTGCAAAACTACCCCTCAAATCATCAATATTAGGAAAAAATACCCTCGAAGCAATTAATCATCAACATTGATAAGCTAATTTGTAATCGCGAACGTAAAATTTATCAATAAAATAGTCAAACTTTTAGCACCAAATTAAAATTTAGAAAGATTATCTTTAGTTAAACTAAGTTTATCATATCATCCAAATTATTAGTTGATGAAAATTTGAATGATGATGATAAAATTAAAATTTAGAAATAATATCTTTAGTTAAATTAAGTTTATCAACTCATTCTACCTATTAGTTGATGATAAATTTTGAAGGTTTAAATACATAATTTTTTCTATTTGAATGGATTATTTGCATATATACTCCTTAAATAATGGTATTTGCAAAAATACCCTCTAAATCTCAATACTACCCCTCAAATCATCAATTTTGGAAAAAATTACCTTCAAAGCAATTAATTATCAACATTGATAAGCTTAATTGTAACTGCAACATAAAAATTATCAACAAAATAGACAAATTTTTAGCACCAAGTTGATGATTTGTTGATTTTAGAGGTTTTTTATAAAGTTGATGATTTGAGGGATAGTTATGCAAATACTAAGATTTGTGGGGTACTTTTGCAAATACATATAATTCAAGTGATACATATGCAAATAACCAACCTTATTTACTAACTACTGATCCTATATATGTACATCATCAATCCACCAACAAAAACCCAGGGAAATTCAACTCCTAAAAAACTTATTAGCCAAGACTTCCTCCCTCCCTGTTGTAGGCTGTCAAAAATTCTACTACTGATAAGCTATGACCCACTAAATACTGTCGAACGGAGTTACAATTTGAAGGCTTCCAAGGAAACAGAATAGAGTTACAAACACAAGGATTACAACTTGACAAATCCTTATAAGGTTCAACCAACCAAAAGGTTTAGCACCGCGTCCAAGCTCAAAACGCGGAGCCCTCAGCCGCGTTCAAAGCTCAAAACGCGGAGCTCTCAGCCGCGTCCAAGCTCAAAACGCGGAGCTCTCAGCCGCGTCCAAGCTCGAAACGCGGAGCTCTCAGCCGCGTCAAAGCTCGAAACGCGGAGCTCTCAGCCGCGTCCAAGCTCAAAACGCGGAGCTCTCACCCGCGTCCAAGCTCAAAACGCGGAGCTCTCACCCGCGTCCAAGCTCAAAACGCGGAGTTTTCAGCCGCGTCCAAGCTCAAAACGCGGAGCTCTCAGCCGCGTCAAAGCTCGAAACGCGGAGTTTTCAGCCGCGTCCAAGCTCAAAACGCGGAGCTCTCAGCCGCGTCCAAGCTCAAAACGCGGAGCTCTCAGTCGCGACCAAGTTCAAAACGCGGAGCGTCATGGCCATGTTTGAGGCTGAAAACGCGGATCTCAGCCCCCGCGTCCTAGTCCTAAGCCAAAGGCGCGAGAGTCATCTAAGAACGCGGGTCTTTCGCGTTTTTGCTCTTTAAACACGATTTAAACGGCTCCAAAACCGTTTTCCACGATTTGAGGGCCACGAATCCTGATTCTAAGGGGTCAGTTACACCCCTAAAATACCTATAAAAGGCAGAGGAAAGATTAAATGAGGGAGGAGGATTGAATTCGATTGGAGATCTAAGTGTGGGAAAAAGATTGAGAGTTGAGCACTTGAGGAGTGAATCGACTTGAGAGAGAGCTTGAGCTATTTCAACACCGGCTCTTCTTCAATTTGGCTTGGTTTCCAAACTCGTGCAGAGTTACAAAACTCGTTCTTCGGGTTATCAAACTCGTTAGAGTTAGAAACTTGCTTTGTGGATTCTTAAACTTGCCTTGCAAGTCCTTTTCAACGTGATTCCACGAGCAAGACGGTCGGATCGTCCACGGGATACAAGGCTCAAGCTCCTATCGCCACCGTGAAGAACCCAGTTTTAAACAAAAGGAAGGATCTCCGTTGACCCTTCCTTCTTTTTTAAATCGGGCAACCGATCGAGGAATTTGTAATTTCTTTTTATCTAAGTCAGTGAGAGAGAGAGATTGCATTCGAGAGAGTTGTATTTATTCTTTCTTTAAAATCAATTAGAAGGGATAACATTTATTTTACAGCTTTAATTTTTCTCGCAAACAAAAGATGGCGACTCCGCTGGGGACGAGCTTCACAGATGAAGAAGTGGTGGCGCAATCCGACGTCAGCCTCATTGGGACTACAATAGAAACTCTCACGGTGGAGTTTGACCAAGCCAAATACGAAGAATTGCTCTCTTCCGGATCCCTTAGCCCCAAGGCTATGCGCAAGGTCCGCAAAGTCTCTAGGGAGATCAAGACACCAGATCGGCCTGTGTCACCTAAGGGAGATTTTGCCGTTGAATCAGATGGTTCTGGCAGTATTTCCTTTAAGGGTAAAAGACCGGCTTCGACTGAGCAGATGGAAGATCCTACACCTGAGCCTACACGACGGGTATCAGGTCATAAGAGGCCTATCGTGGCATCGAACCTAGCCGACGTAAATGTGGATGCCACAAAAGCCTTAAGACAGGCTAAGAAGAACGCTGCTCGTCGTAAGAGAAGATCCCTTCGTAGAGCACAACTCCGAGAAAATCGATCCTCAAGGCAACGCGACTTTGAGCTTCGCGTTCCTGTTACAGAGCGCCAGCCTCGCGTTGAAGACGAGCCTCAGTGGCGCGTCGTCCAAACAAAACGCGGGTCCCAAGACCGCGTTTCCCAAACAAAACGCGGGTCCCAAGACCGCGTTTCCCAAACAAAACGCGGGTCCCAAGACCGCTCAAACAAAACGCGGGTCCCAAGACCGCTTCCCAAACAAAACGCTGGTCCTAAGACCGCGTTTCACAAACAAAACGCGACCCCCAGGTCCGCGTTCCCGAACTCGCGCACCCCTCAAGGGCGATTTCAGCCATTAAACGCGGACCTCAGGCCCACGTTTCACAAAAAGAACATGACCCTCGTGTCTGCACCTCAAAACGCGATGGGATTTGTCATGTCCACCCTGACCCAACCCGTTCAAAAGATGCGGGACAGATTCCAGTTCAAACTGCCGATCAGGGGATTAACATTCCTCAAGTTTCTGACTTGAGAGAATTATTATCAAGAGAGAGACCAACGCAAAGAAGTCGCCATTCGTGCCCATGCGAGCGATTGATTGCGACGGTCCTCTCCGAATGTCAATGTTGTGCACCTGCACCTAGACGATCGGTCTTTGATCGGTTGACTAATCTAGCCCCGTCCAAGAGACAGAGGCGATTCCACAGAAGGAGAACCTCAGAGACTGAATATCCCAAAGTCACCATCAATATGGTGGCGAGGGCGTCGTTACCTTCGATTCGGCGAATCGAGACTAATCGCCCTCCGAGTGTTAAGGAAATCTCAGATAAGTTCGAAGGGATTTATCAGCGCACTCGAACACGACAGGGAGTTATACCCCTTATCAATTATCAGAGGCTGGCCAGGGGGTTAGAACCTGAAGATGAGCACTCGGCCGATTCGAGGGTCAGTCTTCAGCTCTTTCGTGGAACACGAGAGCGTGGCCTATACAACTGAGGGTACCGAAGATCTCAAGAAGAAGCTTGAAGAATACTAGGCGATGACACAGGAAGCTATGCGGTCACAACAGCAGACCATTAACCAACTTAGAGACATGATAGCCTAACTTGTTGCAGATAGGGCTCAAGCTCACATGGTCAGTCCAATACCTTAACCGGAATCGTCACAAAAGAAAGGTCAATCTTCAAAGCAGAAGGGAAAGATGGGTGAAACCTCCGATCAAGAAACTCACCGTATAGATTCTTCATCTGAAGGAGAGAAAGGGGCCGAGAACGAATCAAATCTTCAATCGGCCAAAATGGATGAATTCGAAGCTCGTCTTAACGCCATCGCTAATAGGAGTGAGCTCCAGGACGAGGGGGTTGTGAGGCCATATCCTGCAGAGTGGGATGCAGCGCCCTACCCTCCAAAGTTTAAAGCCCCGGCTCTGCAAGCCTTCGATGGCACAGTTCACGAATCAAAGACGCTTACTACTTCAAGTCCTGGTGGAGATGTGATTTCGAACGATGCTATTTTGAGCCGTCTATTTATTGGCACTCTCAAGGGAGTCGCCTTTGAATGGTTCATGAAACTGCCTGCCGGATCTATTCGGAAGTGGGTAGATTTGGAAAGGCTGTTTCTAGCTAGGTTCTTCGAAGATGACACTGAAGTATCCGTCCCTACCCTCCTCGCCACTAAACAAAAGCCAGGCGAATCGATAAAGGCTTTTGTGGAAAGGTTCCGGAGTATGGCGTTGCGATGTCCAGCAGGGATGACACAAACCACGCTGGTGGAAACTTGTCGGCATAACCTGCAGACCCCTCTGTTGGCTCAGATGGGGGTTGCAGAGTGTCGTTCCTGGAAGCAATTGGTATCCCAAGGGGAACATGCGGAGGAGATTGTCGCACGAATCAAAGCGGAAGAAGCGGGACGACAAGAACAGCCGGCGCCACGGGGTCAAGATAATATCCCTCGGTCAAGGAGGAAAGATATTCATGCTGCTGATACTAGTGTTCGATCTCCGCTGGCGAAGCAAGGCAAGCCGTCGAGTCAGCCGAGACCGCCTAAGCAATATTCTTTCAAAGAAGAGCATGTCGATACTCTATTCTAGCTGCTTCGGAAGAATAACAAGTTGAAGCTCCCAGAAGCGAAGAGGCCTGAGGAAGCAGGGAAGGTGGATGATCCCAATTATTATCGATATCACAGGATGTTGGGACATCCGACAAAGAAGTGCTATATTTTTAAAGATATTCTACAAGCACTGGTTGATGCCGAGGTACTCAAGCTGAAACCAGAACAGAAGACCGTGTCTACTATTATGACATCGGTTCAATTCGGAGACTTCTCACCTGTAGAAACTCCTAATGGAGTTATCCCCATTCCAAAAGGAGAACTATGTTTGAAGAATATCGATCAACACGGCCAAAAAGGTAAAGGTCTGATACCCCTTACCATTTCAAGTGGAGAAGTAATGTGGGTCCATCCTGGCCTCACTAAAGATCAGCAATGGGCGGGGACATTGTCAAAGAAGAAGAAGAATAAGGCTAAAGCTTCTAACATGATTAGTCCATCCATAAATGAAGACGACACTTATTTGGTCCCTCTCACCGACTCAGAGAAAGAGGAGACTATTTTGGCTGCCGACCGAGAAGTGGACCCAGGAGCAGGCACGAGGTCAGGGAAGACGTACTTGAAAAAGTATGATCAAATTGCTCAGGAATCCAGGGAGCAAGTTGAGGAGACGGGGGGTTCTGTCCCTAAAAAGCCAACTGATAAGGGGAAGCCAAAGGATGTTCGGTATAATAAAAACCTTCTACAGGAAGCAGGAACATCAGGAAAACCACTCCACTTCGATGTTTTGGCACAGCTAGCTAACATTCCCGCCAGAATCACTCTTTACAAGCTCTTGAAGTTGTCCAAATCTACAAGAGTGGCTCTAGTTGAGGCTTTAACGGATACAGAGAGCTTCATTACACAAGTTCCTGTAGTCCCAGAAGCTATGAATGAACCTTCTTGTGTCAAGTGCCTACACATAATGAAAGGTCTGCCTTGCATATCATTCACACAAGAAGATATGCAAATCAATCACAAGCATGACAGGCCCTTGTACTACACAGGATACATGGGATCTTCAGAGATCAGTCGTGTCCAAGTAGATCCGGGTTCTGCACTCAGCATAATGCCATATAGGGTCATGCAAGTTCTGGGAATCCCGTACCACCGGTTGAATTCCACTCAGGCAACTATCTTTGGCTTCAATGCCAACAGCACACGACCCTTGGGAAAAATTAAGCTCAAATGTCAAATTGGGGATCTCAAGTTAGAAGTAACCTGCTACATTATAGATGCCGACACGTCCTACAATTTGCTATTAGGACGGCCCTGGATTCATGCGAATCGAATCGTCCCATCAACCCTTCATCAGGTGATGAAATATGTCAATGAAGAGGGGGAAGTCAAGACCCTGATAGCTGAGAAGCATCCTTTCAAAGGGGTAGAAAGTTATCACACTGATTCGGTCTTTTACCTTGGCGCCCCGGAGCCTGAATCGCCGAAACCAGCCATCGACAGCGCAATGAAGCAGATGCCGAACCCGAACCTGAAGAAGAATGTCCATGGGAATTGCATGTAATGGGCTCTGATAAGCTTAATAATGAGGAAGATGTACTGAGTGAAGGCGAATGGTACATTAATGAAAATTTTAATTTGGCTTACTTGTCTGATGTTTCATCTGAAGAAATAGGTAAAGTTACGGGATTGGAGCCATGGCATGCGCTATATGGCGAGAGATCACTAGACTTGCCACTCAAAACGTCCCTCTCTACCTCCGGGAGGATGGAAGACGTGAGGAAGGCATTCTTTATGGTCCCATCTAAAAAGAAAGATCAGAAACCAATTTATTTTGGTAAAGTGGATCCTGAAGTTCTCAAACCAGAGAGTTCGGAGGAAAGCGAGGCGACTCCTCAATTTCATTATTACGAACTTAATGCTCGTCACATAATGAAGAACATGGGGTACGATTTCAATAGTCAGAAGGGTTAAATTTCGAAAGGAAGGCTAACCCCGATCCGACACCTGTCCACGAAGGTAAAACCCAAGATTATTATCACAAGACCCGACGAGGTTTAGGATACTTATCAACACCTTCCCTTCGAAGACGAAGGTGACAATGCTCCGAAGGACCATTCATCCGAACATCACCATGGGATTAGGCGTGAGTGTAGGATCAATTTTTGCAAGCATGTCTGTGAACATGGTTTCAGCCAGCCATCCAAGTGATGACGAAGATGACGACTGGATTCAGACAGATAATGACCCTTGGATTAAACGCCTTGATGTTCTGTGGGATATGTGCTTCGAGCAACGAGAGCCGCCCACCGAAGATAAGGTGATCCAAATAAATATGGGGGACGAGACTAATCCCAAACCAATCTTCGTAAGTAAAAGCTTGTCGCAAAATGAGAAAGAAGACCTAGTGTCCCTCGTCCGAGAGTATGTTGACGTCTTCGCCTGGAATTATGAAGACATGCCTGGTCTTGATACGGAGGTAGCCATGCATCGCCTCAATATTGACCCGAATGCGAAACCTGTTAAGCAACAGCAACGCAGGTTCCGTCCGGAGGTTATGGAGGCAATTGTATTAGAAATCCGCAAGCTCATTGATGCGGGTTTCATCAGAGAAGAACAACACCCGGATTGGGTAGCCAATATTGTTGTTGTACCCAAGAAAAATGAAAAGATCCGGATATGCATTGATTTTCGTGATTTGAACGCGGCATGTCCGAAAGATGAATTTCCACTCCCCATCACAGATGTCATGATTGATAACACCTGTGGGTATGAGAGAATGTCTTTCATGGACGGATTTTCAGGATATAATCAAATCAAAATGTATCCTGAAGATGCAAAGCACACGGCCTTTAGAACACCACTGGGGGTATTCTGCTATATCGTAATGCCATTTGGGTTGAAGAACGCTGGAGCAACCTACCAACGAGCGATGAATACTATTTTTCATCAACATCTACGTAAGAAAATCGAATGCTACGTAGATGACATTGTGGTAAAAAGTCGCAAGAAGGAAGACCACCTTTTAGACTTGAAGACCATGTTCGACATCATGAGAACACATTAACTGAAGATGAACCCCACAAAATCCTTCCTAGGGGTGTCCAGTGGTAAATTCCTGGGATTCATAGTTACGTCCCAAGGAATCTCGCTCGATCCAGAAAAGGTGCGCGCCATCCAGGAAATGTCACCACCAAAGACCATTAAAGAGCTCAGAGGCCTACAAGGTAGGTTAGCATATATCCGAAGATTCATATCAAATCTTTCGGGTCGGTGCCAACCCTTCTCCAAATTAATGAAGAAAGGGGTTTCGTTCGTATGGGACGAAGGTTGCCAAAAGGCGTTCGAAGAAATCAAAACCTATCTCACACAACCGCCAGTCCTCGTGGCCCCAGTATCGGGAAAACCCTTCCTGTTATATGTGAGAGCCATGGACCATTCACTTGGAGCCTTGCTAGCCCAAAACGATGACCAAGGACATGAACAAGCAATTTATTACCTCAGCCGGACCATGATGGGAGTCGCACACAGATACAACCCGGTGGAAAAGGAATGCTTAGCCTTGATGTTTGCCTTCCAGAAAACTCGACATTATCTGGTTGGGCAAACAATACATGTCATTTCCAGAGTAAATCCTCTGAGAGTGCTCATGAATAAACCCTCTTCACTGAATTCCCGGTTAGCCAAATGGGCGATACTTCTCTCACAATACGATATGAAGTTTATGCCCCTGAAGGCTATCAAGGGACAGGCCGTGGCCGATTTCTTAGCAGAACATCCGGTCCCCGACTCTTCCAGACTATATGAAGATCTACCAGATGAAATCACTGAAGCTTACATGACTCAAGAAGATACTCAAGTATGGAAGCTATTCTTTGATGGAGCCTCTAGAGCAAACCCAAATGGAGGAATTGCAGCCGGTGTGGGGGTTGTACTTGTTTCCCCGAACAGTCTCGTGGTCCCAAGGGGGTTTTCCTTAGCTGAGCCATGCACTAATAATGTAGCAGAGTATAACGCTTTATTGCTAGGGATGCAGCTGGCTGAAGAAATCAACATCCAATACCTCGAGGCTTATGGTGATTCTCAGCTCATCGTGAATCAGGTTCGAGGAGAGTATGAAGTGCGCAATGAAGACTTAATCCCATATCACTCAGCGGTTCTAGAATTAGCACGAAAGTTCAAAGGCTTTTTCATAGAGTATATTCCATGAGCCCGGAATGCCTATGCAGACGCCCTGGCTTCATTAGCCACATCACTAGCATTACCTCCAAAGGCCCAGACAATAATATTTGTCGCAGGGCATGAATTGCACTTTCCTGAACTTATCACAAAAGGAAGTCCAGAAGGACCAACAGAAGAGACCGTTTGCGAAACTTCCATTGGGTTCGAACCAAGGGATTGGCGATTCCCTTATATAGACTATGTCTTATATGGGATCCTGCCGGATGATCCCAAAGAAGCGGCCGCCATTAAACGGAAGGCCCTTCGTTTTTATTATGATGCAGCCTCCCAGACTTTGTATCGTAAGTCGCATGACGGAATTTTGCTCCGTTGCCTTTCCCGAAAGGAGGCAAGAGAAGCCCTAAAAGAGGCCCACGATGGAATGTGTGGAGCCCACCAACCTGGGAGTAAATTAGGAGATCGCTTACGGAGAATAGGCTATTATTGGCCAAAGATGTTTGAAGATGCCGCTGATTACGCTAAACGATGTCATGCGTGCCAAATTCATGGTGATTTCATCCATCAAGCACCAGGAAATCTACACCCAACATCTTCTTCATGGCCATTCGAAATGTGGGGGATGGCTATTGTCGGGCCTATCTCTCCGCCAACATCCAAAGGACATCGATTCATCTTAGCCGTAACTGATTAGTTTTCTAAATGGGCGGAAGCTGTTCCTTTGAAAGAAGTCAAAACTTCAAATGTGATCAAGTTCATTAATCATCACGTCCTCTATCGCTTTGGCGTACCGCGGCGGATAGTCCACGATAACGGTGCGCAGTTCATTAGCTATGGATTCCAGAGATTTTGCAATAAGTTCAGGATCCAAAGTGTTGCGTCGACGGCATATTATCCCCCAGCCAATGGTCTTGTAGAAGCTTTCAACAAGACCATTGTGAAGCTTCTAAAAAAGTTCGTCTCTAAAAGTCGACGTGATTGGGATGAGAAGTTGGGCAATTGTTTATGGGCTTATCGCACGACGGTGAGAACTCCAACAAAAGCTACTCCCTTTTCTTTGGTGTACGGATCCGAAGCCGTTCTACCATTGGAAATTCAAATTCCTTCCCTAAGAGTCGCTCTCGCAACTGGAATAACGGATGAAGAGCAACATCAACTACGCCTGCAGGAGTTAGAAATATTAGACGACAAGCGACTTCGAGCTCAACAACAAATCGAGCTATACCAAGCTCGGATTTCTAAAGCCTACAACAGGAAGGTTAAGGGAAGGATCTTCAAGAGAGGTGATCTTGTCTTAACAGTCCGCCGACCTATGGTCATGACACATAAGACGAAAGGGAAATTCAACCCCAAATGGGAAGGACCTTTCGTAGTCGAGACGGTCTATTCTAACGGAGCTTATCGACTTGAAAGGTGACATTCTCATGATGCCAATTAACGAGAAGTTTCTCAAGAAATATTACCCGTAGGCTGTAAGATCCCCTTTCTTGTTCCTAACCAAGTTTAGGAGAGATAACTGAACGCGCTTAGGCTGGGGGTTAATTTATTGGAACGGACTTCATTCGTTTCGAATCTTGAACGATCATTTATGCTATGTTAACATTATACCTCTGGCATTTGTAATTGTTTTCATTATTATAAGTCAAAATATTGTGCGCAAAAGGAGGAACAAAAGTATCACTTCATTTTTAATAACAAAATAAAAGGTGATACAAGATTGATGTTAGAAAGATTCTGGACCCGTCAAGTGAATAACTGTAAGCCGTGACTTAAGCTCCGCAAGCTTTCGTTTATGCTCAGTGCGCACTCTCTCTGCAACTTCTGCCTTGAGTTGAGTTTCAGTCACCGCAATCTCCTTTTTCATAACCTCCAAGGCATTCACCTCTTGGCGAAGGTTATCAAGAATCTCAGCACCTCGGCGACGAAGTCCCTCTGCGGCTTCTTGTTCCTGAGTCAGTTGAGCCCTTTTCCGAGTTAACTCAGCCTCTAATTGGGCAATAGACTCCTGAATAGCAGTCACGGAAGTAGCAGAGTTAATCAACTCAAGTTGGGATTGATCATGCTGCTCCTGCAAGTTTGCGACCCACGCCTTCTTTTCACATAAACTTGCGTGAAGGGTTTTCTGTTGAGACGTCTTCTCGGTTTGAGCTCAAATGAGAGACTTGGTTATCTTCGCTTCTACGTCAACCTGTGAAAGCTCCTGGAAGGCCTGCAAGTCCGCTTCCAAATGAGAAACTCTTGCAACACAATGTTGGAAACATTCGGCTTCGCCTGACCGCTTAAGGTAACCCAGATGTTTCATTAGATGAGGCCTATAGACTTCGAAGGAGCCACGACCGCCCATAACAAAGTCAGCCGCGCACGTTAGTATCCCTCGCAGTCGGTTTACATCAGACTCCATATAGATACCACGTGGAATGCGCGTAGTTTCGTCAACCACCATGTCTGGGATAATTGAGGGAAGTATCCGTGGTGAAGGAATCGGTGCGACGAGCGATTTCCCCTCTCCTTCTTCATGCAACGCGGAAGCGGATCTAATAGCTCCTTGCATAAGCTTCGGCTCTGAGTGAGAATGTGACCTCGTCATTATTCGTTGACGGACCCTCTTCTCATATTGAGCCGTCTCTTCTGCAGTGAGAGCCCTCTTCCCTGCCGTTTTCTCTGAAGGAGTTCTAACCTCCGGGGTCTCCCGTTGAACGTGGCCAACTTTGAGTGCTTCCTGCTCACAAATCAAATACTCGTCGATTCCTCTGAGGCGCGTCCTGCTCGAATTTCTTTTAGATTCGTACATCTCCCTAATATCCTTCAAGCAGGAAGTATATACGTCATATTCAGGGAACTTCGAAGCTTCACGGTACCAGTTGCAAAACTCAAGAACGGTATGACAGCTGGGCGTGGAAGAAGGTAGCGCAAACACTGCATTGGAGCCTCCGGCCATCCAATTATACCAGGCTCGAGCTCCTTCATACAAATTCCCAACGATAGCCAACTTGGGGTTAGGGTTTCCAACATATAGTTGATCATACCCAAATTGTCGAGCAAACCGGCTAGGCAAGTAAGGCTCGATGATACACCGGTCACCCAAGCGGAAGACCAAATACCCAGGCCTGATGGTGATGAGCCACCAGAAGATGCCCTCCGGCAATGAGGTGAAGTTACCAGGTGCCACATCCATGAAAATCTGGCATCGCTCTTCTACTCCACCAAAATCAGAAGAACAGCAAAAGACTCGATAATTATCCTCCCTCAGTAAAATCTGTCGAGTTGGGACTATGTACCAATGTGCCCACTTGGCTGACCCAAGCCGTTGTATAAAGGGAACGAAAAAAGAGTTGGCATCGCTAACCCCCATCATTAATGAGGGGCAGTGCATGACGAACCAGGCCACCAAATAGGAATACGGCACTGGCACGCGTGGCTGGGGAGTTTTCAATCTGCTACCTTCCTCTGACCCAACTTTTCTTACATCCAAGAACTCCGAAGTCAGTTCCCGTAAGCCATATTGTATGCAACTTACCATAGTTGAAAGAAGACTTATCGGCCTTCCATGAGCCAAAAGAACTACGGGGTATACCACCTGGATCAAGATGGACTCGATGGGTTTGGAGGGAACCACACAACGCTTCAGCCAGATCATCAGAAATCCGGCTAGCAATGCCAAATCAGAAATAGGAGTCTCCGCTTGGTAACGAAAACTCTCAAACTTTGTACCACGAGGAAAGATATCTTCAAGCGCTGCGTTGACGTATTGAGCAGTGAAGACTTTGGAGGAGCTCACTGGTAGACGAATCACCGGTGCATTCTTACTATGCAGGTTTTGAAACAAGTATTCAGCCCAAGACGCTTGTTTAACGCCGCCCGATCGTAGTCCAGTCTCTTGTACACAGATATGGAAGTGACACATCACTTCCCAGAAGGTGGCATAGACATCTGGGTGTTCCCTCCGCAAAATAGAAAGTTCAGCGGTGCTAGGAACAAGTTCCTCATACGGCAGTTCACCAAATGGTAAACCCGATACTGCATACATCTCCTGGAGAGCAAAACCTAACTCCCCAACGGGAGTGAAAAAAGTACAAGTATCAGGGTTATACTTCTCCAAGATGGCAAAAAAAATGTAGGAGTTCTGGATGACACCGATACGCGTGGCTCTCACTGGAATCTCTAACCCGGATAAGGTGAGTGGCACTCGCAATTCATTAATAACAAAGTCCACCATACGGACCCACCATCCGTCATCAGGAGAATACACCCATCCAGGGGTCCTAAATTCTTGAGCAAGAAATTCACCCTGGGCAGCAATAAATCGGCGAATAAAAGTACTGGCCGGAGTGGCCCTCTCTTGATTGGGACTTATGCTATGAAACTCGCCTGGTCTTAAGCCCGTCACCTTATAGTCACTCTCCAAAGGATGAACCGCCTGGTGAGTCAGAACCCCAACCGGCACCCTATCCCTCTCCTCAACTAGATCCCAATCCAAACGCCTGCAGCAGGAGGCCTTTGAAAGTAAGAAAGCGGATACATCCGCTTCATGCTAGGAAGGAAAAAGAAGCGGTCGTTAGCTTGATGTAGCATCTTGGATTCCTCACCGCAGTCCATGTTATCATCCGCCTCGATACGATCTCCGAAGAAGAACGCTGGCTTCTCGATTAGGTCATGGCCTTCTGACGCCACAAAATTCATATCTGTTATAATGGCCCTAAAGATGGAAGGTTCAGCTCGATGGATCATCATCGTTCTTTCCACACAATTGTCCCGGGTCAATGGAAGCTCCCGGCAAAGACCTAAGGCCACATCGTGATCCATCCAACCCGAATAACCGAAGTGATATCTACGGGAAAGCGGCCTATCAGCGTAGAGAACTGCAGACAAGAGAAGATAAAAACGTCAGAAAGAAAAAAAAATTACAAGGAAGCCTAAGATGGCCCAAGATGAAAATGCAAGGGTCAGCCTCGCGTTCTAGTCATAAGACGCGAGGGTCAGCCCCGCGTTTTAGCTATAAGACGCGAGGGTCAGCCCCGCGATCCAAGCATAAAACGCGAAGGACAACTACGCATTCCAACTACAGAAACATGGAGATAACCCCCGCGTTCTAAATTTAAAACGCAAGAGTCAGTCCCGCGTCTCCATCGTCAACATCAACTCCGCGTTCGAAACGCAAAGTTCAATTTCGGGTTGGAACCCATTAAAACGAGTTCAAAACCCTAATATACCTCGATGTGAGGGGGTTTGCGGTGGCGGCAGCGCCATCGAAACCGATGGGTCACTCGAGGTCTCGGCCGGCGTTGTGCTTGGAGTCGTTCGAACGACACCCTTGATCGTGTGAACGGCTTTCTTTGGAGCCATTGAAGAAATCTGGCTGATCGGAGATGGGGAAGAACTCAGGAAGAGTTTCGGCAGCGCGAAACCTCTTGAAACCACGAAGGAGACGAAAAATTCGTGATTTTCACCCTTGGTAAAATTTCCAATTTTTTTTACCCAAGAGGTTTGTTTATATGAAGATTAAGAAGAAGATCTTCATTTAAGATCTTCAACCACCTTAGTTAAGGCGGTTAAACACAACTACCTAAGATGGCGGTTCAGCTTTCAAACGCGAGACTCACTTCCGCGTTCTATTTCCAAACGCGGGACTCACCTCCGCGTTTTATCCCTAAATGCGAGGCTCATCTCCGCGTTTTAAACTCCCAGACGCGAGGCTCACCTCTGCGTTCTAAAGCTAAAATGCGAAGCTCGCCTACGCTTTTCAAGTTGCAAACGCGAATCTCAACCCCCGCGTTTTGAGTCCAACACTTAGCCAATTCTGGACTTAGTAAATCCTTTGACAAGTTTTTTTTTTCTTTTCCTTTTCTTTTCTCTCTTGAAACCCGACCTCGGCTTAACGAGCTTCAAGCGACCAACTTATCAGTCCTCTTCAATAGGATGATAGGTCCTCAAATTTGCTTAAATCGCAACCAATCTATCAATCCTCTTCAACAGGATGATGAATCCACAAATTTGATTAAACCACAATCAGCTTATCGATCAACCCGGCTCAATAGGATGATAAGACCTAAAGCCTTGTTCACAACACAAGCCCTAAAAGCCTTGTTCACAACACAAGCCTGAAAAGCCTTGTTCACAACACAAGCCTAAAAAGCCTTGTTCACAACACAAGCCCTAGGAGCCTTGTTCACAACACAAGCCCTAAAAGCCCTGTTCACAACACAATCCCTAAAAGCCTTGTTCACAACACAAGCCCTAAAAGCCTTGTTCACAACACATGCCTAAAAAAGCCTTATTCACATTACAAGTCAAAAAGCCTTGTTCACACCATAAGCTCTAAGTCTAAGTAAAGGTAAGTCTGCATGAAAAACATGCAGCCGGGTGGTCTATTCCCGCAATAAAAGACAAAGTCTACGTATTCAACATCGTAGCATTGAGTCTAAAAGAGTCTAATTCTTTTAGCGCAACGTTACGTGCAGAACGGACTTAGACAATCCGCACGCTAGCCCGATTCAAACGGTAGTCGGTAAAGGCTCATCAAATCCGTTGACGGCTGAGGGTTTGCCAAAAATCCTATGAGTATTATGGTTGACATAAGAAATCATAATGAAAAAGTAAATTTGTATCACTTTTATTCAAACCCCTAAAAAGATGATACAAAAGAGTGCCATTCAAAAAAAAAGGGAGAAAAGAAAAGAGGATTTAGAGTGAACATAAGAGTAAGCCTATGATCCCCTAAGCGTGATGGACGCAAGCTGGGATTTGGCCTTAGCAACTTCCTTCTCATGAGCGGCCCGCACCATTGCTGTGGCTTCGCTCCTTAGTCCCTCTTTATCTGGCGCAGCAGCGATAATGCCTCTTTTAATCTCCTCAAGAACCTGCAATTCCTCACGATAATCATTGTATGTTTCTACACTCTTACGGGTGAGATCTTTCACGTCAGCTTCCTCTGAGCCCGCAGCCACGTTGAACCAACTCCGCTTGGAGTTGAGCGATGGTCTCCTCAGTGGTAGCAACTGATTCGCGAGTGGCCTGCATAATAGAGGTCGTGGAAGTCAGCTCATGTTGCCAATGATCCCACTGAGTTTTCAGGGATGCAACTTGTATCTCCTTCTCGCTCAAATTCTTCTGAACGGCTTCATATTGATGCATCGCTTGGGCATAAATATCAGCAAGGGTTGACTCAATCTGAGCCTCCAGATCAACATGATTCAATTCCTCAAAGCTCTTCAAGCTCTCCTCTAGGCGAGATATCTCGTCGGTACAGC
Organism: Asparagus setaceus; assembly: GCA_012295165.1. Taxonomy (NCBI): domain Eukaryota; kingdom Viridiplantae; phylum Streptophyta; class Magnoliopsida; order Asparagales; family Asparagaceae; genus Asparagus; species Asparagus setaceus. The sequence goes on from CM022705.1 coordinate 40,192,390, forward strand.
GTTGGATGCATTCAGTGTCGCCCAGATACCTAATGTTATTCAAATAATTCATTAAAATAGGCCTGAAAGCTGCAAAGGTGCTCCTTCCAGCAATAATGATCCTCGCGGCGTCCTGCATCTCAGATTCTAAATGACCGATGTATTTCTGAAGCAAATTAGGCACAACGGCCGACTCCATGGAAACTGCAGGAGACAATACCAGCTCATGTTGGGTCACGAGGCCCTGAGAAGGAGTCATAGGTGATGGTATTTGAGCGGAAGGGGAGGTACTAGCATCCTTCCCAGTCCTAAGAGAAATCCTAAGAGGGGTTGATCTTATCGGAGGAGCTACTGCTTCTTTGAAACTTAAGGCCGGCTTCGGGAATAGAAGTTGATGTTGGTACGCCTTCCGGCCATCACGCCACAACCTCTGGAGTTGCCCTTACCGGCGAGCCTACAGAAATAATTGTTGTTAAAAAAAACACGTATGATACAGCTATCGAGATTCAGAACAAACAATGTTTACCCGAAGAGGAAATAGCTACAGGAGCTGACGCCTTTTCAGAAGTGACAGCTGGGAGATCGTCGAAAAGTCCATCGTACTCTGCGGAGTACCCATACGACTCCTCTTCCCCGTCGTCCCCTGAAGGATGTGGGGAACTCGTAGCCGCGGTCGACTTAGGAAATAGTCCAGTTGTGGGGCTAGGTCTTTCGGCCCCTGTTGCAGGCATGAGCACCGAAGAAGCAGGAGATGAATATCTTGCAGGTACAGAAGCTTCGGCCCTTTCCGCTGGAGCCTCCTCTTCAGTTGCTTTGGGAGCAGCATCAGAAGTTTGGCCTGGAATTATCATATCGATAGGCTCTACAGTTGGAATGGACTCCGCATCCTCGCGAAGTGATTCATCTCCACCTTCTTCCTCCGAAGATTGGCGAGAAAGAGAACCTCGTAGAGCTGGCCCGATTGAACGGAGACCCCGTTGGTGAGAAATCCCTGCAACCGATGACTCCTGGGGTTCTTCTTCTTCCACCGGAGGTCTTGGAGGAGCAGCTCTAAACGCATCTTGCATTAGTTTGACCCCCTGCTCAGGAGCAGGAGGTCTGTTGGGTGACTGTCGGCGAACCCGCTTGCTTTGGCGGCGCGTGTCCTTTTCAGACATTGGCCGTTTACCTGCAGCTCTTTCCTCACGAGTCTCAGCCAAAGTATGCCCAGTAGGCCCAACCGTGGTAGCTTCAGCCTCTCCCTCAGCACCAGCCTCGGGCTCACAAGCTAAATATTCTTCGAACCCTCTCACGCGGGGTGCTTTAGAATGCCTCTTCGCATCATACATTTTTCTGATCTCTCTTAAACAAGACGAGTTCAGTTTATATTCAGGGATCTGGGAAGCGGATTGGTACCAGTTGCAGAAACCCATAGTCGTATAACTATTGGGCGTCTTGTGAGGAAGTGTAAATTTGGCCCCAGTGCCGCCAGCCACAGAATAATACCAGGCCCTGGCACCTTCATATAAGTTCCCGATGAGCGCAAGATGGGGATTAGGATTCCCAACGTACAGCTGGTCGTAGCCAAATTGTCGAGCAAAGCGGAAAGGCTGGTAAGGCTCAATGTAACATTTCCCACCTTGGCGGAAGATTAGGTAGCCAGGCCTGATGTTGATCAGCCAACGGAAAAACACCCCCATTCAATTGGGTAAAAGAGTTGGAGCCCTTAGTGTCCTGATACATTTCCCCATATCCGCCTCCCTTAAAATCGGGAAAGCATCTGAAGATATGGTAGTTGAGATCCTTTGACAAAATTTGCCGAACCATGACTATGTACCAGCCCTCCCATCGAGACGGCCCTAACCGTTGAACCCACGGAACGAAAGAGTCGCCACAAGAAGCAGCAGCAGACATCAAAGATGGGCAATACAAAACAAACCAGGCCACCAAATAGGTATACGGTAAAGGCACGCGCGGGTTGGGAAATTTCAGAGCCTTCTTCTCACCGGTGCCAACTGCCTTGACTTGGGTAAAATCATGACATAATTCCCTCAAGCCGCTCTGTAAACGGCACGTCATCGCAGAAAGAAGGTTGATTGGTCTCCCATGAGCCAAAAGAACTGCTGGGTAAACGACCTCAGCAGCAATAGAGTCAGTGGGCCGGGAGGGCACCACACACCGCTTTAGCCATAACATTAGGAAGCCAGCAAACAGAGCCACGTCAGAAATAGGGGTCAGAGTTTGGTAATGAAAACTCTTGAACTCTGTGAATGGCGGGAAAGTGTCCTCTTGAGCCTCATTAGTATAATGAGAGGAGGCATTCCCAATACGATCTTTAACTTCGTCAGGCGAGCTCGCAGCAAGACGAACAACATCAGTATCCTTGCTATGCAAATTCTTGAATAAATAGTCAGCCCAAGACGCTTGTTTGACTCCGCCTCCACGTAACCCTGTTAGCTGGGCACAAGTTTGGAAATGACACATCAACTCCCAAAAAGTCTCGTAGATATCGGGACTGGCTGCTCTCAAGATGGCCAACTCTTCAGTTCTGGGAATAAACTCCTCATATGGCAGCTCCCCAAAAGGCAAGCCCGAGACTTCGTACATCTCATGAAGAGCAAAACCTAGCTCCCCGACGGGTGTAAAGAACGTACAAGTCTCCGGGTTATACTTCTCTAACATAGCAAAAAAATTATAAGGATTCTGTGCGATACCGTATCGTATAGCCAAGACCGGATTACCCAAACCGGAAAAAATCAATAAATCTTGTAGCTCATCCATGACAAAATTCACAAGACGGGTCCACCAAATTCCGTCGGTTGAGTGTACCCATCCCGGCGCCCTAAAGTCTTGAGCAGGAAACTCCCCCTTTACAGCTATGAATCAACGAGCAAAAATGCTGGCGGGAGTGGGCACCTCAGCAGCTGGATACTCTCGAGTGACCAAGCCTGGCCTTAAAACCGTCACTTGTCGATGACCCACAGGACGCACACCTTGATGGGTCAACATCCCGAGCGATACCCCACTTTGATTCTTGACGAGATCCCAATCCATATGCCTCGGGATAGAGGCACACTGCAGATAAGAGAGTGGATACATGCGCTCCATGTTGGGAAGGAAGAGGAGTCGATCACCAACTTTTAGCAGCATCTTGTAATCCCCGTCGTAAAAGATTTTAGCATCAAGTGCCACGGGGTCTCCAAAAAGAAATGACGGGCTTTTTGAGAGGCTTTCGATCCAGCGTCTCGATTTTGAGATCCGTGACGATGGCCCTGACTCCTGGTAAACTAGCCTCAGTGACGAACTTTAGTCGATCTTCATCCCTGTCTTGAACGATGGGAAGCTTTTGGCGCAGACTGAAGTTAACCTCTGGATCTTCACCTCCTTCATAGCCAAAATGACTATTAAAAGTGAGAGGATCACTTGAGTAGCGCACTGCACAAGAGGATAAAAGACAGTTATTACAGGGGAAAGTAAACGCAAGTTTAAGAAATTCAAACCCCGCGAGGGTTATCTCTGCGTCTTAGGTATAAAACGTGGATGCTAACTTCGTGTGCCAACGTCAAACGCGAAGAACGATCCCGCGTTTCATTGCCAAAACGCGGGTGTCAACCCCGCGTTTCATTGCCAAAACGCGGATGACGACCCCGCGTTTCATTGCCAAAACGCGGATGTCGACCCTGCGTTTCAATATTAAAACGTGGATGTCGACCCCGCGTTTTGTTTCTAAAACGTGAGGATGAGCCTCGCGTTTCATATTGAAAAAAAAACAGAGGCGTCAGCCCCATGTTCTAAACGCAAGCTTCACTCGTCGTTTCTGTTGCTTCACGAAGAACGAAACTTGTCAAAACAAGTTATTGTCAGAGGTCGAAACCTACCACTGATCAAGGGAGTGCGAGCTCGGTGGCCGCCGAAAGCAGTCGATTCTTGGCGTGCTCGAGGAAACCAGAGCGGTCTTCTTGGGCTTGACTGCTGACTTCTTGGGAGACATTCTCGCCGAGAAAGAACTGAAAAAGCTCGTCGAAAGATCGGAGATCGGAGATGCTCGCCGGAGAATTAAGGAAGACAATTTCCTTGGCAAGAAGTCTATAAGACTTTTAATTTGACCCAGGGGTCTATTTATAAAGGCCGCCAGCCTATCAAATCTCCACGAGATTTTAGGCAAGAAATCTCGCCCGAACGAGATACCCGCGTTCTTAACCGAGTCGGTTCGGCTTCAGCCTCGCGTCGTGCCCAAGACGACTCAGCCCCGCGTTCAAGTTCAAGCTAGTTTGACTTCAACATCGCGTCCAAACCACAAAACGCGGACCTTATCGTCGCGTTTAAGGTCAGAACGCGGAGATCACCCCCGCGTTTCAAGAGGGTTTGCCTCAAGTTTTAAGCTTCAAGCGCAAAGCATAGTCCCGCGTTTCAAAAGCAAAATGCTCAAGTCACCCTCGCGGTTCAAAAGTAAAACGCCACCATCTGCTTGCACATGCAAAAAGTAAAGGACCAGCGCGCAATTTCCTTGACGAGGAGCAGTACCCTTTCAGAATCAGACAAAAAGAAATATCCAAAATATTCGAAAGCCGTCGGTTAACGCGAGCTTTGAAAACTTTGGAGGGTTACGTAAGAACATCAAAATTCTACTACCGATAAGCTATGACCCACTAAATCTTGTCGAGCGGAGTTACAATTTGAAGGCTTCCAAGGAAGCGAGAATAGAGTTACAAACACAAGGATTACAACTTGACAAATCCTTATAAGGTTCAACCAACCAAAGGTTTAGCACAGCGTCAAGCTCAAAGCGGAGCTCTCGGCCAGCGTCAAGCTCAAAGCGGAGCTCTCGGCCAGCGTCAAGCTCAAAACGCGGAGCTCTCGGCCAGCGTCAAGCTCAAAGCGGAGCTCTCGGCCAGCGTCAAGCTCAAAGCGGAGCTCGGCCAGCGTCAAGCTCAAAGCGGAGCTCGGCCAGCGTCAAGCTCAAAGCGGAGCTCGGCCAGCGTCAAGCTCAAAGCGGAGCTCTCGGCCAGCGTCAAGCTCAAAGCGGAGCTCGGCCAGCGTCAAGCTCAAAGCGCGGAGCTCGATCCGCGACCAAGTTCAAAGCGGGCGTCATGGCCATGTTTGGTAAAGCGGATCTGGCCCAGCGTCCTAGTCCTAAGCCAAAGGCGCGAGAGTCATCTAAGAACGCGGGTCTTTCGCGTTTTTGCTCTTTAAACACGATTTAAACGGCTCCAAAACCGTTTTCCACGATTTGAGGGCCACGAATCCTGATTCTAAGGGGTCAGTTACACCCCTAAAATACCTATAAAAGGCAGAGGAAAGATTAAATGAGGGAGGAGGATTGAATTCGATTGGAGATCTAAGTGTGGGAAAAAGATTGGAGAGTTGAGCACTTGAGGAGTGAATCGACTTGAGAGAGAGCTTGAGCTGTTTCAACACCGGCTCTTCTTCAATTTGGCTTGGTTTCCAAACTCGTGCAGAGTTACAAAACTCATTCTTCGGGTTATCAAACTCGTTAGAGTTAGAAACTTGCTTTGCGGGTTCTTAAACTTGCCTTGCAAGTCCTTTTCAACGTGATTCCACGAGCAAGACGGTCGGATCGTCCACGGGATACAATGCTCAAGCTCCTATCGCCACCGTGAAGAACCCAGTTTTAAACAAAAGGAAGGATCTCCGTTGACCCTTCCTTCTTTTGTAAATCGGGCAACCGATCGAGGAATTTGTAATTTCTTTTTATCTAAGTCAGTGAGAGAGAGAGATTGCATTCGAGAGAGTTGTATTTATTCTTTCTTTAAAATCAATTAGAAGGGATAACATTTGTTTTACAGCTTTAATTTTCCTCGCGAACACCTGTAACCTGGTGATCATCTCCTCATTTCCATTCAATTTTTTCTCTCCCTCAAGCATCATCAAAGCCAACAAAAATCCAACCTAGGTATCTTAGTATTCTCGTGCTTTGCATCTACCCAAGAGACCTTATTCGTGGCTATATATGTATGAAAAAAATTGAGAGGAGACAATAAAGTGTGTTGTTCATCATATAGATAATTATCGAGTTATCATACTCACCTGAGTCCCTATACGCATCTCGAGTCAGCATACTCAACCCTCAAGGTATCATCGTCACCCGAGCCACCATGGTCAACTCTTGAGTCACCATACTCACCCGAGGTACCTTGCTCAACTTTAGTCATGTTTTACTTTCTTTACATCACAAAATAATTTTGTATATAGCTTTTTCCGTTTTCTATGAGCTCTTTTAGCAATTAGCTAATATTTTAATTCAAGTTTATGCATTTTAAATTAATTTTTTATAAGTTAATCGGGTTGAGATATTACTCAAATGCATCCTCCTCTAACTTTACGCAGACATCCCAGGTATGTTCGTGTATGCAATTTCTTTTAATGAATTGGTTATACCCAGTTTGAAAATTTTTAACTTCCCTTTTCTCTGAAATTGTAATTTTTATATAATCAAGCAGTTTCAGAAGTGTCATATTAACCATCCAATTGGGAAATTCTTTGGAAAATGCATAAAACTCTAGATAACGCTTTGGTCAGGAAGTAATTTATTTTTACGAATAGGTTATAATCTTTGATAATGTTTTAACTTTTTTTCCGAAATTGTAATTTTTAGATAATTAAGCAATATCGAAAGTCATATTAACCATCCAATTAGAAAATTCTTTGGAGAATGCACTAAGATCTAGATAATGCTTTGTTCAGGAAGTAAGCTTGAGTTCTTTATTTTAGTTAATAATTTAGCATCTAATTGCAGAGAAGAGAAGCTTTGTTTCATTAAAAACGTCAGATAGGGGAAAAAAGTTTAGTGAGAGATTGTAAGTTTATAAAGAAAAAATGTCAGGTTAAGGATTTGGATGATTGAATGTAAATTTCAGTTTATTATTCAAGATTGGCTTTTGGCACTTATTCACAATGAAATTATAATATGTTAGTCTTCTCTACAACCAATTAGTAAAAATCATATCTTATTAAGTTTTTAATAAAATTATATATCCCTCAGCGTTCAATGCCCTTCCAAGTTCTCTAAGCTCTTTTCCCCGTTTAAGCTTAGAGCTGCATATTTTTCTTTCATATTGCTAACATAATTAGTATTTTTCAGGTCAATGAAGAAGCATGTGAGAAATGCAAAATGAAATTGGGGGTAAAGATAGTCTTTTATTGTTTTTGGATTGTTTTGAGTTTGTTGGTGTCGATTTTATTGTCACTAGAGGAAAACTTGTAGCTATTTATATACAGTTTCTAATTTACATATAACATTTACAGTAAAAATATCTATAAAAAATTATAATCCGTGATACTTGACCACATGCAATACATGTGCAACCGAACTAGTTACGTTTAAACGTTAGGCCTTGTCTGATGTGTTATATCTAGTCTAAAACAGCCACAACTTAGCAATATATACTATACTAGGGTGGATGCACGTGCCCTGGATATGGTCAAATATCTTTATTATGTTTAATAAAGTTATTAAAGTTAGAATTCTAGTACTTATGACTCAATTGAATTTTTTAAATTATTCATGGACGTGTTTTTGGTATTTATGACTTAGGGGTCAACACAAATAAATTCATCAATTTTTTTTATAATGCGTTTTTTCTAGTTTTATGACTTAAAGGTCTATGTCGCCTCTTTTGAAATCCATCCTAGGTCATAACAAAGTTCGCCAAGAGAATTCGTCAGTTCTCTGAAGAATTAATCGCAGCCATGGCTTGATCAACAATTTCCGCGATTTTCTTCATTCTCTCGCTCGTCACCTTTTCTCCCTCGCAATCGCAATCTTTCCAGACGAAACGTGAGAGTTATCCGTTCAAAAACGCAAAGTGCTTCAAGTTTGCGAGAGCCATCATGACTTCCACAGAATCCTCGGACAATCTCATGGATATTTTTTCTCCAGTCACCAAAGGGTGAATACTTGATCAAGAAGTGTCCTTTGCATTTATGAAGGTATGGTTTCTTGCAACTGCATGAAGAGGGAGTGAAGCTTGATGAGTTTGCTGAATGATTTTGACATAATATACTTTGTGAAGACGTTGAATGTAGCATGATTCTTGAGATGATGCTTTACAAGGCGAGATTCGAGCTTTAGAGTACCGGTTATTTTCAGAGATACAGTTGAGAGACTGATGACTAGAAAGATGATGTTAATTTGTGATTTTTGATGTTAGAATTTGCTTTTATTATTGTATTGAGTGATTGAATATGGATTAATAAATATCTACGGTTATTATTGAAGCAAAACATGACATAACAAGGGCAGAATATATATATATATATATATATATATATATATATATATATATATATATATATGAACTTAAGTTCATAATGAATAGTGGTGCACCAACTTTTCTAACCACTCATCTTGCTGGGATCCGTGAAAGATATAAAGGCCACTTTGAGATTTGTGCATCACAAATCTCAAGACAAATGAGTGGATAAAAAGTTGGTGCACCACTATTCATTATGAACTTAAGTTCATAGGAGCCTTGCTCTATATATATATATATATATATATATATATATATATATATATATATATATATATATATATATATATATATATATATATATATATATATATAGAGCTCCTATGAACTTAAGTTCATAATGAATAGTGGTGCACCAACTTTTCTAACCACTCATCTTGCTTTGGGATCCGTGAAAGATATAAAGGCCACTTTGAGATTTGTGCATCACAAATCTCAAGGCAAGATGAGTGGATAAAAAGTTGGTGCACCACTATTCATTATGAACTTAAGTTCATAGGAGCCTTGCTCTATATATATATATATATATATATATATATATATATATATATATATAGAGTAAGGCTCTATGAACTTAAGTTCATAATGAATAGTGGTGCACCAACTTTTCTAACCACTCATCTTGCTTTGGGATCCGTGAAAGATATAAAGCCCACTTTGAGATTTGTGCATCACAAATCTCAAGGCAGATGAGTGGATAAAAAGTTGGTGCACCACTATTCATTATGAACTTAAGTTCATAGAGCCTTGCTCTATATATATATATATATATATATATATATATATATATATATATATATATATATATATATATATAGAACAAGGCTCCTATGAACTTAAGTTCATAATGAATAGTGGTGCACCAACTTTTCTAACCACTCATCTTGCTTTGGGATCCGTGAAAGATATAAAGCCACTTTGAGATTTGTGCATCACAAATCTCAAGACAAATGAGTGGATAAAAAGTTGGTGCACCACTATTCATTATGAACTTAAGTTCATAGAGCCTTGCTCTATATATATATATATATATATATATATATATATATATATATATATATATATATATATATATATATATATATATATATATATAGAGTAAGGCTCTATGAACTTAAGTTCATAATGAATAGTGGTGCACCAACTTTTCTAACCACTCATCTTGCTTTGGGATCCGTGAAAGATATAAAGCCACTTTGAGATTTGTGCATCACAAATCTCAAGGCAAGATAGTGGATAAAAAGTTGGTGCACCACTATTCATTATGAACTTAAGTTCATAGAGCCTTGCTCTATATATATATATATAGAGTAAGGCTCTATGAACTTAAGTTCATAATGAATAGTGGTGCACCAACTTTTCTAACCACTCATCTTGCTTTGGGATCCGTGAAAGATATAAAGGCCACTTTGATATTTGTGCATCACAAATCTCAAGGCAAGATGAGTGGATAAAAAGTTGGTACACCACTATTCATTATGAACTTAAGTTCATAGAGCCTTGCTCTATATATATATATATATATATATATATATATATATATATATATATATATATATATATAGTAAGGCTCTATGAACTTAAGTTCATATGAATAGTGGTGCACCAACTTTTCTAATCACTCATCTTGCTTTGGGATCCGTGAAAGATATAAAGTTCACTTTGAGATTTGTGCATCACAAATCTCAAGGCAAGATGAGTGGATAAAAAGTTGGTACATCACTATTCATTATGAACTTAAGTTCATAGGAGCCTTGCTCTATATATATATATATATATATATATATATATATATATATATATATATATATATATATATATATATATATATATATATATATATAGTAAGGCTCTATGAACTTAAGTTCATAATGAATAGTGGTGCACCAACTTTTCTAACCACTCATCTTGCTTTGGGATCCGTGAAAGATATAAAGCCACTTTGAGATTTGTGCATCACAAATCTCAAGACAAGATGAGTGGATAAAAAGTTGGTGCACCACTATTCATTATGAACTTAAGTTCATAGAGCCTTGCTCTATATATATATATATATATATATATATATATATATATATATATATATATATATATATATATATATATATATATATATATATATATATATATATATAGAGTAAGGCTCTATGAACTTAAGTTCATAATGAATAGTGGTGCACCAACTTTTCTAACCACTCATCTTGCTTTGGGATCCGTGAAAGATATAAAGGCCACTTTGATATTTGTGCATCACAAATCTCAAGGCAAGATGAGTGGATAAAAAGTTGGTACACCACTATTCATTATGAACTTAAGTTCATAGAGCCTTGCTCTATATATATATATATATATATATATATATATATATATATATATATATATATATATAGAGTAAGGCTCTATGAACTTAAGTTCATATGAATAGTGGTGCACCAACTTTTCTAATCACTCATCTTGCTTTGGGATCCGTGAAAGATATAAAGGCCACTTTGAGATTTGTGCATCACAAATCTCAAGGCAAGATGAGTGGATAAAAAGTTGGTGCACCACTATTCATTATGAACTTAAGTTCATAGAGCCTTGCTTCTATATATATATATATATATATATATATATATATATATATATATATATATATATATATATATATAGAGTAAGGCTCTATGAACTTAAGTTCATATGAATAGTGGTGCACCAACTTTTCTAACCACTCATCTTGCTGGGATCCGTGAAAGATATAAAGACACTTTGAGATTTGTGCATCACAAATCTCAAGACAAGATGAGTGGATAAAAAGTTGGTGCACCACTATTCATTATGAACTTAAGTTCATAGAGCCTTGCTCTATATATATATATATATATATATATATATATATATATATATATATATATATATATATATATATATATATATATATATATATATATATATATAGAGTAAGGCTCTATGAACTTAAGTTCATAATGAATAGTGGTGCACCAACTTTTCTAACCACTCATCTTGCTTTGGGATCCGTGAAAGATATAAAGTTCACTTTGAGATTTGTGCATCACAAATCTCAAGGCAAGATGAGTGGATAAAAAGTTGGTGCACCACTATTCATTATGAACTTAAGTTCATAGAGCCTTGCTCTATATATATATATATATATATAGAGTAAGGCTCTATGAACTTAAGTTCATAATGAATAGTGGTGCACCAACTTTTCTAACCACTCATCTTGCTTGGGATCCGTGAAAGATATAAAGGCCACTTTGATATTTGTGCATCACAAATCTCAAGGCAAGATGAGTGGATAAAAAGTTGGTGCACCACTATTCATTATGAACTTAAGTTCATAGAGCCTTGCTCTATATATATATATATATATATATATATATATATATATATATATATATATATATAGAGTAAGGCTCTATGAACTTAAGTTCATATGAATAGTGGTGCACCAACTTTTCTAATCACTCATCTTGCTTTGGGATCCGTGAAAGATATAAAGGCCACTTTGAGATTTGTGCATCACAAATCTCAAGGCAAGATGAGTGGATAAAAAGTTGGTACATCACTATTCATTATGAACTTAAGTTCATAGGAGCCTTGCTCTATATATATATATATATATATATATATATATATATATATATATATATATATATATATATATATATATATATATATATAGAGTAAGGCTCTATGAACTTAAGTTCATATGAATAGTGGTGCACCAACTTTTCTAACCACTCATCTTGCTTGGGATCCGTGAAAGATATAAAGACACTTTGAGATTTGTGCATCACAAATCTCAAGACAAGATGAGTGGATAAAAAGTTGGTGCACCACTATTCATTATGAACTTAAGTTCATAGGAGCCTTGTTTATATATATATATATATATATATATATATATATATATATATATATATATATATATATATATATATATATATATATATATATAGAGTAAGGCTCTATGAACTTAAGTTCATAATGAATAGTGGTGCACCAACTTTTCTAACCACTCATCTTGCTTTGGGATCCGTGAAAGATATAAAGACCACTTTGAGATTTGTGCATCACAAATCTCAAGACAAGATGAGTGGATAAAAAGTTGGTGCACCACTATTCATTATGAACTTAAGTTCATAGGAGCCTTGCTCTATATATATATATATATATATATATATATATATATATATATATATATATATATATATATATATATATATATATATATATATGTCATGATCATTGATAAAATTAGATGAAAGAAAAGTTTAGAATTATCTCAATCCATATTCTAAACCTTCTCCTGAAACCTCAAGTTCTTTTCTTGAAAATTTCCTCGAGAGAAATAACCCTCAACCAAATCCACACGTTATCGAGATGATGCAATAAATGAGAGATAAGAACTCTAAAAATTCAATTTAAGTTTCTTCAAACCTTCTCAAGGTCCAAGTAACTATAGATCATAAGTTTTCTCAAACTTAATTTACTTAGGATCAAATACTACTTACCTCTCGACTCTTGCACTTCATGACTTTTTGTCTTCCTAAGGCAAAAGCAAACTCTCATATTGCCTTTCTTTCCAATGTGGAACTATTCCTATAAAGGACAAACCTAAAAAGTTTTGCATGAAAATCTTTTTGAATTCTATATGTTATATTGTTATAAGTGAAAATATTTATATCACATTCAATCCTCTCAGATGACATTAGTAAGACCGATTGGATTCTCAAATAACTTAGCTAAAGAATCATGAACTTTTAAAACTAGATAAACCCTCCCTAAACTTTGGAGAGTTTCAAGAATCTTAATTTTGAAATATCATTTCTTTAGAACTAACATCCCTCCTTCCCAATTTTGTTTTTCCCATTTCTTTATAGGGCCTATTTATTTGCACGGAAGTAGCTAAAAGCAGAGAAAGTAGAGGCCACTTTAGTTACTTCTAAGCAGAAAATGATGTTTGTTTCTCCGAAAAACTACTTTTACTAGTTTCTTAAATGCTAATGTGGCACCTACATGGCACCTCTACTTCCTATATTGTTTTCCTCCCATCAGCGCTTGAAATAGAGCAGAAGTAGGTGAATATGGAGTCCATCTGAAATTAGGATTTCAGTAAGAATAATAAAGAGCTATCTTCTCAGAAGCAATCAAAAAATAAAAGTGATATCCTACAGCATTTATCTCCATGCATATGCATTTATGAACAATATTTCCCTTCGTTTTTTATATTTCTTTCTTATGTTATATGTTATGCTCATCTTTTACCTGTTAGTAATGGCTTCATCTATGAGATATTTGAGCTATGCAAAAGGATTGCCATCGAGTTCAAAAGTTTATCCTTAATGCTACATCAAAGTAATAACTCGAGCAGAGTTTATGCTTCATTTGAATGAATTTCTACAAAGCTACGAAAGCCTGCTAATAGTTAGCGAACTACGCAACTTCCAATTATTAGATCTTAGGCATACCATTGTATTTTTATTGTTTATGAAAACAAATATTAATATACTGTTAATGAGTGAGAAAGGGAGGTAATTTCACCATAGTGCATATATCATCTGCATCTTCTAATTATTAGTTACTTCCTAACAATATTTTTAAATTTTTATCCAAAAATAATAATAATAATAAACAAAGAAGAAGTACCACTTTCACTACTTTCAAAATATATGAAACAAACAAAAAGTACAACTTTCACTACTTACTAGTTCATAATTTTAGAAGTTACTTCTTTAAGGTACTCTCAACTTCTAATACTTCCTGCCATCTAATTAGTGTTTCTTCTCGGAAAAATCCTAAAATATGTTTTGCCCCAACTTTCAGTGAATCTTTTAGCAAGCTCAAGAGAGTTTCGTGACATTCCCCAAAGTTTGCAAGGATTCTAATTATTAGAGTTCACGATCATCATTATAAATCACCCTAGAGTTTGGGCGTTCTGTGAAATATATTACACAGCAACTTTCACTAATCTCCATTACGTTCAAACACCAATCCGTCATAATGACATAGAAAAGAAGAATTACAAAGAACTAGAGGTTTTACTATGAGAATAGTGGTGCACTATGCATTAACCCCTCGATTCTCTTTCAGTAGATGCTCCCACGACAGAGCTAATTGGCTAACAAGAAATAGAACTAAAAGTAAATCAAATCCTATCAAAACAGCTCGCATGCGGACAGGGAGTCTTAACCACTAAGGGAGGCTTGTAAAATTTTCAAAATGTCCCCCACCTTTGCCCATGAAGGGCACAGATCATCTATTAGTAAACAGCCACTTTTGATAAAATCAAAACTCAACTGTAACGGTAAATATTGTTGCTAAATTTATATTCTAAGGATTTGTTTAGCAACAAGGTATAGGGCATGGTAATTGAGTTTTTTTATCTTAATATTTTTTATAAAAGGGACATTTAGCTGTAACAAATGTTACAAGTCTTTTATTGATTTATTTAAAAATATAAAATATCATGCCATCAAGTTAGTTCAAAAATTCAGAAAATATAGATTATTTTATGTTTGCGGATAACAAACACCTGATTCGTATGAACTTTTTTTTTCTAAATAAAGTATACAAAAATATCTTTTCAAAATAACCAACAGATTTGGATTTGAAAACATTTAACCACAATAAAAAATCAAAAATCCAAAGGAAAAGTTAGAGACTAATTTCCTAAAATAGATGTATGCAATATTTTTTGCATACATCTATTTCATTCACAGCTATAGCACACAAACGGTCCATAACCAAGAGAGAGATGGAGACGACAAGGGCAAGTTAAGTATTGTTCAACGTCGCTTCGAAGATCCTATAGATTAACACACCAACAAGCAAGATGTGGAATAATTTTTTTAAGACAAAAGGATACATCTAAGCACCCTTTAAGAGATGGATTGAACAGAAAAACCAGCCTAAATAATCCTGATTGATGTCATCCATTTTTCATATGGTAGCAACACAAAACTTCACCGAAGCAGATAGCCAAAAGTACTGTACAAAATAAAGCCGTGACTCTCATAGGGGAAATATTCATTGTATATTACTATAACTAATGTCAAACTAATGATAAGCGTCAGAATAAATGAGGCCAGAATAATGTCAAAACAAATGATAGCCTTTTGAGGAGTATAGACAATGGTCAGCGTTAAATAATGGCACAGCTGAAGGCTAAAATTAGCTTGGTTAACATCTTGCTGATCAAGAAAGTCATGAAGAAACTGTACGGGTCTTTTCTCGTGGGGGTACATGTAGAAGAGACTTCATCATATCATATGCAGTGAAACCGATGGCAACTGACGGAACAACCTGCAAAATATTTAAGCCTTTTAGTTAAATGACACTATTAATAGTTCCTATCTGATGATAATTTCTATTTTCCCTTAGGCCTATTTACCGTAAAGAGATCATCATACAAGTGGGTTCCAATAAATTCTGGAAAAGGAATAACTCCTAGTAGAATCTGGAAAAGGAGTAAGTCCTACCACGTCTAATATAAAATAATAACAATGGTCCTCGGAGATCATCAAACCAGCAGATATGGCTCCAGCCGAAACTAGTGTGCATCCAATTTCTAAGGCTACTAACAGAAAAACTAAATGATAATTTCTATTTTCCTTAGGCCTATTTACCGTAAAGAGATCATCATACAAGTGGGTTCCAATAAATTCTGGAAAAGGAATAACTCCTAGTAGAATCGAAAAGGAGTAAGTCCTACCACGTCTAATATAAAATAATAACAATGGTCCTCGGAGATCATCAAACCAGCAGATATGGCTCCAGCCGAAACTAGTGTGCATCCAATTTCTAAGGCTACTAACAGAAAAACTAAATGATAATTTCTATTTTCCCTTAGGCCTATTTACCGTAAAGAGATCATCATACAAGTGGGTTCCAATAAATTCTGGAAAAGGAATAACTCCTAGTAGAATCTGGAAAAGGAGTAAGTCCTACCACGTCTAATATAAAATAATAACAATGGTCCTCGGAGATCATCAAACCAGCAGATATGGCTCCAGCCGAAACTAGTGTGCATCCAATTTCTAAGGCTACTAACAGAAAAACTAAATTTCTATCTATTATATAAAAACTATGATCTATGAATTGCATTGTGAAGATATGAAATCATGGAACAGGTACAGGAACAAGACGGAAATAAACCTAAACAAGAAACAAGCTGTCTTCAGCAATTTTTAGTTTTAAGATTCAGGATAAAAAGGATCCACTGACACATAGATAAAAAGGATCCACTGACACATAAATCAAGCTAAGTTTTAGTCTATACGCACAGGTTAATGAAAGGAGCTGGTATTCCTGTGAAAACACTATGAATTGTTCCATAGAAATAAAAAAATGTTACCCAATGATACCCACCAAGTGTTGAATGAATAGTCTCAACATTATATCAGGCATATGAATCCCCTGCCCCATAGTATTAGCATTTTTGAATGTTTAAGTTGCATGATGACATTAACTTACCTTGACATAGTTAAGGCTCAATCCAGCAAACAATTGCCTCCAGCCTTGGTTGCGGATGATGGAGTTCAAACCTTGTATAGTTCCGTTGATGCGTGGAGAAGTAAGTTGATCGGATGGCCATTGGCTCTGAACCTAAAGAATAAACCCATAACATTGTCAGGCATATATGAAAGTTGATCCGCAATCCAATGCTCTGTTCAAATGAAAAATGATCAACTTTCAGTCACTTTAGAGTATACACCATAACAGAAATACCTGCATTTGTCTCCTAACCACATCAAGAGGGTAGGTGAGAGTCTGTCCAAATAGACCTGCTAAAGCACCACAAGAGAGCCGCAACGTGACAGACTTCTGGTAGTCCTCAGGAACGTGGGTCTTCAGCTCTTCATATATGTAGAACTTCAATCCAGCATAAGGAAGGATTCCGACAAGTGTTGGGCCTACATTAATTGTAAACATGATCAAGTAAAACAAGAGCTCAGAAAATGTAGCACATACTGTTTCAGCAACTGTCAACTTCATCAAAATCAAGATAGTCCATGTAGACATTATGGGCACAAGTCAATGAAGAATGGAAATAATGGTTAAGTTTGTGGAGTAGATTAAAAGAAATTTTTGCGGGTAGCAAGAATGAGCAACAGACTAGTGGATCAGTACTTGATTAAACTGAAGGGCCTGAATTTCTAAAGAAAATAGAGCTCTTTTTTGCGACTAAAACAACACACCACACATAAAGGTAGACTTCTAAAAGTTCCTGTCGGCATGGAAAGTAATGGAAAGAAATGTTTACCATTTCTGTTATCTCAACACAGAAAAACATGTTCCTCTTTTAGTAAATTCCCAACACTATTTTTTAAGAACTGGAAATCAGCTTGTATTAATTATAGGTTATTAAGATATAGGTGTCTCAATGAATATATATTTCTAGTCCCCAGTTATGTGGATAATAGTCTGCCATAATGTAGCACTGACCGGTTAAAGAGTCATCATGGTTGGAAGCCATCCAGAAACCGAGATATGTTAAACTTATACCCGTTAGACTTGATTCAAGATGTTGCTGCATTCTCTCTTCCCAGTCAGTTACTTTGTGAACCAGAATGCCCTGACCTAAGTTGCATAAGTACGGGTACCAGTACGAGTGCAGCATACGGCAAATTCGTAAAAGGTAGGGTACGGGGACACGGCTATATATATGTATGTTATGTATATTTATATGAATTTAAATTAATAATTTACATAAGATCAATATTGTTTTCTCATTTACACGAGATCAATATATAAGAAATAGATGTGAAGTGTAGAATATAAGTCCAAGAAGTACATGTCTCTTTTAAATTAAAAGATGTATCACATAACTGAGTATACGCCTAAATAAATGTATGCAGATAGTTAAGAAATGTTCAAGAAGTTTGGGTAAGGGTATAGGTACGTGTCGGGTACTGGTTCGGCTTGCGAATAAAAGTACCCAGGTAACATAGGCCCTGACCATCTCTACCCTATCTTTTCAAACAACTCAAATCTGTCCCCTTTTTATTAAACCCAAGACAGCATCTCCCTCGCTCCCCATTTCTTCTCTCTCCAAAACCCTTTCTTTGCTATAACCATTGCTGCATATCATCCATTTCCAAATCCTATACATGCATAATTGGATACACATTAGTTGATACATCTCATCTGCACTGGTAAAAGAGTAATATGTTTATGTCAATTTCTGAACATGCAAGAACTTAGTATATATGTGATGCTTCAGGCAAGCGATCAGCCTTGAACCAGCTGCGACGCAAGTGGATATTGCTCCCTAGAAATCATGGACATGAATCTCCAGATACAGGTCAAATACATCCAAGATATCTACCATGGACAAGTGGTCAAATACATCCAAGAAATCATGGACGTGAATCTCCAGATATAGGTCAAACACACCCACAACATGTATCCAGGTACATCAAAGCACATCCAAAATATGCATTAATCTTTTTTTTTTTTTGAACCAATACGCAAGAGTTGTCCATTTATTTGTCCGGCAAATCCATTTTTAGCACATGCAGGATAGTCAGTAGACACATGTTTAATGCATCCGACACATGATTAATTTTGAATGACTACAACATGAGAGGTCATATGTTCAGGATACATGCCTGGACTGGATGCAAATCGGGTTTCGGATCCAACCAAGACACATTAATTGCTATAGATCTCATTATGTTGCACTAGTCATTATCGGTTTGCCGGCATACCCTATTCCCACGCATGCCAGGTACTTGGTGCACACATATTTGATGTGTTAGACACTGATTAGCCTTGAACCAGCTACGACATGAACGGATACGGGTTGGATACCGACATCTTGTAAATGCATCTATAGTTGTTGGGCTCATATTCATAATGGGTCAGGTGAGAACTTGTCATCATTAGATAAAATCCAATCATAATCTTCAGTTTTGATTTTCTGAATCCTGACCAAACAACTCCCAGATTAGTTATTTCAACTATACCATATAATCTCTCGAATTGGTCTAGACTCAGGTCGAGGTTACGCAGACACTTTATTTTGGGTGCCATATCCGTGTCGGACACGTGTCAAACACGGATTCGCCGCGGACATACTATGGACACGTGTGGTTCAAAGTAAACCCAATTTCTCCATTACCTATAATCCTCACTAGTTTCTTTGGTATATCAAGCTTAAAATCAACAAGTTTTTGAACCCAAAAACCGAAACCCATTACTTAAAGATTTGAAAAATACCCATTGTATCCCATGCGATCAAAATTAATTTTTTGTTGTTAAAACCTTAATTCCTAGTTTGACTTGATTCTTAATTGTTATAGATAGTAAAAGAAACATACAAATGTTATAGCCTTACAGACTTTTGATTCAATGTTTGAGCTAGTGTAAATATTATATACATACATATATACATATATGTATGAGTGTGCGCATGTATGGGAAAAAGGTTCCTAAGGTGTCATCTTAGATTCAATCTAAGGATTCACCTTCAAAACTACGTCATAAGAAAACAATTTACTTAATCCACTCCATTCATTTCGATCTATATGTTTTGAATGGTATACAAACAAAAAATTAGACATATCAAATTATAGTTACTCATGCATCAAGAGATTGTAAAATTAATGCTTTTACAACACAACTAAAGAGACAATGAAAAATATGTGTTATAAGTATTAAAACATCATGATTTTTATTTTATAGATATTTTGAGACATTTAGATCATGATGAATTAAGCGGATCATCCATTGGAATAGTCTAATCAATACATCAAGAGGTGCATTCATAGATTGAATCTTTGGTGGCACCTTCGAACCTTTTTTCATATATATATATATATATATATATATATATATATATATATATATATATATATATATATATATATATATAGAGAGAGAGAGAGAAAAGCTCCTATAAACTTAAGTGGATAGAGCACTTGTCCATCAAATTTTTATCCCTTCATTATGCTTTGAGATTTGTGCTACACATCAATGCTATCTTTAAAATTTGTGTCTTTATTTGTATTATATGATAGCACAAATCTCAATGCAAAATCAATGGATAAAAAGTTGGTGGACAAAGTGCTCCTACCTATCCACTTAAGTTTATAGGAGCTTTACTATACATATATACTTAAGTTTATAGGAGCTTTACTCTATATATATATATATATATATATATATATATATATATATATATATATATATATATAGTAAAGCTCCTATAAACTTAAGTGGATATAAGCACTTGTCCACCAACTTTTTATCCCTTCATTATGCTTTGAGATTTGTGCTACAAATCAAGGCTATCTTTGAGATTTGTGCCTTGATTTGTATCACATGCTAGCACAAATCTCAATACAAAATCAATGAATAAAAAGTTGGTGGACAAAGAACTCCTATTCACTTAAGTTTATAGGGCGTTACTATATATATATATATATATATATATATATATATATAAAGTGAGAAAGAGAGTTGAGCTAGAATATTATTAATAGTTTTCCAACATGTAGATGCTATCAACCCAATTTTGAAATTGAAACCCAAAAATGTAAATCCGAACTGTTGGATGTGATCTACTACATATGAACTATATAGAAATAAAATTTCAAAAGATTTCAATATCATTAACGCAAAAGGTTTTAAATGTCAGATGTCGGGTTCATGTCGGACAGCTAAAATTCATGTCGGATAGCAGAAATCGGAGATATGTCGAGGACATGTACTAAATATCGGATTGCCATATCGGATGGATTTCTACTCAATTTTGGTTAACAAGATGGAATGCACTTGTCTTGTTATAGCTTATTCTACTTGAGTTGAGTATTCAACATCAAGACACAAGTTTTCCATTTCTTAAAGGGAAACAGTGGAATATTATGCCAACAAATAAACAAAATATACATTGTCAAACTAGAACTTTCGAAGTGCCTTGCATGAAATTAACAAAAAGTAAAGTGCCTTGCAGAAAATTGACATAAAGTGTTAAGGCTTTGGATTGATTTCAAGCTACGGTTCAAACTTATTGTTTACATCACGCTTTTATGAATTCGCAATTTCAATTTGTAGAGATGAAGACGAATGAGAAATCGCGGCGGAAAAGAGAGCAACATTTTTTTTCTTTGCCCTAATCTGTATTATATGCTATCGGGTTACTATAGGAGCAAAAAGATAAAAGAAGAATTAATCGGGTCTGGATTTTGAGTACTAAACCCAAACTACAATACTTATTAAAAAAAATCGACTGATTTTTCAAGGCTGAAAATCGATCAATATGTCCGCAATATCTCCCGACATGTCCGACATGGACCTCGAAAATGATATCTGACTTGAAATGGCCATATTCGTATCGCTCTATCTTCCGATCCGACATGTCCGACATGTCGGCCGACATTTAAAACCATGTTAACCCATGCATAATATGTCGTCAAAATCAGCGTTTCAGAATTTTCATAAAGTTGCTTAATTTTTCGCTCTTGATATATGATTTAAAAGAACGTCAAAATCCTCTGAAATTTTATTTATAAATATTTCATGTATAGTAGATCACATCCAACGGTTCCGATTTTTATTTTTAGGTTCGAATTTTTTAAAATTGGGTTGATAGCATCTGCATGTTGCATGTTGGATACTATTAGTAGTATTCTAGCTCATATATATATATGTGTGTGTGTGTGTGTGTGTGTGGTGGTATGTGCTGAAGCGGGCAAGGCAGTAGTGGCCACTAATTTGTTGTGTCCTGTGTCCATATCTGTGAATGTGTCCGCACCCGCACCCGTGCAACCTAGACTCTGGTTTATAGCCTCTTCTGTGTGGTAACAATTGTTAGTTCATTGACTTTGCTTCATTAATAGTCTCGCGATTTGATTATATCATCATGGAGTTGAAACATCATGTCCCTTAGTTACAGTTAGGCTGTTGAATTGGTTATCATTTCTTAAATTAATGGAAATAATCAAAAAAAATAAAAAGGTGATTTTTTAAGGGCTGAGGGGTATTTTCTTCTTTTATGGTCACGTGCTTGGCACATGACATATTAGACTAGATGGTGTTACATTGAGCTGTAAAGTGAAAATCTTCAAGGGGTTTGGTGGAATAAAAAAAGTTCATGGGGTTTTAGGAAACTAAAATAGTTAAAGGGGGTTATCCAACAAATGGCCAAACTAAGGGGAGTTTCGAAAATTTTCCCCAAAATATTAAACGGTATAAAGTTTTCTACCAAGACTGCCATATGTACATCAAATAGCAACAATGACAGTCGAAATTAGAATGTCCGGAAACAACAGAAATTGTTAAGGTTTTTTACCAATTAGATCTTAATCAAAGGTATGGATCGATAGTTTTACGACCCTAATCAATACTTATCAACATGCTTGTTCTGGTCTTACACCTTCTGGCTGTAAGTTTAGCAGCACCAGACGCTATCAAATTCACTTAATTACTTTTTTTTCTTTTTTTTCCCTTATGTGTTTAGGCATTCTACAAGATGTGCCATGTAAATCAACCTTACTCTCTTTTGAATTGCCAGCCACTCAGTTTGAATAGATAGTTAGATTTCAAAACCTTCCAACAGCATTCAAATGCACCTCTCTACACAGTTCACACCATTGTTTTAAATATCCCCTACATGGCCCGATATATCCTTTTACAGGGCTTGCCGCAACCGATATGGTCTCTAAATATCATTTACCATTTTTTGGTTATTTTGGGTGATATATCTCCGATATGACCGATATATCAACCGATATATTCTTTTATATGGCTTGTTGCAAACAATATATCGTGTTCGACAATTTTGGGGCGAGATATCATGATTTTCCCATTATATCAAATGACATTTTGGTATAAAAAAATTAAATGAAGTGTTGCAAGATTGATTTGTACTTTAATTTGTTTTACAAGATTGATTAGTGATCCTAAACATCTATTATGGCATTCCAATATTTACTACATATCCACAATTAGATAAGAATTTTGGCCGATATCCGATATTTAAAACCTTGGTTCACACGCATGCAAGGGCGCCCATACACACACAGGCATTTGAACGCGCACACGTTTCTATGTATAGATTTAAAGGTTTTACCATATATGTGTGTGTGTATGTGGAGGAGTCGGTTTGTTGCAGGGGAAGGGGAAACGTGCCTTCGGCTCTCCGGTGTATATCCCGGCTTGACAATATTGCATGAAACAACTCATGCCTTGTATGCCTGCTTGAACTACAATAAAATAATTGTAGATATTTGTAGTAAAAAACTACTACAATATTATATTCTTGGGTTCTAACAGCTTTAATTTTAAGCTTCTTATTATTTATGCTTTAAAGCTTACATTGAGTTATTTTGCTCTTACATTCTAGTATGATCTAGAACTTTCAGCACATTATTAGCATGAGGAAGAAACAATGTAGTAGCTCCTTTCTCAAGATTAACCTTTGCTAATGGTGTGAGAGTATTCATAGCTTTGTAACAGATTCTATAGGTCAAAGCTATATTTCCATAATTGAAATCCATGTTAAATCCAGAAGTTTGAAGATTCAAAGTTAAGACTTAAAGAATTCCAGGGTCCGACAAGAAAACAGAGAAATTTGGGAAAGCATTGAAGAATATAGGACCATTGCTTAAACTTGACTCAATTAAACCAATTATAAAGAGTCTAAAAAAAATAGAAAATCTTCCTTCACGTAGGCAAACAAGAACAGAAGTGTTAAGACCATTTCTAGTAAGAGGCCTAATGGATACTTGAACAAGGCCAAGATGAAGGAATTTAAGAGTAGGATCTTTAGTGATTTTTTAATATGTTTATCACTAAGTAATTGTAACTTTTCTGTGTGAGAGGTTACAGTTTTTATTTTTTCAATAGTTTTAACATGATATGTAGTTTTTAGTTTAAAACTTTCTTTACAATAATTGTCATTAGTACTGACTTTAGGCATTTTTCAATTTTGAATGCTTTGGTCAATAACTTCATAATTTAGAGATTCTGAATTTTTAACTAACACAGTCTTCACATAAGGATTCTTTTTATCAGAGGAAAGATAGCTTCGAAACTTAGGCATCTTAAAAAGACTCTAAAACCTAACCTGTCAACAAGGGATAAACACGGATGGAGAAGCCCTAAATGCACACTTAGCTAGTGGGCGGAAACCATGTAAACTGCGACCTCTAGTTAAGGAAATAAAGTCTTAGAAAAGAAGCAAAGTAAATAAGCTAGATATTAAGTAAATAAAAATTTTCTCAAACAGTCCGCAATATCCTTACCAATCAACAACACCGGATAAACACAGGACAAAGCTGTCTAAGTCACGACTACAGCAAGTAAAAAGAGAACTAAGAACACTTAAATGTGCTGAAAGTTCTAGATCATACTAGGATGTAAGAGCAAAATAACTCGATGTAAATTTTAAAGCATAAATAATAAGAAGTTTAAAATTAAAGCTATTAGAACCCAAGCATATAATATTACAGTAGCTTTTTACTACAAATATCGACAATTATTTTATTGTAGTTCAAGCAGGCATACTAGGCATGAGTTGTTTCATGCAATATTGTCAAGCCGGGATATACCGGAGAGCCGAGGGCACGTTTTCCCTGCAATAGACCGACGACTCCACCGGCTAACTTGGCTCTGATACCAATCGTGACCAGGACTATTTTAGCCTTGATATGACAGAGCTAGCACGTGGGGAATACTATATGGACGGAGGAGAGGATATATATATATATATATATATATATATATATATATATATATATATATATATATATATAAAGTAACTGAATCACCAAATCGCTTCATGCTTGGACCATTTTCAAGTGAAAAAAGAATGAAGGATGCATTGGAACCACTACTTCCTGTGCATCCATGCGCACGCAGGAGCACATACGTGTTTGTCTATTGCTTACAAGTTTTTACAAACATATTTTATGGCCTATTTCATTTCACTAAATTCAGCCAGATCAGTGCTTCCTGCTGCGGTTCTTTTTCCAAAAGAAAAAAAAATGAAGGATGCATTGACACCACTGCTCATACACTTCCACAGACATGCAAAGAAAGAAAGACAACAAAAAAAAGAAAATAAAAAAAGTAGACTCCCTACTATGGGAAAAAAAAAGTAGACTCCCTAGTAGACTCCCTACTACATATATCCTAAAACCTTAAGATTGCAAGACGCAGCCACCATTTTAATAGCTGAAGATATAAAATTAACTTAAACATATAAAAGCAATTTCGTGAAGAACCTTGGTCTTGGAAAGTTTTACACATGAATATATAAGGCTTCAGTTACCACCCTATTTTAATCATTAAATAGTCTTCTACTCATAATCATTGATAAGAAGGGCCACTATTTTCTATCTTCCATCTCATGTTGACCAAGCAAAGCAAAATTGTAGCTTGATGTAACCAGGACGAAACAAACAACATGGATCCATCTAGCAGGCAGAAATTATATTTATTCAATGGACAACATAAATTAAAAGTTTCCCCCTTAACCTACAAGTGCTAAAGCTAAGACCTAGTTATAAAATTTCTCCGGATGATGAAATTGTTTGACGGAATTGTTTTCCTAAGTAGAAGATAACCAATAAGAATTTATGACTATATTCACTTTTTGTTCTCACATGGAAGTTTCGTAATCTTGTTCAGTTATTAATGAAAAAACAAATATGAAAACTTAAAGGAGCACTTAAATTAGACAAAAAAAAATTTGTGGAAGGTAGTACAACCATACCTACTCCGCGATAGAGAGAACGTGCTCCCCCTTCCCTATAAACATTCTTCAAAACATCTTTTACTCCGCTATAACCATTCTGGTTGTTGAAGCTGCTTAAACCAGTCCCATAGCTTGACACCTTAGAAGCACAATAAAGGAAATTTAAACAAAGATATAAACTAGATATCCCTCATTTATCCCCTCCTTTATATATAATGAGAAACTGTTTTGGTGGTTCTCCTAAACATACAAAAAAACTGACACGTGTCATCTAAATTTGTGACATGTGTCATATAAAAAAAATAGTCATGTGTTCTATCCTATCAGAAATTGACATGTGGACACATAATATTATCTTCACCCAATTAAGAATTCTTATCAAATTAAAACTATCCGTAACTTGAAAATTCTAATAATCAAATATTTGGTAAAATCCTAATCAAATTATAACCCTCCATAATTTAAAAACCGATAATCATATCCCTTCTTTATATATAAATTGACAAAAACATGCTATGTGTCAAAAAATGTCACGTGTCCATCTATCCTATCGAAATTGACAGTTGAAACATAATCCTATCTTCACCTAAGCATCCAAATCAAATTAAAACAATTCAAAATTTAGAAAATTCTAATAATCAAAACCTCATTTCTAATCCTCTTTACCTAAGAATTCTTATCAAACTAAAACTATCCATAATTTGAAAATTATATTAATCAAGCCCTCATTTATATGAGGGTGGGTTTCAATATTAGAAAATTACCAACTACCACCTTTAAAATCCTAAAATTACAATCCTATAAAGATCAAAAATTAGAAACAACCTCCTAAAAATTTAAAATTTCAATTAGATCCATAAAATATCAAAATTTGCAAACAACCCCGTAAGATTCAATATTACAAATAAACTCGAGAAAAAATCCAAAAATTTAAAAGCACCATAAAATTATAAAAATTATAAATTGCCCCTTTTAAAACCCATATATTACAAACAATTCCTAGAAAATTAAAAATTACAAAAGTCCTATGAAAAGTTCAAAAATACAAACAACATCCTAAAATTTTATAAACAACCCCTTGAAAATGTTAAAATCAGCCCCTTAAATGTTTCAAAAGCTACAAATGTCACCTTGAAAATTTGACAAACCCTTTTAAAAGTTTACAATAGCCCCATGAATTTCATGAAAATAACAAACACCCTGCTTTAAATTTTGAAATGTTAAAAACAACTCCCTAAAAGTTTTGCAAATGACCCCTTTAAAGTTTCAAAACTACAAACACCCCACAAAAATTTTGAAAATTACAAATAGCCCCATGAAAATGCAAACAACCGCTTAAGATCAAAAATTAAAAATAAACCCCAAAGAAAATCTGGGAATTACAAATAGCACAACAATCTTCAAAAATTATAAACTGCTCCCTTTAAAATCCATAAATTACAAACAATTCCTAGAAAATCCAAAATTACAATCCTCCTAAAAGTTCCAAAATTATAAATAGCCCCTAAAAGTTTTACAACAAACCCCTAAAAATTTTACAACCAACTTCTTGAAAGTTTCAAAATTATAAATACCCCTTGAAAATTTTATAACTAGTACCATGAAAGTTGCTAAA
This sequence comes from Asparagus setaceus, assembly GCA_012295165.1. NCBI lineage: Eukaryota > Viridiplantae > Streptophyta > Magnoliopsida > Asparagales > Asparagaceae > Asparagus > Asparagus setaceus. The sequence goes on from CM022705.1 coordinate 40,219,943, forward strand.
GTAATAAACATTGTCTTTGTAAATTTCAAAATATACAAAAAATCCTTAAAAATTTTACAAACATCTTGAAAGTTTCAAAATTACAAAACACCAGAAAAAATTTTCTAAACTCCCCGAAAGTTTTGTAAATTACAACTAACTCTTTAAAAACTTTACAAAACAGTCCCTAAAACTATATAATAACTCCTGGAAAGTTTTGAAAATTACAAATAGCCCCATGAAAATGCAAACAACCGCTTAAGATCAAAAATTAAAAATAAACCCCAAAGAAAATCTGGGAATTACAAATAGCACAACAATCTTCAAAAATTATAAACTGCTCCCTTTAAAATCCATAAATTACAAACAATTCCTAGAAAATCCAAAATTACAATCCTCCTAAAAGTTCCAAAATTATAAATAGCCCCTAAAAGTTTTACAACAAACCCCTAAAAATTTTACAACCAACTTCTTGAAAGTTTCAAAATTATAAATACCCCTTGAAAATTTTATAACTAGTACCATGAAAGTTGCTAAAGTAATAAACATTGTGTCAGAATTTCAAAATATACAAAAAATCCTTAAAAATTTTACAAACATCTTGAAAGTTTCAAAATTACAAAACACCAGAAAAAATTTTCTAAACTCCCTGAAAGTTTTGTAAATTACAACTAACTCTTTAAAAACTTTACAAAACAAGTCCCTAAAACTATATAATAACTCCTGGAAAGTTTTGAAAATTACAAATAGCCCCATGAAAATGCAAACAACCGCTTAAGATCAAAAATTAAAAATAAACCCCAAAGAAAATCTGGGAATTACAAATAGCACAACAATCTTCAAAAATTATAAACTGCTCCCTTTAAAATCCATAAATTACAAACAATTCCTAGAAAATCCAAAAATTACAATCCTCCTAAAAGTTCCAAAATTATAAATAGCCCCTAAAGTTTTACAACAAACCCCTAAAAATTTTACAACCAACTTCTTGAAAGTTTTCAAAATTATAAATACCCCTTGAAAATTTTATAACTAGTACCATGAAAGTTGCTAAAGTAATAAACATTGTGTCAGAATTTCAAAATATACAAAAAATCCTTAAAAATTTTACAAACATCTTGAAAGTTTTCAAAATTACAAAACACCAGAAAAAATTTTCTAAACTCCCCGAAAGTTTTGTAAATTACAACTAACTCTTTAAAACTTTACAAAACAAGTCCCTAAAACTATATAATAACTCCTGGAAAGTTTTGAAAATTACAAATAGCCCCATGAAAATGCAAACAACCGCTTAAGATCAAAAATTAAAAATAAACCCCAAAGAAAATCTGGGAATTACAAATAGCACAACAATCTTCAAAAATTATAAACTGCTCCCTTTAAAATCCATAAATTACAAACAATTCCTAGAAAATCCAAAATTACAATCCTCCTAAAAGTTCCAAAATTATAAATAGCCCCTAAAGTTTTACAACAAACCCCTAAAAATTTTACAAACATCTTGAAAGTTTTCAAAATTACAAAACACCAGAAAAAATTTTCTAAACTCCCTGAAAGTTTTGTAAATTACAACTAACTCTTTAAAACTTTACAAAACAAGTCCCTAAAACTATATAATAACTCCTGGAAAGTTTTGAAAATTACAAATAGCCCCATGAAAATGCAAACAACCGCTTAAGATCAAAAATTAAAAATAAACCCCAAAGAAAATCTGGGAATTACAAATAGCACAACAATCTTCAAAAATTATAAACTGCTCCCTTTAAAATCCATAAATTACAAACAATTCCTAGAAAATTAAAAATTACAAAAGTCCTATGAAAAGTTCAAAAATACAAACAACATCCTAAAATTTTATAAACAACCCCTTGAAAATGTTAAAATCAGCCCCTTAAATGTTTCAAAAGCTACAAATGTCACCTTGAAAATTTGACAAACCCTTTTAAAAGTTTACAATAGCCCCATGAATTTCATGAAAATAACAAACACCCTGCTTTAAATTTTGAAATGTTAAAACAACTCCCTAAAAGTTTTGCAAATGACCCCTTTAAAGTTTTCAAAACTACAAACACCCCACAAAAATTTTGAAAATTACAAACAATCCTCAAAACTTTACAAACGGCAGCTCAAAAATTCTAAAATTACAAATGGCTACCAAATTTAACATATTATAATACCATATTGTAATATATCATTGGTGTGGGGAATGCATAACGTAGGGGGTATAATAGTTATGGGAAGTCCTATGTCCTTAATACTATGGGATAATGGAACTTCCTATTACCCATTTTGGGGATTTAGAGGAAAGTCCTAAACTCATTCGTGTCTAAATTGCGGGTGAACAAAACATGAGCATTGATTGAAATCTCGGGATATTGAAATCCCAGCTTGTATTTTAGTTTTTAAAAATCGTAAGTATTCATTTAGATTTGTAAAGAAGACTGATGGTTAAGCCATCTATTTTTGAATTTTAAACTTGAGATTGTAATTTATCTAAGAAAACCCTACTACTCAAACTATCTAATTTAACTTATAAAAAACTCTATTCTTTTCTTCTCATAACATAGCAAAAGAGGTACTCATTGTCTCTTCCTTCATAAGCAATTAATGTATTAGTTAATAGATGATTTGTAAGTTATAGTCTACAAAAAATATAACAAGCATCTCTTTTATTACACTAGGATAGCTTAACATATTCAAATGGCATATAAACAAAACATATATAAACCAAAGAAATAAAAAATAATCTGTGCTACACGGGATTAATACTTATTTATATATAGAGAGAAATCGGTGGAATTCCTCAAGGCACAAAAATTGGCATGTGTCATATTATAAACACACAAAAGTTACATGTGTCATATCATAACTATCCACATGTCTCTTTATCCTATCGAAGATGACATGTTGACACCTAATCTTATATTCACATAAGAGTTCTCATCAAATTAAAACTATTCATAACTAGAAAATTCTAATAATCAAATTTTTATAATCCTTATCAAATTATAACTATCCATAATTAAAAATCTCATAATTATATATTTAAATATATAAATTAAAGAAAAACCCTCCTCAACATAAAATCATGGATTAATTTTAGAAAACCCCCCATCAACTATTTTAATTTGAGAAAACTCCCCTCAAGTTGAGCATATTGTAGATAACCGCCCTCAACTATGAAAATTTGAGATAACCACGTGAACTTTTCTCACTAAGCCCCCCCCCCTCTTTCAAATATGGGGTGTCTCAAAAAAAAACCCCTCAACTATTTTAATTTGAGAAAACCCCTCAAGTTTGAGTTTATTGTAGGCAACTCCTCTCAAGTTTGAGAATTTGAGAAATCTCCATGAACTCTTCTCATTTGACGCCATGAAAGCTAACATTGTTAGGTCTAACATGTCACATAACAAATAGGTGACTGAGAAAAGACCAAAATACCCCTCAATCATACAAAAGTATTCTAATTTTTTACGATAAGGGAGAAAGAGGGGCAAAAGCATCTAAAATTGAAAATAGTTCTCTTTTTACCAGTTGGGGGTTTCATTGTAATTGAATGGGTTGATTTTTAAAAGGGTATTTCAATTATTTTACACTTTGAAATGACGCTAGAGGGGTTTGGTGAGAAACGTGTGAAAGATTAGGCGGGGGTTTTGTGAGACACCTCATAGTTGAGGGGGGTTTCTCTGATTTTCAAAGTTGAGTGGGTTATATATAACATGCCCAAACTTTAGGGTGGTTTTCTCAAATTAAAATTTTGAGGGGGTTTGGTTGAAATCCACGTCTCTTTATCCTATCAGAAGATGACATATTGACATCTAATCTTATATTCACCTAAGAATTCTCATCAAATTAAAACTATCCATAACTAGAAAATTCTACTAATCAAATATTTTGTAATCCTTGTCGATTATAAATATCCATAATTAAAAACTCTCATAATTATATATTTAAATATAGAAATTAAAAAACTCATGTAAAGAGCCTCTCTACATAAGATCATGGATTAACTTTAGAAAACCCCTCAACTATTTTAATTTGAGAAAACTCTCCTCAAATTTGAGCATATTATAGACAACCCCCCTCAATAATGAAAATTTGAAATAACCCTTGAACTTTCCTCACTTAAACCCCCTCAAATATGGGTTGTCTCAGAAAACCCCCCTCAACTATTTTAGTTTGAGAACTCAAGTTTGTACTTATTGTAGATAACCCTCCTCAAGTTTGAAAATTTGAGAAATCCTCATGAACTCTTCACTTTACGTCTTGAAAGCTAACATTATTAGGTCTAGCATGTCACACGACAAGTAGGTGACTAAGGAAAGACCAAAATACCCCTTAACCATAAAAAATTAATCTGATTTTTTAGGATAAGAGAAAGAGAGGAGAAAGAGGGCAAAAAGCATTGTAAATTTAAAATAATTCCTTTTTTACCCGTTGGGGTTTCTTTGTAATTAAATGGGTTGGTTTTTAAAAGGATATTTCATTTATTTTATATTTTGAAATGATGTCAGGGGGTTTGGTGAGATAAGTGTGAAAGATTAGGAGGGTTTTGTGAGACACCCCATATTTCAGGGGTTTTCTTTGATTTTCAGAGCTGAGTGGGGTTATCTATAATATGCCCAAACTTTAGGGTGGTTTTCTCAAATTAAAATAGTTAAAAGGGGTTCTCTAAGATATCCACCATAGTTGAGGGGGTTCTTCTAAAATTAACCCTAAAATCATATAAGTAAAATTATACCGTATCAAATTACATTTAAAGTTGATGAAATAGTCTTCCTCTTAAAATATTATTGATGAATTTGTCAATGTTTTGTTACTTATTGATTTGATATTATATGTCCTTACTAATTTTTATAAAGAGGGGTTTTTGGTTCACCCATGTCTCTTTAAAATATTAATAGAATACAAGACAACATAAAAACATATAACATGTAAGATTTATAAAATTAAAAACTTTCCTATTACAAAAATATTCCATGATCCAAAAAATAAACAAATTATTTACACAAATTACCCAAAATATTATCATGAATTCTCCTCGCTTTATCTTATGTTCTCTAATAATTATATTGAAATTCTAAGGGTTGTTAAGATTATTTGAGGAATAAATATTTGGATTCTTAGGATATTTTATGGATATTTTAAGACCACATATACTTTTCTAATTAAGTTGAAATTCTAATGCAAGTATCACAAGATTGAGATTTAAGCGTGAGATTGTTTTAGTTTAAATCAACATGTGAAGGCTTTATATATCATCTAACTGCGACATTATTTCATTGCTTCATTTTGCACAGTTTAACTCAATATACTCTTTATTTCATACCAAATTTCAAAAGTTTTTATAATAAAACGTCAACGTAAGATGACCTTGCCAGCTAGCAAAATCTCTGCAGTTCCTACATCGAAGAGAAATTTTTGCTATTGTGATCACATGGATTGCCGACTTTTTTATATCCTTTTTTATTTTTTAAATATTATTGAAAAGGAGAGATATTATAAAAGAGAGTTTGATAGTTGATCTTTTTTTTTTGATGAGGGAGCTTCTCAGTGATCCTTCAGACCATGAGTATCAAACCCCCGGGCACGGCTAAGGGACACCCCCCAACGCACAGTCGTGAGTATTCCAGAAAATTAATTTATGGTAGATGCTCCCCAAGAGAGTCAAACCAGAGACATTGGTATATTACTTATAGGCAGCTTGCCAACTCGGCTGGACCCTCTTGGGTTAACTATCTAATTTTAAACTTGAAATTTTGAAATAAACAATATCCACGCACTCATTCGGCAAGCTGACTTTTTCTTTTTATCTGTTTATCTTTTTATCATAGAATATTATAAATAAAGAGGAATATTGTGGAGGAGAGGCTAGTGGTTACACTAACTCTGAATTTTGAATTTCGAAATAAAAGTCATCCACCCCCTTTATTTTGAATTCTTTTAAGTTTCAAACTATTTGAAAAAATATCTCTAATTCAGATTGTCTAATTTTCAATAATCCATATGCTATAAGTATAAGCCATTTATATGCTCATATCCATTAAAAAATTGGAGTATATATTAAAAAATAGAAAAGAGAAGCAGCAGTTCAAAAAAATTATGTTCAATTCAATTTAGAAGCACATGCATATGACTAAAGAAGAAATCTCTAGAGATCAAACATCAAATATAAAAAAAATCAAACTTCTACCCTTACAAGCTAATGATGCGGGTTCCGTTTCCGCTACCCTGTCTATATTACCTATTCTACATGTAAGACACCCATGCGAGCACGGGCAAAATACTTGTAGAAGTAGAAAGGAAAATCATTATCATGATAAAAAATGACAACTGAGCTTCAAATACATGCCTAATCTAATATTAGAACTAGCCAACTACATGACATGATATTAAAATTGCCGGTAATGACTGTTTCTAATGAATCAAGATACAAATACCATGGCAAGTACATCCTACTAAGAAATGGTGATAGTCCATATTGCGACATTTCTTCATATTTACTAGGATGTTGTATGGTGATAAAGGTTCGAACCGGATTATCTTAGGACATGAGTATTTGTTACAACTAATGCAGGGCAACAAGTGATTCAGCACAGTAGTCTACCACTAACTTGTTGGGATAAGACATCAGTCACTCTTGGAAGTGTACACTATGCGATCAAATGTCCATAAGTATAAATTTCACAATCTATCTGGGGATCACAACCATATTTCTTGCTCCTATTTGAAACTAAATGTTAGATCAAATTGGGGACAAGCTGGTCTTTAAATTTAGGTGGGTCACCCTTCCTCTCAAAACTCAACCAGACTCAGCCATTATTTTGACAATAAATATAGGCTGGGTTGTGAAGTTTGGGTTTAACCTGTTCACTAATGTTATCTTATGCCACAGAACAAACCTGTTGAGTATATTATTCCACCTTGCTTATTTCCTTCTCCCAAAAAAGCAGTGGCACAGCTAAAGCAGTTGTAGTGCAGCAACAATAGACATACTACACCATGCACAATATGTCCACAACCTTTTCTGGTGTTTGGGTTTCTTTTCTTTCTTTTTTCTTTTCTTCGTTCTCTTTCATTATGACCTACTGCATTCAGGCACAGCATACATAGGGATATATACAGTAACTGATGAATCCATAGATCCAATCCAATAAGTGGGGAAAATATTTTGGATTTGTATTGTGGAAACCAAATCCTCATGACTATCAGGTCAGATTCAGATCTCTCGTTACGTCATATGTTATTCAGATTAGATTAAGATTCCTCTTTACATCATAGGTATTTCAGATCAGATTCGAATTTTACCATTCTCAAACCAAAAATCAGAAAATTGTTTCAATCTAACAGAGTATCCATTTAAATTAAAAATTATAATTTTTAATTACCTTTAAGACTGCATTTATTTACAAATTTTTAGTTCTGAAGAGCAAGAAAAAAGATAAAGAAGTCAATTAATTAGCTACATGTGCAAACTTGAAGAGAGGAATTACCTCAGTTAGTACAACCAGCACCTCATGATACTAAGTTATGTAGAGTATTATACTCTTCAGCTTCAACTATAAGCAAGCTTCTAAGGAATGAGTCTTACCTCGCTAAATAATCTTTGATCAACAACATCGTTACAGAAAGCGCTAGGCAGCCTAGGCGTTGAACCCGACGCCTAGACGGGAGCCTAAGCGGTTATCGTATTTTTTATTTTTTTAATTGCAATAATTGATAGTAAATACCAATGTGGTGGTGGAGGTTTTGCTAAATGTCAGAGGTAGAGGTGCTCATAGTTGGAGGCTGGAGGAGTTTGAGGAGCTTGGAGGACGTGAAGGCTGCAACGGAGGAAATCACGATCAAGGTCGAAAGGGTGCAGACCACGTAAGCAGCCCACGCTCCCCCTAGATGCTCCCATAACCTACGTGCACAGCCTAGATACCGCCTAGGCACTAGACGTTAGGCGGGCAGCCAAGGTACCGCCTAGGTCTAGATGTACACCTAGGCGGTTAGGCGGAGGCTTTTTTAAAACAATGAGCAATAAGTCTAAAGAGAAACCAAATGACAAAAAACAACTCACATATAACTTGTTCGCGTGTTTTATTTACCACAGACCTAGCAGTATTTTGGTCAGACAGCATTTCCTTGTATGGATTTGGGTGTAAAAAATTGTCTGGACTTTGAATTTTGGCTCCTGTACAATCAGTAGTTATTTTAAATAGAGAGAATCAACTCTGTTCAAAGTTCAAACCTCTATCCACCTTGACCTAACTAGAACTAACCCATTTAGTAGAAGGGTGACAACAAGGTTCAAGTAAACCATGAACACACATATCAAGTTCAGGCAGAAGTTCCTCAAACATTTAAAATGGGTAATTTCAGGCTATCGCTACATGGTCGGCCAACCAATGACCAGATTGGGCCCATTGCAACCTTGTTGAACCTTAATTAATACTTTATATAATAAGACAAAGACTATAATGATGCAAATCGCAGAAAAAATATATATGCAGTAGAGAAGTTGGACTATACAATCAAAAGAAAGTAAAGGTCAACATAAATGAAAATGTATGATTTTCTAAAACCAAGGTTTGCAAACTCAGTTTCTTCATGACATACATATACACATATGAATATGCGTGTGTTGATGGATAAAAGCATGAAACTACCTGATAAGCAAGTTTCGTTCGAACCAAATCCAATGGATAGGTCAACATAAATGAAAATGTATGATTTTCTAAAACCAAGGTTTGCAAACTCAGTTTCTTCATGACATACATATATACATATGTATATACGTGTGTTGAAAAGCATGAAACTACCTGATAAGCAAGTTTTGTTCGAGCCAAATCCAATGGATAGGTGCACAAAACTGCAGTTCCACCCGCAGCCGAACCAGCTAACAGATCTATGAAAGGTCCTGTTCCCAGCGAGGGATAGTTGTTTAAAATACAACACCGATACTGCTCGTAGGTCATAAAGTGCAATGCAGCATATGGAACAATCCTAAGAACGCTAGCACCATTTCCTCTAAAAGTTCAAAACATAAAAAAGGTGTTAATGATACACACACAGCAAGCGAGCAAGCGAGAGAATGTAAACTTGCTTCCTTATTCTACAACTTACTTATAGAATCCAAGGATGCCCTCATGTTGCTTCAACTTCTTCAGAGACTGGATTATTCCAAGATATTTGAACCCTTCAGTTCTTGTCTGTTATAAGAGAAACAAAATAAGTAAATTTTTTTAGACACAAAAGAATACTGGAACAATTATTGCCCACTAAATAAGAAAATGATCTTCTAAGCTCTAATCTGATAAGAAAGAATAACAAAAATATCATTTTTATAGCATAAACTAATGTTTTCTCCAATTGAAGCAACAAAATAAATTTACCAGAGTCCAAGGGCTATCAATGGCCCAAAGAACAAAGTATCTCATTCAGAAGCCCATGGCAATAATAAAACTTGCACAAATACAAGAGATCAATCTCAAATAAAAGTAATACCCACGAAGATAAAAGTAAGGGTTATTTAGATAGTAGTCCCTCTAATCTTTAACAATTCCAAATTAGTCCCTCAAATCTGAAATTGCTCATTAGTCCTTCAAATCCTAGGGGTCTTGGGATCTTGCAATTTGGTCCCTCAATCACCAAATACCACTCAGTTAATGTTTTTTTGAACAAGATGGGTTTTGGAGGGAAGCATAAATAAGGGGTATTTGGGTCATTGAGGGACCTAATTGCAAGACCCCTTAGGATTTCAGGGGCTTATGAGCAATTTCAAAATTTTGAGTGACTAATATGGAATTATTGATTATTGAAGATTTGAGGGGCTAATATCTAAATAACCCTAAAACAGTAAATGACTATAAACAACTCTCAACTAAAACCTTCAAGATTGAATTAGCAACATAAAAAAGAAGAGTAGGCGAAACTCGAATATGACCGAGTGACACGCTCAATACTTAATGGTAACTTTCACGAGGAAACTGAAAACCACAATCTTATACTTGAGCCTACCTAACCACAATCAGTCACCAAGAGATGCATTCAACTTAAACAAACAGAAGTGCATACAGAGTGTGGTAAAGAAGCTTTGCGATTCAAAAGAAAAAAAAGGAACAGTTACCTTTCACAGGTGGATAATAAACAGTAACATTAGAAAATCATGATTTACAGCCATACATAGCTGACCTTAAGATATTCTAATTCCAAACAAGGTTTTAAATATCGGCCGATAATCCGATATTATCGTCGAGTTATCGGATTTGGGAGCTTCCCGGTAGGATAAGTAGGATTTTTAATCGGTTATCGTTTTTTGGGGTTTATCGGCGATAAAGGTACTTATCGGCCGATAATAGCGGCTCTAGATATCGGGTTTATCGGGCCAAACTTTGGGTTGAAAATTTGAGTAATGGGCAATGTTGAAGCAATTGTTAAACCCGACCCGACCAGTTTTTTAGAATAAAAACCTTAGCCCTAATCCTCCGTTCTCTCTCTCTCTCTCCCGACTCCGTGCGGCTGTGCCCGACCTCAACGCTCGAAGCTCGCCTCCCCGAACTCGATCTCTGTTCCTCGGACTTCATTGACCTCGAAGCTTGCCTCCCCGACCTCTCGACGCTCGCCTCCGCCAGTCCGCCTACCCCGACGCTCGCCTCCGCCGCTGCGCTCTTCTTCGAACTCCATCGACCTCAAGATCTCAGTTCCTCTCGAACTCCGTCGACCTCGACGCTCGCCTCCCCGACCTCGAAGCTCACCTCCGCCGACGTTCGCCTCCGGCTCTCCGCTCCTCTTCGAACTCCATCGACCGTTGACACCATCAGGTAATATTTACTATTCAGTTATTTTTTTCACTTTAAGTTCATTTTTTCTCTCCAAGTTCATTTTTCTCTCCATCTGATCTGATTACATTATTTTTTATTTAAAAGATTTTTCATTGCTGTTAATTTTAAGCAAACTTGTAATTAATTATAACAAATACTGTGACTTGTGAGTTGTGAGACTTGTATAAGAAATATGGTAACTTGTGAGATCAGATAATCAGATAAGCAAACTTGTAATTAATTTTAACGCAATTAATTTTGAGCATTTAGTTTTAAGCGCAACTAATTTTTCACTGCAACTACTTTTTAGTTTTTACTTTAGTTAATTATAACTTAGTCAATGATCATTGAGTTTCACCGAATGGCAAACACAATTACAACTCAAATCACTGTTCACTACAACTAATATTGATTAGTTTTACAACTTGGATCTGCAGATAGTTTACAATTGCTATTTTAAGTTATTTTCCTCAATTCCTTAGAATCTTGATTATTTACATTTTGGTATGTTTATATTTCATTAAGTATGGTTAGATTACATTTTAGGGTATTATATTATATATATACACCATCCGGTCTATCACTCCGATAAATACTACTTATCCCCGATATATCCCCGATTTCCGCTATCCGATAAGGATTTTGGCCGCCCGATAAATCCCCGATAACCGATATTTAAAACCTTGATTCCAAATGCTCCTTGTCATCAGTATTACATGGATATGGGAAATAAGTGTCTACTAGGGTCGACATAGGAAGCTTACAAAACAGCAATATGAGAATTAGGTTATATCTTGTGAAGTCGTGCAAATATGTAGAACATGTACACAATGGGAAATCCACTAAAAATATATCATAGTTACAAAACCCTGAAGAGGTTTTTCTTATAAAATATGGTACTAAGCTTCAATATGTCAATAATAGTGTTGTTGAGTGCTCAAGAAGTGTGCTTAAGTGTCTAAACATCCCATGTTCAATGACCAACAATCTGAAATGCCCTTTCTCGAAGGATAATTCAGTTTAATCGCTAGCAGAACTAGAAACATGTACACATGGTTTTAAATGTCGGCCGACATGTCGGTTTAGAGGCTAGAGCGACACCGATATGACCATTTCAAGTCGGATATCGTTTTTGGGGTTCATGTCGGACATGTCGGGGGATATTGCGGACATATCGGCCGATTTTCAGACTTGAAAAATCGGAAATCGGCCGTTTTTTTTTTGTTTTGTTATTTTTTTTATTTTTTTGTTTTTTTTTTTTTTGAGTTGATAAGTATTGGGGTTTGGGTTTAGTACTCAAAACCCAAACCCGATTAATTCTTTTTTTAGCCTTTTGTTCCCATAGTAACCCGATAGCATATAATATAGATTAGGGCAAAGAAAAAAAATATTGCTCTCTTTTCCACCGTGATCTCCTCTCGTTCGTCTTCGTCTCTACAAATTGAAATTGTGAATTCATAAAAGTGTGATGTAAACAATAAGTTTGAACCGTAGCTTGAAATCAATCCAAAGTCTAACACTTTATGTCAATTTTATGCAAGGCACTTTACTTTATGTTAATTTTATGCAAGGCACTTCGAAAGTTTTAGTTTGACAATGTGTATTTTGTTTATTTGTTGGCATAATATTTCACTGTTTCCCTTCAAGAAATGGAAAACAACTCGTGTCTTGATGATGAATACTCAACTCAAGTAGGATAAGCTATAACAAGACAAGTGCATTCCATCTTGATGACCAAAATTGAGTAGAAATCCATCCGATATGACAATCCGATATTTAGTACATGTCCCCCGACATATCCCCGATTTCCGCTATCCGACATGAATTTCAGCTATCCGACATGAACCCGACATCCGACATTTAAAACCTTGCATGTACAAGCTAAGAATTGAGTATCATATCACTAACACAAGATGAAACAGCAAATGAACCTCTAAGCTTCACTTACCAACCTTCCTTCTTTTGTAATGCAAATTTTCCCTTGGCAAAGACTCCTTTTATGGTGCTAAATTTGTCAAAGAAAAGGACAACTAACTAATTTCCCTTTTTCCTTAACTTTTTTTTCATATTGAAAATCTTGTTGAGCCAAATATGTGATGATAAGACATGAGATGGATGCCTATTCTCTAATGCAATCAAGTAATGAAATCCTCTTGAACAAATGGTTCCTTTATTTATAACATCATAAAAAATCAGAAGCATATGCAAAATTAAAACATGAAAGAAATTAGCAAGCTATGATTGGAGATTTTAGAACCAACCAATCCATTTTAAAGAAATCGTTAATTAAGCTCCAATCCGCAAAAGTAACAAGCAAAACAGCGATAAAAACAAAAAGGAAGTCAGCCTCATACAATTCTTGTTCTTCTCCTATGTCATGCCTAGTGTTTACAGAAATCGGCTCCATGACCGATATGTCAGCCAAAATTATAGGACTTGCGACAATGAGAAAGGTTTTAATTATCATTTATTATTTTTGGAAAATTTTAGGTGAAATATCAGGATTTTCTTAGCAATGTTGATAACATTTTTGTACGTTTCTGATATGTCAAGCGATATTAAGCGTAAAAAATTGGCCAGAATGGTGTCATGTCGAGTTCTGAGTTAAATTTTGTTACATAGATCAGTTTTTGGTTTAAGGCTAAAGTTGAGCCCTCTGGATTTATGGTTAAAATTGATCCTTAAACCCAAATTTGAATCTAATCTTGAAAATTGAAATAGGACAATTAGAGTTCAATTACGCATCAATGCTTCACCTTGAATTTTTTCGAGTTGAGAGTCTCTTCACCATCAGATGCTTGTCACACGTTCACCCTCAACTGCATGTTTTCAAAGTCCCTCCTCTTTCTCGATCTCTCTCTTGATTTCTCTTAGTTATATATCTACTAGCTTCTCTATCTCTTAAACAAATCTTATTTGCATGATTGTTTTTTAGATTTCATTTAGAACCTCTATGATATGTGCATAGATTATCCAATACCACGCTCAGATATTTACTAAATAAACCCAACATAAACTGTATCTGCCACCTTACATGGAATCTTTTCCTCTGAAAAAACCAACTGATATCTGATATTTAGAACACTTGCCATATCGCCATAAGCTAAAGATCCCCATGTCCATGTCCATCATGAATCCAATAGTGGCATGTGGTAATACATGCAGAACGTCTAAAGTGAACAAGCAAGAGATGGATGGATGTAGGTGGTGTCATGCACAACAAATCCAGGATACATACTCTTAGTCATTGGATTGTAATGGATCAAGATAATACAAGGCATCACCTAAAACCAAACCGTGTACTTTTGATGAAGTTTCCAGTTAGTTTGAGCTGCATTTAAAACTGTTTGAATTTCCTTTACCAACCTGAATCCAAAATGTGATGTGCTTTGGCTTTCATGGTGGATCACACCGATGCACTTAAAAGTTGCCATACTTGCATTTCATATTTGGTTTTCTTTTGATTTGTTTTATGTGTTGAGAAATTGTTAATTTGTTATGTTTTTCTCAATTAAATTTTTTAATGCCCTTAGGATGCTATTTGTCACTTCTGTGATTATGGTTAGTTCACACCATGCTGGCAGTAATTGCATTTTAAAGCATACTCCAAATAAACATCAGCATTCCATTATATGACCAGTCCTAGTTGAAGAATGAAAGTCTAATGAGGCGCCTGTATAATAGTTCCTAGAGGCAATCATTTAAGCAGAAGTACAGTTTAGGTCTCCATAACTATTGATAAGAGAGCATTTCCCCACTCACCATGTTAATGTTGTGCTTCCTCAAATTCTTAAAATGGTAACTATATATTATACATATTTGACATTTAACATTAACAATTTCCACTAAGACCAACTCTTAAATGACTATTTCTAAGAAAACAAGGTTAGGAACTCTGAGTTATTCCTGAATCGTACTTCTGACCATGTAAAAAAAAGGACTGAGATTAAAACTTTTTACGCATTCCATCTTACAGCCCTAATGGCCACATTTACATGCTCATTATATTCCGCAACGTTATTATAGTCATAATACCAAAATTTATAGTGTGAAGAATAAATAGGCGAGAGCAAAAGATAGTAAAAGGTACGCTTAACAAATAAAGCCAGAATTTTCAAAAAAAAAAGAAAAAAGAAAAAAGAAAATCTCCTTGCTATTAGATTTTGTCCGCCCAAAATAGAAAATATATATGATAGATCGTTGTCAATCAGGTAAGGTCGAAGAAATAAACCAACATAGTAAAACTATTGATCTAAACAAGATATCCCCTTAAAGAACTTCTCTCTTAGCCATCAAAAAGGATAAAGCTAACTCCTTTCCAATCAAAAACAACCCAAACAAAATCAACAACCAACCTGCAAGAGAATTTTGACCCTCTCCAAAGGGGCCACCGCCGTCTTAGCGAAAGCCCCAGCCGCTCCCCCAGCAATCAGCTCCTTCACATAAACCGGCAGCAGATCAACCAAGCAAATGTCCACATCAGCAGCCGCTGACGTTAGCGTCTCCCCTTGCGAAGACCCCATGTCTCCTTCCCCTTCAACAAATTATATTGCAAAATACAAGAAGAAAATATCCCTGGAAACCCTAAGATCGCCCAAAATAAGTAAACTATCCAGCCCGCAACTGGGCAAACTCCTTATCCCATCGATCCCTCGAGAGGCAGAAGCAGAAATCCCTCCGGTGAAAGAGGATCAGCTGTCGATCTAGGGTTTGATGATGACGAATGCTAAGAAACTCGCTGTAGGGTTTCTTTGCATCCAAATTGGGATCGACGAGGAGAAGATACATCCAATTCGATTGGAGATCGGATGGGAGATCGGAGAGCTGCTGCTGCTTCTAAGGAGGCGAGATCAGTTCCATGGATCGAGGATGATTTCGTTGGTTTCCATCAGATCTAGGGTTTCTCAGATGAGGGGGGAGACAGGGAGAAAGGAGAAGGACAGATGTTGAAGAAACGCCGATGATATTATTTTATTTTATTCGATCGGCTTCTTCTCGGAGTCTTCTCCTCTCTTCCCCTCCCCTCTCTCTTGCTTTTTTTTTCCCCCAAAATTGTTGAACAATTAGAAAGGAGACGTTTTTATTTGATGTGTTCCACGTGAATGTGGAGCTTCGTTGTCACGGTTTTTTCGGGTCCTTTTAGCTATATATACTCCCCTAAATTTATTATATTTCACAAATTTAATCTCTAAATTGACATGTTTACGAATTTAGGGGCGTTTGGTAGGTTGCATCTATAATTGCAATGCAAGTATCACTTGCATGTAACAGAAACGTTACAACTTTTCTGACATGGAATTATATTTAGTTCAAAATTTAAAGTTTGCAACTTGTAGTTACATTTGTTTGATTCCGCCATGCAATTCACTTTTTACTTTTAATAAATTGTAAAAGTTATTACTTTTTAAAAGTTTTAAAATATTTATAATTTTTAAAAAGTAAGGGTTTTAATTTTAAGTAAATTGACATTTCAAATTTTCTAAAAATTATTTTTATAAGATAATATTTTTATAAATTAATATTTTATAAAAATATTATTTTTATAAAATAATATTTTTGTGAAAAATAATATTTTCTTGTAAAATTTTTTTAATTTATATTTTTAAAAATATTCTTTTTGAAATTAAATATTTTTGGAAAAATATTATTGATACTTTTTAAAATAATAGTTTAACAACAAATAATATTACTCAAGTAATTTATTGGAATAATAATATTTGTTTTAAAAAATACTTTTCAATTTATTTTTCCAAAAATAATATATTTTAAAAATAGTTTTCTCAAGAAAATAATATTTTAAAAATACTATTTCTTCAAAAATTACTTTTTAAAAAAATAATATTTTATTACAATAATATTTTCCAAAAAATTTTCAACTAATTATTTCTTAAAATATTATTTTCAAAAAATTTTTAAACAATATTGTCTTATAAAAAATTTGAATAAATATTTTTACAAAAGTATTTTTCAGGAAATTTTTTAAAATAATTTCATTTTATTTTTTGAATAAATTACAATAATAATTTTTAATAAATTATTTTAAATATGTAATGAATTTCTTTGACTTTAAATGTTAAGTTGATTTTCTTATAAATTTGGGTTAGTTGCAAACTTGTAACTAAAGTTACAACTGTGACTTGTGACCATTTTAGACGTAAGTCATACATTACAATAAACGAGCACTTTGCAACTGTGGTTGCAACCGCAACAGCAATGTTACAGAAGGCGCTAGGTGGACTAGACGTTTGATTGAACCAGCACCTAACGCCTAGACGCCTAGGCGGCGCCTAGGCATTTGGCTATTTTTTAAATTATTTAATTATAATAATTAATAAAAAAAATATGTATTAAATTCATATAAATTTGCAAAAAAAAGATAGCAATCTTAGATCCACAATAAATCATGCATACTTAAATACTAAATAGCCAAAATAATAACGAACAAGGTTATAGAAAGCTGCTAGAGGACTACCGCGGACGCACGCCAAACTCCTTATCCCATCGATCCCTCGAGAGGCAGAAGCAGAAATCCCTCCGGTGAAAGAGGATCAGCTGTCGATCTAGGGTTTGATGATGACGAATGCTAAGAAACTCGCTGTAGGGTTTCTTTGCATCCAAATTGGGATCGACGAGGAGAAGATACATCCAATTCGATTGAAGGTCGGAGGAGATAGTGGTGGTGTTCATATTTGAAGGTTAAAGGAATTTGAAGGAGGTTGGAGGACGGAGGTCGCAACACCGAGAATCACGATCAAGGCCTAAAGGGTGCACCACGAAGCATACAATGCTCCCTAAACACTCCCAAAATCTAGGTGGGTAGCCTAGATACCGCCAGATCTAGGCTAGTTAGGCTGCCTAGGTGCCGCCTAGGAAGGTGACTTCTAGGCGGACTAGACGGAGGCTTTTAAAACAAGCGCAATGCTGAGTTGCAACAAAACAAATACTTACAAATTAGACAAAATTGCAGTTAACTTGCAACCTCTCCAATTGCAAGCTACCAAACCCTTAATCCCAAATTCTCCCACACTGGAATTTTATACTCACTAGTATATTGCACATGAGTTACATATAATATATTTATTTTATATTCTAAATTGATTATATAAGAATTTATCTATACCGTGCGTATGCCTACACCTGTATTACAATGTAGTGAACTCATAAAGACATTACAAATAAACCACTAATGTTAAAAATTAAAAGCTTTTAGGTTCATTATAGATGTAGAAAAATATATTAAAAATATCACTTTAATTCACTCATCAAACCTCTAATGAGTTCTAGCGTCCTTTTAGTTGCCGCTGATCCTTAATTTTTAGCTTGTTTGAGGAAAGAAAACAATGAACTTATAGAGGCATGAATTTTCTTTTCTAACATTGTGTCATCTTGCTTTGAATTTATATATTTTCTATCATGATGTTGTTTTGGTTTTAATTTATGTAACTTGTAGAAAAATGAACCCAAAAATAGTTGCTTATGTAACATCACTCCCAATGCAAGGTATGTTTGATATTGCCAAAGAAACAATTTCTCATTTTGTTAGGACATATTTTTAATACTGTTAGCTAGAAAAATTGAAACATCACTTTAATTTTTTCTACAAGGTATTAGTATAATTGTTAATTTTTCTAGCTAAAACTATTATAAGCATTTGGTTGCATTTATTGTTG
Source organism: Asparagus setaceus (assembly GCA_012295165.1). Taxonomy (NCBI): domain Eukaryota; kingdom Viridiplantae; phylum Streptophyta; class Magnoliopsida; order Asparagales; family Asparagaceae; genus Asparagus; species Asparagus setaceus. The sequence continues at coordinate 40,238,400 of CM022705.1, forward strand.
CAAGTGTCATTGTCAAAAGTAGGTCCTAACATTTTAAATTTTTCTAGCTAACAATTTGTATCTCTAAAACAAAACTATCTTGTAGATTATTGTATGCATTAGCGTGACCAAAGATTATATGTTAGTCTTAGCTAAGAAGATAAGTGTAGCCCAACAGAGACAATTACCCAATTACTTTTTAAAAAAATAATATTTTAAAAATAGTTTTCTCAAGAAAATAATATTTTAAAAATAGTTTTCTCAAGAAAATAATATTTTAAAAATACTTTTCAATTTATTTTTCCAAAAATAATATATTTTAAAAATAGTTTTCTCAAGAAAATAATATTTTATTACAATAATATTTTCCAAAAAATTTTCAACTAATTATTTCTTAAAATATTATTTTCAAAAAATTTTCAACTAATTATTTCTTAAAATATTATTTTCAAAAAATTTTTAAACAATATTGTCTTATAAAAAATTTGAATAAATATTTTTACAAAAGTATTTTTCAGGAAATTTTTTAAAATAATAGTTTAACAACAAATAATATTACTCAAGTAATTTATTGGAATAATAATATTTGTTTTAAAAAATACTTTTCAATTTATTTTTCCAAAAATAATATATTTTAAAAATAGTTTTCTCAAGAAAATAATATTTTAAAAATAGTTTTCTCAAGAAAATAATATTTTAAAAATAGTTTTCTCAAGAAAATAATATTTTAAAAATACTATTTCTTCAAAAATTACTTTTTAAAAAAATAATATTTTAAAAATACTATTTCTTCAAAAATTACTTTTTAAAAAAATAATATTTTAAAAATACTATTTCTTCAAAAATTACTTTTTAAAAAAATAATATTTTAAAAATAGTTTTCTCAAGAAAATAATATTTTAAAAATACTATTTCTTCAAAAATTACTTTTTAAAAAAATAATATTTTATTACAATAATATTTTCCAAAAATAATATATTTTAAAAATAGTTTTCTCAAGAAAATAATATTTTCTTGTAAAATTTTTTTAATTTATATTTTTAAAAATATTCTTTTTGAAATTAAATATTTTTGGAAAAATATTATTGATACTTTTTAAAATAATAGTTTAACAACAAATAATATTACTCAAGTAATTTATTGGAATAATAATATTTGTTTTAAAAAATACTTTTCAATTTATTTTTCCAAAAATAATATATTTTAAAAATAGTTTTCTCAAGAAAATAATATTTTAAAAATACTATTTCTTCAAAAATTACTTTTTAAAAAAATAATATTTTATTACAATAATATTTTCCAAAAAATTTTCAACTAATTATTTCTTAAAATATTATTTTCAAAAAATTTTTAAACAATATTGTCTTATAAAAAATTTGAATAAATATTTTTACAAAAGTATTTTTCAGGAAATTTTTTAAAATAATTTCATTTTATTTTTTGAATAAATTACAATAATAATTTTTAATAAATTATTTTAAATATGTAATGAATTTCTTTGACTTTAAATGTTAAGTTGATTTTCTTATAAATTTGGGTTAGTTGCAAACTTGTAACTAAAGTTACAACTGTGACTTGTGACCATTTTAGGCGTAAGTCATACATTACAATAAACGAGCACTTTGCAACTGTGGTTGCAACCGCAATAAAGAATGTTACGTATATGCTAGGTGGACTAGGCGTTTGATTGAACCAGCACCTAACGCCTAGACGCCTAGGCGGCGCCTAGGCATTTGGCTATTTTTTAAATTATTTAATTATAATAATTAATAAAAAATATGTATTAAATTCATATAAATTTGCAAAAAAAAAAGATAGCAATCTTAGATCCACAATAAATCATGCATACTTAAATACTAAATAGCCAAAATAATAACGAACAAGGTTATAGAAAGCGCTAGGAGGACTACCCGTGGACGCGACGCCTACAGCCTAGGAGGTTTCCCTTTTTATTTTTTAATTATAATAATTGATAGTAAATGTCCGTGTTATAGAAAGCTTAGGTGTCGGACTGGTGTCTAGGCGGATTTCTTTCTTCATTTAAGTGGTGGTCGAGGAGGTTTTGTTGAAGGTCGGAGGAGATAGTGGTGGTGTTCATATTTGAAGGTTAAAGGAATTTGAAGGAGGTTGGAGGACGTGGAGGCTGCAACACTGAGAATCACGATCAAGGCCTAAAGGGTGCAGTCCACGTAAGCATACAATGCTCCCCTAAACACTCCCAAAATCTAGGTGGGTAGCCTAGATACCGCCAGATCTAGGCGCAGTTAGGGCTGTTTCCAGGTGCCGCCTAGCGCATTTGTGGCGGACTAGAACGAGGCTTTTAAAACAAGCGCAATGCTGAGTTGCAACAAAACAAATACTTACAAATTAGACAAAATTGCAGTTAACTTGCAACCTCTCCAATTGCAAGCTACCAAACGCCCCTTAATCCCAAATTCTCCCACACTGGAATTTTATACTCACTAGTATATTGCACATGAGTTACATATAATATATTTATTTTATATTCTAAATTGATTATATAAGAATTTATCTATACCGTGCGTATGCCTACACCTGTATTACAATGTAGTGAACTCATAAAGACATTACAAATAAACCACTAATGTTAAAAATTAAAAGCTTTTAGGTTCATTATAGATGTAGAAAAATATATTAAAAATATCACTTTAATTCACTCATCAAACCTCTAATGAGTTCTAGCGTCCTTTTAGTTGCCGCTGATCCTTAATTTTTAGCTTGTTTGAGGAAAGAAAACAATGAACTTATAGAGGCATGAATTTTCTTTTCTAACATTGTGTCATCTTGCTTTGAATTTATATATTTTCTATCATGATGTTGTTTTGGTTTTAATTTATGTAACTTGTAGAAAAATGAACCCAAAAATAGTTGCTTATGTAACATCACTCCCAATGCAAGGTATGTTTGATATTGCCAAAGAAACAATTTCTCATTTTGTTAGGACATATTTTTAATACTGTTAGCTAGAAAAATTGAAACATCACTTTAATTTTTCTACAAGGTATTAGTATAATTGTTAATTTTTCTAGCTAAAACTATTATAAGCATTTGGTTGCATTTATTGTTGCAAGTGTCATTGTCAAAAGTAGGTCCTAACATTTTAAATTTTTCTAGCTAACAATTTGTATCTCTAAAACAAAACTATCTTGTAGATTATTGTATGCATTAGCGTGACCAAAGATTATATGTTAGTCTTAGCTAAGAAGATAAGTGTAGCCCAACAGAGACAATTACCCAATTACTTTTTTTAAAGCTACTTTGAGATTACTTGCCATGGCAATATTTCCGTAAATACCATGGAGGTTTATCTAATCTACTGTTATATTATTATAACAGTGTGTTAGATGTTAAAATATTTTCTTTCAAAAATGTCCTCCAAAATGTTGGCGCATGTCACCCGCAGCTGACACCGATCACTGCGCACCGATAGAAGATCTATGCAGAAGCGTAGCTGCAAAAGCATCACAGAACATTCTGATTAGATCTCCTCCTTCTTTGTAGACCAATTGTCACCGAGCGATTTAAGAAAACCCGAGAAAACTTGTTCGAACAAAATGTAAAGCAAATACCACAAAAGAAAGATAAACAAGAGCACAAAGACAAGGGATTTACGTGGTTCGGAAATCACCTACGTCCACGGGGAAAGAATTGAGTCTTTTTTTAGTTCTAGAGATTACGAGACAATCTATTATTGTTATCTAAGATAGATCCCACAAGAAACCCTCTCTTAATCTCACTAAAAGATATAATACCTCTACTAATTAAACACTAATGATCTAGTATTTAGAATATAATGAGGATTGATTTTATTATTCATAAGAAGTTGAACCCAATAGAGAAATGCTACAATTATCTATGTATATTATCTTGAACATCTAAGTAGTATTGAATGTGAAAAAAAAAGAGGTATGTGGTCTTATAGCTGCAGATAGTGTACGGACATATAACCATAAATTAGTGCAAGGATCATGGATATTTTAACATGTTATATTAGTAGTTATTTTATTGATACAGATTTTTAACCTCTAACATTAGTAATGAATAAAAATAATGGAGTGACAAACCGACCTGAGAGGGGGAAAGCTTCTTTGGTAAGTAGATGCTTACACATACTTTTTTTTTTGACAAGGGAACCTTGGCTAGCACACTCAACTGTCCCCGCTGAGCCCCAGGTTCGATCCCTGCATCCGGAAGGGGATTCACCTCATTACCATGGTCCCATCTCCACTAATTCATGGGCGACCGGCGCAACGGACCCACCAAGCCAAACAGTCTCGAGGCCTTTGAGCGTACGAGCCAAGTAACCCCCAACTACCATACTCACTGAAAGGGACAGGTAAACGCGTGAACGGGGATTCGATCAAGGGCCAACAGGGCACGAGGACCTATGGAGATCTCCTCCACCATGGAGCTGCATACACATACTTCATAATAGATAAGTTTCACTTTATGACTCTCCAATAAAAATTCACCACCAATTCATTGAGCTGGCTTAGCATAAGAGTACCCACGGAGACATATGTACGGAGATGAGATAAGGTCACGGCTACGGATGAAGAGAAAAGAAACATGATATCACTTGCAAATTAACACATGCATGAAATATAGAAGCCTATAGTTTGAAAGGGAATTATAAGCATGGTCCTAAGCTATTGAAGTTCTGGTGTCAATTTATACATAGGAAAGGAAAGGAAAGGAGGAGAGGAAAGACTATAAGTATCTCATCTTCCTTCTAATTTCTAGTTTAATTTTAATAATGGTTTAGTATATCACTACAACAAAAGTTGTATTTATCCACACTTATTTTATGACACATATAAAAGTATCATTTTATTAGCAAAACATTAAACAATAGTGACACAAATAAAAAGTGTGGCAAATCACGACACATATTTGTGTTATTAGATATACAATTAAATATAATTGAAATAGGCTTATAGTCCAACATGGATTGTGAGAAGATCTATTAATGGGTTTAAATAATAAATCTTAGATTTTAATTATAATGATGATTAAACATTTATGATAGTGAACATAAAAAGCTCAATAGTTAATTGTGCTTTGGTGAGAGTAATCCTAGGATGAGTGACCTTCTAGGAAGTTATAGTGTTCAGTGATGATACTCTTTATATTTTTAATGGTATAGACACAACTATGTGTCACCACTCTTGACACATATATGTGTCACGAGTTTTGTGACACTTGTATGTGTCACCATGCTCGACATATATATGTGTTGTGACTTTGTGACACATTCGCACATGTATAGAAAGACGCCCTCCACACATGCTCTAACCACACTTTTGTTATGTGTCGCGCTTTATCAAAGTTGATCATTTGTCCTGATGCCTTCTCGTATATTTGAATAATCTCTATGAGGGCTAGACTCTCATCTCTTGTTGCTTTGAAAAAAAGAATACTATCGTCTATAAAAAATAGGTGAGAAACTCAAGATCTTCCCCTACTAGCCGTGACACCTGAAAGAAGATTTAAGTCCCCCGCCCTCCTCAACAAACCAGAAAGGCCTTCAGCACAAACGAGGAATAAGTATGGTGAAAGAGGGTCTCTTTGACAGAGCCCTCTTGAAGGGAAAAAGGTGCGGGATGGTGAGCCATTTAGGATGATAGAGTAAGATACAGACGAGATGCACCGCATGATTAAATCTACCCACTGATCATTAAACCCCAATTTAATCATGATGGATTTAAGAAAAACCCACTTGACTCTATCGTAAGCCTTGCTCATATCTAACTTTAAAGCACACATGCCTTTTTTACCCCTTAGTTTATTTTTTAAAGCATGAATCATCTCATAAGCAACTAGTATATTATCTTTAATTTGTCTACCTGCTACAAAAGCACTTTGATTTTCAGATATGATATGAGGAAGAATAGCTTTCAGCCTATTAACTAGGATTTTGGAGACAATTTTGTAAATAACATTGCACAAGCTTATAGGCCTAAGGTGAGTCATAGAGTCAGGATTGTGAATTTTGGGGATAAGGACAATATAAGTATGATTAATTTATGCAATCAATGGGAGGCCCCTCATTTAAGAAAGAGAGGCATGCACTGATGATATCTTTCCCAACTATATGCCAACTATATGCCAGTGTTTCCGTAAGAATATAGCTGACATACCATCGGGTCCGGGGGCCTTAGTCGGGTTCATTATGCTGATCACTTCTTCTACCTCGCTTGCAGTGAATGGTTTAGATAGGTTCTCATTCATCAATGGGGCGACTTTGCTCTCGATTTCATTTAGGACTTTGTCAAATCTTTGTGAGTTATTTGAAGTGAAAATCTTCTCGAAATAATCAACAACAATTTTCATCATATCCTCCTCCTTGTTGTAAATTACCCCATCATCACCTTTTAAGTGCTTTAGTGTGTTTTTCCTCCTCCTATGAGACGCTCGAGCATGGAAAAATCTGGTATTATGCTTTCAGTCTCAATTCTCCCCCACTTCGTTCTACTATATTAACACATTCTTCATCTTTGCTCCACATCTCTTCAAACCGGAATATTCTACCTCTTCTTCTGTTTTGACTGCCCGCTACCCGATGCAGTAGTAAAGTTGAGGATAATTTGGATGGGGGCAATGGTCGCTGTAGGAATTGCTTAAGTGTCTCACTTTATAATTAGGGAATAAATTATTCCACTCAAGGGTACCTAGGAATCGATCCAGTCTCTCTCGAACTAGATCCTCATCAATCACCTCTTTAAAAGCTCTCATTTGGCATTCAGCTCGACTTCTCCGGCCTCCTTTTTCAGTGGTAGAGACTATCTCATTGAAATCCCCGCAACAAAGCCAAGGCAAGCTAGATTTAGAATTTAAAGATTTCAGGACTTCCCAAGAGAGATGTCGCATGCTCGAGTCTGGCTCACCGTAGAAACCTGTAAATCTCCATATCTTGCCTCCTTCATCAAAAGATACCTTCACGTCAATATGATACTTTGAATAGCTTAACAGATTAACATTGCTTTTTCGGTTCCATAATAGAGCTAATCCACCCTTTCTTCCTTCGTTGCAAATTAACACATGCATGAAATATAGAAGCCTATAGTTTGAAAGGGAATTATAAGCATGGTCCTAAGCTATTGAAGTTCTGGTGTCAATTTATACATAGGAAAGGAAAGGAAAGGAAAGGAGGAGAGGGAAAGACTATAAGTATCTCATCTTCCTTCTAATTTCTAGTTTAATTTTAATAATGGTTTAGTATATCACTACAACAAAAGTTGTATTTATCCACACTTATTTTATGACACATATAAAAGTATCATTTTATTAGCAAAACATTAAACAATAGTGACACAAATAAAAAGTGTGGCAAATCACGACACATATTTGTGTTATTAGATATACAATTAAATATAATTGAAATAGGCTTATAGTCCAACATGGATTGTGAGAAGATCTATTAATGGGTTTAAATAATAAATCTTAGATTTTAATTATAATGATGATTAAACATTTATGATAGTGAACATAAAAGCTCAATAGTTAATTGTGCTTTGGTGAGAGTAATCCTAGGATGAGTGACCTTCTAGGAAGTTATAGTGTTCGATGATACTCTTTATATTTTTAATGGTATAGACAACTATGTGTCACCACTCTTGACACATATATGTGTCACGAAGTTTTGTGACACTTGTATGTGTCACCACTCTTGACACATATATGTGTCACGAAGTTTTGTGACACTTGTATGTGTCACCACTCTTGACACATATATGTGTCACGAGTTTTGTGACACTTGTATGTGTCACCACTCTTGACACATATATGTGTCACGAAGTTTTGTGACACTTGTATGTGTCACCACTCTTGACACATATATGTGTCACGAAGTTTTGTGACACTTGTATGTGTCACCACTCTTGACACATATATGTGTCACGAGTTTTGTGACACTTGTATGTGTCACCATGCTCGACATATATATGTGTTGTGACTTTGTGACACATTCGCACATGTATAGAAAGACGCCTCCACACATGCTCTAACCACACTTTTGTTATGTGTCGCTTTATCAAAGTTGATCATTTGTCCCGATGCCTTCGTGATATTTGAATAATCTCTATGAGGGCTAGACTCTCATCTCTTGTTGCTTTGAAAAAGAATACTATCGCCTATAAAAATAGGTGAGAAACTCAAGATCTTCCCTACTAGCCGCGGACACCGAAGAAGATTTAAGTCCCCCGCCTCCTCAACAAACCAGAAAGGCCTTCAGCACAAACGAGGAATAAGTATGGTGAAAGAGGGTCTCTTTGACAGAGCCCTCTTGAAGGGAAAAAGGTGCGGGATGGTGAGCCATTTAGGATGATAGAGTAAGATACAGACGAGATGCACCGCATGATTAAATCTACCCACTGATCATTAAACCCCAATTTAATCATGATGGATTTAAGAAAAACCCACTTGACTCTATCGTAAGCCTTGCTCATATCTAACTTTAAAGCACACATGCCTTTTTTACCCCTTAGTTTATTTTTTAAAGCATGAATCATCTCATAAGCAACTAGTATATTATCTTTAATTTGTCTACCTGCTACAAAAGCACTTTGATTTTCAGATATGATATGAGGAAGAATAGCTTTCAGCCTATTAACTAGGATTTTGGAGACAATTTTGTAAATAACATTGCACAAGCTTATAGGCCTAAGGTGAGTCATAGAGTCAGGATTGTGAATTTTGGGGATAAGGACAATATAAGTATGATTAATTTATGCAATCAATGGGAGGCCCCTCATTTAAGAAAGAGAGGCATGCACTGATGATATCTTTCCCAACTATATGCCAACTATATGCCAACTATATGCCAACTATATGCCAACTATATGCCAGTGTTTCCGTAAGAATATAGCTGACATACCATCGGGTCCGGGGGCCTTAGTCGGGTTCATTATGCTGATCACTTCTTCTACCTCGCTTGCAGTGAATGGTTTAGATAGGTTCTCATTCATCAATGGGGCGACTTTGCTCTCGATTTCATTTAGGACTTTGTCAAATCTTTGTGAGTTATTTGAAGTGAAAATCTTCTCGAAATAATCAACAACAATTTTCATCATATCCTCCTCCTTGTTGTAAATTACCCCATCATCACCTTTTAAGTGCTTTAGTGTGTTTTTCCTCCTCCTATGAGACGCTCGAGCATGGAAAAATCTGGTATTATGCTTTCAGTCTCAATTCTCCCCCACTTCGTTCTACTATATTAACACATTCTTCATCTTTGCTCCACATCTCTTCAAACCGGAATATTCTACCTCTTCTTCTGCTCTTTGACTGCCCGCTACCCGATGCAGTAGTAAAGTTGAGGATAATTTGGATGGGGGCAATGGTCGCTGTAGGAATTGCTTAAGTGTCTCACTTTATAATTAGGGAATAAATTATTCCACTCAAGGGTACCTAGGAATCGATCCAGTCTCTCTCGAACTAGATCCTCATCAATCACCTCTTTAAAAGCTCTCATTTGGCATTCAGCTCGACTTCTCCGGCCTCCTTTTTCAGTGGTAGAGACTATCTCATTGAAATCCCCGCAACAAAGCCAAGGCAAGCTAGATTTAGAATTTAAAGATTTCAGGACTTCCCAAGAGAGATGTCGCATGCTCGAGTCTGGCTCACCGTAGAAACCTGTAAATCTCCATATCTTGCCTCCTTCATCAAAAGATACCTTCACGTCAATATGATACTTTGAATAGCTTAACAGATTAACATTGCTTTTTTCGGTTCCATAATAGAGCTAATCCACCCTTTCTTCCTTCGTTGCTAACTCCAAACACGGAATCATATCCACACGCTCTTCTAATCGAATCCAATTCAAAAGTGTTTTTCTTGGTCTCAATTAGAAAAAGCAAATCAGGAGCTAAGTTGCGCGCTAACAGGCGCAAAGAACGAATTGCACGAGGGTTCCCAAGCCCTCGGCAATTCCAAGCTATGCAACTCATACATATATCCTTAATTTTCCTGTAAGTGTTACATTCTTACTTTTTATTTTTTAGTCAATGTTGTCACTCTGTAAGATGCACGTTCAATTTAAATGCTACTCTTCTGTAGAACATGCACAAAAACATGCACAAGACAGTTTTCAGGTTCAGTAGTCGACTACTAGGCATTGTAGTCGACTAACTGCAATGGACGTAAAGCGTGTTTTCGGCCGGGAACGAGTAGTCGACTAATCTGTATTGTAGTCGACAAATCTACAATGTATTAGTCGACTAATCTGAATCAAGAGTCTAATTAACTGGCAGATTCGAATCACGGGTTTGGTTTTAAACCCGTTCGCTTAGAGTTTATATATAACCCTAAACCCGATTATTTGGAAGTTTGAAGCACGCTTTGGAGCAGCCTTTGAGAGAGTTTTGTGCATCTTTGGAGAGGAGATCTTTGAGAGATTGAGAGGTTTGTTTTAGGGTTTCTTTGTGAGAACTTGTAATCCTAATTTGTATTCTCTCTTTCTATTAGTGAAAATCCCTCCTTACCCCCGTGGACGTAGCAACTTGCCGAACCACGAAATCTCGTGGTCTTTACTCTTTGTCGTATTTGCTATCGCTTGTGGTGGTTTCTCTCGACGGTTCGCGGTCCGCTACCAACAATTGGTATCGAGCTATTGTTCGATTGGAAGTGGTGTAATTTCTAATTTGAGGGGTGTTCGGTGATTCTCGAGAAGCGGATTCACGAAGACAAACAGAGGATGGCCAACCAAGAATCACCAAAGTGGGAAAATTCGAGATTGAAAAGTTTAATGGGAAAACGATTTTTCCTATTGAGGATGCGATGAAAACTTTCTAATTTCGCAAAAATTGCACAAGGCTTTGGATGGAAAGGAGAAGAAGAACAAGGATATGTCCGATGAGGATTGGGAGGAGTTGGATCTCGAAACACGGCCGATTATCCTATGCCTTGAGAGGGATGTAGCTTTCTTGGTAGATGGAGAGGAAACGGCCAAGGGCGGTGGAAGAAGTTAGAGGGTACCTTCATGACTAAGAGTCTAACTAACCGGATCTACTTAAAATCCAAATTGTATACTTGCAAGATGGAGGAGGGCTCATCAATCCGGAACACATCAACAAGTTTGATAGGATCATATCGATTTGAAAGACATAGATGTTAAAGTAGGAGACGAGGATCGTGCTTCTACTACTGCTCGCCAAGTCTTATGAGAACCCGTGCAAACACCGAGGCTTGTGGGAGAAAATCAAGATGGATGAGACTAGAACGACACTTCTAGCTGACGATCTTCGAAGACCGCAACTAGTGACATGGCCATCGGCGGTAACAGGAACAAGCGCAGGATTGTTTGCAAGAGGAAGGAGCAATGAGCGAGGAAAAGGCAAGGGAGGAAAGTCTAGATCTAAATCAAGACCTCTTGCGGAAAAGGATGTTTCAAGCGCGGTGAAGCCGGCATTTCAAAGTCGACCGTCCAAATAAGAGAGTAGGTGGAAAGAAGAACAACAACAAGACCGAGAGGAGAGAGGGCAAGGAAGAAGCGAAGCCACGCTTCGTGAGGAAGGGAGCGATAAGGAATGCTATGTCGCCACGCGTGGCGAGGAGATCTCCGGAAGTGGATACTTGATTCGGTTGCTCTTACCATATGTGTCCAAATAGGAAGTAGTTTACTACCTACAGAGGCATTGATGGTGGAACTGTATTGATGGGGAATAACCATGCTTGTAAAACAAAGGGGCTAGGTAATATCAAAATCAAGATGCATGATGGAGTGGTTCGAACCTTGACCGATGTGAGGCATGTTCCCGACTTGCGGAAGAATCTTATCTCGCTTGGTGCTTTGGACTCCGGTGGTTGCGGATTGTGACGAAAACGGAGTGAAGAAGGTTGTTCGTGGTTTCTTAGTAGTGATGAAGGGTGTTCGCCACGGTAATCTATATACTCTCGTGCACGACGGCGACAGAGATGCAGCCGTTGAACCGAAGGAAGTGGTGGAGACCCATGTGAGCACACACGGTTATGGCATAGGCGCTTGGGCATATGTCGAGAAGGGTCTAGTTCGCTTGGTAAAGAGGGTCTCAATAAGAATCAAGGAACCTAGCATGGATTTTTGCAGGATTGTGTGTATGGAAAGTCACACAGGTCAAGTTTCGAACAAAGAAGTCTAAGAGCGAGGGATACTAGATTATGTGCACACGGATGTTTGGGGTCCGCTCGCATAACTTCCAAGGGTGGTTCCGTGTATTATGTCTCGCTTATAGATGATTATTCTAGGTATGCTTGGATTTACTTTCAAGCACAAGAATGAGGTGTTCGAGACATTCAAAAGTGGAGAACAATGGTTGAGAACAGACGTAAAAGAAATTGAAGACGCCGAGATCCGATAACCGCATGCAGTATACGATGGTGCTTTCAAGGAGTTCTCGCGGATCGAGGGAATTGTTCGACACCGACAGCCGTCTACACCACGCCAGAATGGGGTCGCGGAGAGATCGAACCAACACCGCGGAGAAAGCGTGAGTATGCGATCTTATGCGTGATTGGGCAACGAATGGTGGGCGTAAGCGGCTACAACTTGTTACATTGTGAACCGCTCACCACATTCGACATTGATGGTGATACACCCTATAGGGTGTGGTCGTGGGAGCATGCAGATTATGATAGGCTCGTAATTTCTGATGTACCGCCTACTATCACGCCAATGAGGGAAAGCTTGACGCGAGGCCAAGAAGGCAATATTGATGGGGAATAACCATGCTTGTAAAACAAAGGGGCTAGGTAATATCAAAATCAAGATGCATGATGGAGTGGTTCAACCTTGACCGATGTGAGGCATGTTCCACTTCGGAAGAATCTTATCTCGCTTGGTGCTTTGGACTCCGGTGGTTGCGGATTGTGACGAAAACGGAGTGAAGAAGGTTGTTCGTGGTTTCTTAGTAGTGATGAAGGGTGTTCGCCACGGTAATCTATATACTCTCTCGTGCACGACGGCGATGTGAGATGCAAATGTTGGAACCGGAAGGAAGTGGTGGAGACCCATGTGAGCACACACGGTTATGGCATAGGCGCTTGGGCATATGTCGAGAAGGGTCTAGTTCGCTTGGTAAAGAGGGTCTCACAAGAATCAAGGAACCTAGCATGGATTTTTGCAGGATTGTGTGTATGGAAAGTCACACAGGTCAAGTTTCGAACAAAGAAGTCTAAGAGCGAGGGATACTAGATTATGTGCACACGGATGTTTGGGGTCCGCTCGCATAACTTCCAAGGGTGGTTCCGTGTATTATGTCTCGCTTATAGATGATTATTCTAGGTATGCTTGGATTTACTTTCAAGCACAAGAATGAGGTGTTCGAGACATTCAAAAGTGGAGAACAATGGTTGAGAACAGACGTAAAAGAAATTGAAGACGCCGAGATCCGATAACGGTACGCAGTATACGATGGTGCTTTCAAGGAGTTCTCGCGGATCGAGGGAATTGTTCGACACCGACAGCCGTCTACACCACGCCAGAATGGGGTCGCGGAGAGATCGAACCAACACCGCGGAGAAAGCAAAGGAGTATGCGATCTTATGCGTGATTGGGCAACGAATGGTGGGCGTAAGCGGCTACAACTTGTTACATTGTGAACCGCTCACCACATTCGACATTGATGGTGATACACCCTATAGGGTGTGGTCGTGGGAGCATGCAGATTATGATAGGCTCGTAATTTCTGATGTACCGCCTACTATCACGCCAATGAGGGAAAGCTTGACGAGGGCCAAGAAGGCAATATTCTTGGGATATGCAGCATGAAAGGCTATCGCCTTTGGTGTACGGAAGATTCAAAGTTCGTGGTCACAGGATGTTACCTTTGATGAGAAATCCATGATTGCTAGGGCCCAAGGATGATGGTGTTATGACCGGTGAGACTTCTAAGTCTCGTGTTATTGAAATAGAACCTAAAGACCAACTAGGTTCTAATCGTGCTCAAGTGGGAAGTCGTAGATGATGAGCTTGAGCTTGAGCAGAGGAGGTTCAGCAGAAAATACACGTGCACTACAACAACAAAGCAGCCGAGGATAATTTGGCTTCCACTAGGCCAAAGCGAGTATACAAGCAGTTCGGTCGGGGCTGATCAACCCTCAAGCACTATGGGCAAGTTAATTTGGTTGAATACGACTCTGGTGGAGGAGGACGAGCCGGTCTCCTTCAAGGAAGCTATTCGGGACAAGGATAGTGAGAGTTGGTTGGCTGCGATGGAGGAAGAGATGGAATCTCTTCGAAGAACCAAACATGGGAGGTGGTCCCATTGCCCGTAGGGAAGAAAAGCTATTGGTTGTAAGTGGGTGTATAAAAGAAAGAAAGATCTTCGAGCTCGGTGGTGTAAGATACAAGGCGAGGCTAGTGGCTAAGGGTTTTGCACGTAAAGAGGGTGTGGATTACAATGAGATATTTTCTCCTGGTGAAACACACATCTATTCGGTGCTATTGAGTATTGTTGCTCATGGTGATCTTGAGTCGAACAACTCGATGTTAAAACAGCCTTCTTGCACGGAGACTTGGATGAAGAGATCTACATGCATCAACCCGAGGGCTACAAGGTTGAGGATAAGGAGAATCATGTGTGTCGCTTGAGGAAGTCATCAGATGGATTAAAGCAATCTCCCTAAAGGGTACAAGCGATTTGACTCCTTCATGTCAAGCATGGGTTTTCCGGCTATCATGATTGTTGTGTTTACATTCTGAAGCTTCATGAGGTAATTTTATCTATCTTCTTTGTATGTGGATGACATGCTTATTGCTTCTAAGAGCGTGGTGGAGATAGATAGGTTGAAATCTCAACTTGGTGAAGAGTTCGAGATGAAGGACATGGGTGCCGCTAGGAAAATACCGGTATGGAGATTAGAAGAGAGCCGCGAATCGACGATTGTTCTTGAGTCAAGGGCTACATAGAGCGGGTGATCGCGAGGTTCGGGATGCAAAGTGCTAAGTCGGTGGTGACTCCATTGGCTCCACACTTTAGGCTTTCGGTAATCAATCTCCCACTACAAATGAAGAGAAGGCGACATGGAGCTGCCTCTATGCTAGTGCAATGGCGCTTAATGTATGCAATGGTGTACACGCCGGATATTTCACAGCGGTTAGTGTGGTCGAGATTCATGGCGAATCCGAAAGGCGACCGGGAAGCAAAGGAAGTGGGTCCTCGTGTACTTAAAGGGTACCGCTGATAATGGTCTGTTTTGATGGAGAAACATGTCAGATTGACGGGTTTGTGGACTCTGATTATGCGGGTGATCTAGATAGACGGCGATCTACTACTGATTATGTATTTAAGATACATGGAGCTCCGGTTAGTTGGCGATCGATGTTACAGGCTACAGTGGCACTTTCTACTACAGAGGCTGAGTACATGGCCATGACAGAGGGAGTGAAGGAAGCACTGTGGTTATGGGGTCTTCTAGACGATTTGGGAATTGAGCAGGAAAATGTGAACTTGTGGTGTGACAGTCAGAGTGCAATTCACTTGGCGAAGAATCAAGTTCATCATGCTCGTACCAAGCATATCGATGTCAGGTATCATTTTGTGCGGGATGTTATAGAGGAAGGTGATATTTCTCTCATGAAGGTGCACACGAATGAGAATCCAGCGGACATGTTAACCAAGGTGGTCACAGTAGTAAGTTTAAGCATTGCTTAGACTTGCTTCATATCAACCGTGTTGATGCCAAGAGGCATGGCTGGTAATGGGTAAGGTGGAGATGATTTGAGGTGAACTACGATGAGCTTGATCCCTGTGGAGGGTACGAGGCGCCGTGTAGTGGCTACCGGATTGGCCCGATTGGTCGATGGAGATCTCTAGATGTTCTTGGTGTTCTTCGGTGTTCGGCCCAAAATTTGAGGTAAATCAAATGATGTACGAGGTGGAGAATTGTAGAACATGCACAAAAACATGCACAAGACAGCCAGTTCAAGAGTCGACTACTAGGCATTGTAGTCGACTAATCAATCAAGAGTCGACTACTAGGCATTGTAGTCGACTAATCAATCAAGAGTCGACTACTAGGCATTGTAGTCGACAAATCTACAAGTATTAGTCGACTAATCAATCAAGAGTCGACTAATCTGGCAGATTCGAATACGGGTTTGGTTTTAAACCCGTTCGCTTAGAGTTTATATATAACCCTAAACCCGATTATTTGGAAGTTTGAAGCACGTTTTGGAGCAGCCTTTGAGAGAGTTTTGTGCATCTTTGGAGAGGAGATCTTTGAGAGATTGAGAGGTTTGTTTTAGGGTTTCTTTGTGAGAACTTGTAATCCTAATTTGTATTCTCTCTTTCTATTAGTGAAAATCCCTCCTTACCCGTGGGCGTAGGCAACTTGCCGAACCACGTAAATCTCGTGTCTTTACTCTTTTGCTGTGTATTTGCTATCGTTTGTGGTGGTTTCTCTCGACGGTTCCGCGGTCCGCGCGCCCAACATCTTCTATCTCTTTGCTATCTATTGATCACTAGCAATTAAATCAGTGGATCCATGCAATCCACTGATGCTGCCACTCGCAGATCGAGAGCTGCATCTACTTTTTTTTTATTTAATTTTTTTTTGACGAAGAGCATGCTAATGTCGTCATCACCAATTCGGCAGTGAGCGCCAATAAGTGGAGCAACTCAATTATTATCTTACCATTGCAGTTGCTGCCATTAAGAGCCGCGATTTTTCTAAATGTCAAACAAATTAAAGATATTTTAGGATTAATGTAAAATATTGGTGTGGACAAGAGGGTCTACCAAATGGAATAAAAGTCTAGGTAGGGGTGGCAAACGGGTCAACCCGACCCGACCCGATCCATATAAATTTTGACCCGACCTGTATAATATTGACTCGACCCGATCCATCAAATAATCAGGTCAACCCGTTTATTAAAAGGGTTATCCACCGACCCGAGTGACCCATTTAATTGTTTTATAATTTTCATGCACTTAACATAGAGTCCATGATAAAAATTTTTATGATCCTACTTATCATTCATAGGTTTTATATTGTTTAGAAGTTTAGATATTTTCAGGGTGTTTTTGTAAAATTTAAATTTTGAGGGTGTTTTTTTTTATAAATTTTAAAAGTTCTAGGGTGTTTTATGCAAATACCATTTTCTCAGTGAACTTTTTCTGATTTATAAAATTTATACTCTTTGTAAGTTTTGACTTTCAGTTTTTTTTTTAAAATTTTGAGTTTTAGGGTGTTTTTGTAATTTTGAAGCTTTTAGGGTGTTTTTGCAAATACCAAAGTTTTCACATTGCTGTTTATAAGCTATAAATTTTGTACTTTTCATAAGTTTTCATATTTCTAGTGTGTATTTCTGTAAAATTACACTTTTTCATGGTGTATTATGCAATTTTGAAACTTTTAGGGTGTTTTCTCAGAATTATAAAATTTTCTTGTTGCTGTTTATAAGTTATAGATTTTATACTATTTATAATATTTTATACTTATGTGCTGTGTTTCGTGAGATTTGGCTTTTTGAGGGTGTATTTACAATTTTGAAGCTTTCATGGTCTTTTCTCGCTAATTTTGAAATTTTCAAGATACTGTTTATAACTTTTAGATTTTGTAATCGTTTGTAAATTTTATTGTTTCTGGCATGTTTCTCAAAAAGTTTGACTTTTGAGGATGTATTTCACAATTTTCTAAACTTTTAGGTCGCTTTTTTAAATTTCAAAAATCTCATGGTGCTACTTATAACTCATAGATTTTGTACTTTATATAAGTTCGACATTTCCGGTGTCTTTCTCAGAAAATTTTGACTTTTGAATGTGTATTTTGTAGTTTTGAAACATTTAGGTGTTTTTACAAAACTCAAAACTTTAAACGGTTTTTATAATTTATAAATTATAAAATTTTCATTTTTGTGAGTTTCAATTTTTCTGCTTTTTAAAATTTTGACTTATTTAGGGTGTTTTTGTAACTTTTAAAACTATTAGGGTGTTTTCTCAGAATTATAAAATTTTCTTGTTGCTGTTTATAAGTTATAGATTTTATACTATTTATAATATTTTATACTTATGTGCTGTGTTTCGTGAGATTTGGCTTTTTGAGGGTGTATTTACAATTTTGAAGCTTTCATGGTCTTTTCTCGCTAATTTTAAAATTTTCATGGTGTTGTTTATAAGTTTTAGATTTTGTAATCGTTTGTAAATTTTATTGTTTCTGGCATGTTTCTCAAAAAGTTTGACTTTTTGAGGATGTATTTCACAATTTTCTAAACTTTTAGGTCGCTTTTTTAAATTTCAAAAATCTCATGGTGCTACTTATAACTCATAGATTTTGTACTATTTATAGGTTTTGATATTTCGGGTGTGTTTTTAAAAATTTTGACTTTTGAATGTGTATTTTGTAGTTTTGAAACATTTAGGGTGTTTTTTACAAAACTCAAAACTTTAAACGGGTTTTTATAATTTATAAATTATAAAATTTTCATTTTTGTGAGTTTCAATTTTTCTGCTTTTTAAAATTTTGACTTATTTAGGTGTTTTTGTAACTTTTAAAACTATTAGGGTGTTTTCTGCAAATTTTAAAACTTTCATGGTGCTATTTATAAGTTATAGATTGTGTAGTGTTTGTATATTTTGATTTTTCGAGGGTGTGTTTGTGTAAAATTTTGACTTTTGAATGTGTATTTTGTAGTTTTGAAACATTTAGGGTGTTTTTTACAAATTTTAAAATTTTCATGGTGTTGTTTATAAGTTTTAGATTTTGTACTATTTATAGGTTTTGATATTTCGGGTGTGTTTTTAAAAATTTTGACTTTGAGGGTGTATTTTGCAATATTTAAAACTTTTAGGTATTGTTTTTTACAAATTTTAAAATATTCATGGTGTTATTTATAATTTATAGATTTTTGTACTGTTTTGTAAGTTTCTATATTTTTAAGTGTCGATAGTTTCAAGACAATCGAAAAATAATTTTCTGTACCGACGATGTTCAGTAAATAACTTCCTGATTTGTTGCTCTCTACTTCCCCATTTATTCTACGACCCTCATGGATGCAAGCATCAATCGCCAACTTTGTAATTTTTTAACTTTTATGGGTAGTTGATAGGCCGTTTCATTTCCCTTTTTCATTCATTATCTACATTTCCACTGTAGATAGCCTCGTGGGCCTCATAAAACTGCGGAGGCCCACGTGCCCTCCTATCTCTAGATTTAGATGCAGACAACAAGATTGTTGTAATCAATTCTCCCTTTGAAACCCAACAATTGTTGTATCAACCATAACGAAATTCATTCTCATAGATCTGGACTACCCACCAAAAATTTGCAATCATAAAAGTATCGATTAGCTATATTTCCATTAGCTTTTTTCCCTTAATTTCAATTGTGCATCTAGTTCACCATCTTCATGGGCAAAAATTGAGAGCGAAATTATTAGTAGGTAAGTAGATGTGAAAGGAAATATATGGGATTTGAGATTTTCTTTGGATGGAGCTTTATTAACCATTGGCAATGTTTAAACATGAAGAAAGAGATTTGAGGAAATAAAAGTTCGGAGAAAACCTGCTTCAGAAAACCCTCGGAGAAAACTTAACCTTCGGAAAAGAACGCTGAATCAAATTCTCAATTGTTCTTATCTACTCGTTGATGATGTATGACGGCACTGTAAAAATTAATGAGAATACCATCGGAAAAAATATGCTGTGAGGTGAGAAAACATGATAAAGGGAGAGGGGCTTGATCCATGAGTAGGAGAAGAAAGTACTTGAGAAAAGTACAATTTTAACCCTTAAATGAAAATTAAATAAAAAAATAGATAAAATCCTAATTTTGGAGTACCAAAGCAAGACTCTTTTTAAGTTAGAGGTTCCAATATTTAAAAACATCCTCGACAGTTCCAAATTTACCAAATACCATGAAAATATAGATACTTACAAAACAGTACAAATATCTATAAATTATAAACAACAACATGAACATTTTAAAATTTATAAAAGACACCCTAAGAGTTTCAAAAATTGCAAAATACACCCTCCAAAGTCAAAATTTTGAAAACACACCCCAGAAATATCAAAACCTACGAATAGTACAAAATCTAAAACTTATAAACAACACCATGAAAATTTTAAAATTTATAAAAAGCACCCTGATAGTTTCAAAAGTTACAAAAACACCCCAAATTAGTCAAATTTTATACAAACACACCCTAGAATAATCAAAATATACAAACACTACACAATCCATAACTTATAAATAGCACCATGAAAGTTTTAAAATTTGCGTAAAACTTCCCGATAGTTATAAAAGTTGCAAAAACACCCTAAATAAGTCAAAATTTTAAAAATAGAAAAATTGAAACTTACAAAAGTGAAAATTTTATAATTTATAAATTACAAAACCTGCTAAAAGTTTTGAGTTTTGCAAAAAAAACACCCTAAATGTTTCAAAACTACAAAATACACGTTCAAAAGTCAAATTTTTACAGAAAGACACCCACGAAATGTCAGAACTTATATAAAGGCCAAAATCTATGTGTTATAAGTAGCACCATGAGATTCTTGAAATTTACAAAAATACCCTAAAATTTTAGAAAATTGTGAAATACACCCTCAAAAAGTCAAACTTTTAGAGAAACATGCCCTTAAACAATAAAATTTACAAACAAGACAAAATCTAAAAGTTATAAACAACATCTTAAAATTTTCAAAATTTGCGAAAAGACCATGACAAATTTCAAAATTGTAAATGCACCCTCAAAAAGCCAAATCTCACAGAAACACACCACTTAAATATAAAAATTATAAATAGTACTAAATCTATAACTTATAAACAAAGAACATGAAAATTTTATAATTTATAAATTACAAAAACACCCTAAAAGTTTCAAAATTGCATAATACACCATGAAAAAGTGTAATTTTACAGAAATACACGCTAGAAATATGAAAACTTATGAAAATTACAAAATTTATTGTTTATAAACAGCAATGTGAAAATTTTGGTATTTGCAAAAATGTCCTAAAAGCTTCAAAATTACAAAAACACCCTAAAACTCAAATTTAAAAAACCTGAAAGTCAAAACTTAAAAGAGTATAAATTTTATAAATCAGAAAAAGTTCACTAAGAAAATGATATTTGAAGAAAACACCCTAGAACTTTTAAAATTTACAAAAATGCTCTCAAAATTCAAATTTTACAAAAACATCCTGAAAATATCTAAACTTCTAAACAAGAAAAACCTATGAATGGTAAGTAGGATCATAAAAACTTTGATCATATACTCTATGTTAAGTACAAGAAAATTATAAAATAATTAAATGGGTCACTCGGGTTGGTGGGTAACCCGTTTAATAAACGGGTTGACCCGATTATTTGATGGGTGGGGTCGGGTCAATATTATACGAGTCAGGTCAAAATTTATATGAGTCTTGTCGGGTCAACCTGTTTGCCACCCCTACCTCTAGGGGTGTTTTCTACAAATTATAAAATTTTGATAGTGTTGTATGTAATTTATGGATTTTGTAATGTTTATTGATATTTTATGGGTTTGTTTTTAAAAATTTTGAATGTTAAAGAGTGAATGGGTCAAACGGGTCGGCGAGTTGACCTGTTTATGACCCAATTAATAAATAGGTTCTTTGGGTCGACCCATTTATGACCTGACCCATATAAAGTGACCCATACCCAATTATAACGGGTCGGGTCAGGTTTGGTTAGTGGGTCGGGTCATAAATTGCCACCCCTAAGTCTAGGGAGAGGACTTAAGGCATTTCACCACTTTCGTCCTTGTGGGGGCAAAGCTTTGGTTTTTAAAACTCAGTTATAGAAGCAATTTCCTCTATCTAAAAACCCCTTTCTTTTATGCCTTTTTTTTGGCTTAATTGCACTTAAATACTCTATAGTTTTTCCTACATCACTTGTTTTTGACAGCGCTTATACACTCTAAAATTTTTAAAACTTGCATTTATATATTCTCATATTTTTAAACAACATTTATATTCCCTAAAGTTTTAAAACTTGCATTTAAATAGGCTGAAATTTTTAAGTAAGCACTTAAATATCATAAAATCTTAACACTTGCACTTAAATACTCTCAAGTTTGTAAAGTAGGGGAAACTGTAGGGTATATAAGTGTAATGTAGGGGAATATATAGCTGTTGTATTGTTTTTCTTTCATTTGAAACATGTTTTCAGTTAGGATTGTATGAACCTTATACCATAACTATACTATTTAAATAACTAGAGAAAAATGTCCAAAGGCAAGTCCATAGAGTTACCACAGCTAAGATAGGGTTGATGAATTATTTTTGTTGATTCCATTGGATTGGGATTCAATTGTTTACCCTAAACTCTCCTTCACGCTAAGCTCGAGGAGTTACTGTTGGGAAAAACAAGATTAAAAATAGATCCAGACATAAGCAGAACAAACTATACAGGAGTAAAGGAATAGAGTAGAGAGTTAAAAATACTATAACTGATAAACTTAGGGTGCGTTTGGGAACCATGGTGCGTTTGGATTCTGTAAAGTCTGAAATACTTTACAGAAATGCCGACTTGCTCTCTGAATAGAGGACTAGCCTTGAAAAAAAGTTTCCCCACCTATGGTAGCGTTGGGTCTGCACAATACTTCCGAGAATAAGACGGCATCAGTCCAAAGAAGCGTTCTCTTCTGTTGAACACCTTGATTGCAACTCACTTCGCCGGAATCTTCAATACCAGCAGCTTACAGAATCGTAAAAGGAAGACAAGAGAAGAATTTTGTTTCTATTTTCTGTGTCTCTCAAATGAATAGAGGAGGCCCTTTATATAGGGTTTAGGTGAGCTGAGGGGTTAGACAAGGCTTTGAATGCTAGTTATTGCAACGGTTGCAATGTCTGCTATAACTATCATTCAAACCTTATAATGTTCGTAACGTACGAAACGTTCAGGTTGGTTAAATACATCACATGAAAAAGGGCACGCGCCGGACCACATGCGTGGACAAGGTCACAAACCGCTACAAGACGGACCGCCAGACGAACAACGCCATCGATCGTGGCGACGCTCGCCACACGGCCCGCACGCTTGAGGCCCTTTATATAGGGTTTAGGTGAGCTGAGGAGTTAGACAAGGCTTTGAATGCCAGTTATTGTAATGTTTGTTATGTCTGCTATAACTATCATTCAAACATTACAACATTCATAACGCATTTAAACGCTCAGCCGGTTAAATGCAAAGATATACAAAAAGCGCCGACCGCGCACATGGACCACGCTTATCGCGTTCCGCTGATCGTTCCCACACGATCATTCTCACGCTGATCGCATCGCGACGACGCGTTCGCCGCCACCGCACGCCGCTAGCATATCAACACAAGTGTAAATTTCTAACACCTTTGTTATACTATATATAACACGTATGTTAATTTGAACCATTTAAAATGCATTCAATTAGTCAATGTGGTGCTAAAACTCACATACTACTAATTAAACACCTTTTAATTTTTATCTATAGAATCCAACCATATAAATGATATCCTTCCATATAAATCCTCTATTATTCATTTATATCAACAATCCCCCACAATTCCATAGCTGAAAGTAAAGAAGAGTATACATATCATGCTTTCGGAGAGGGTATTTTCCAATTTGAACCCTCTCTATAGTTATCCAATTTTATCACCACAGGCATGAAGTGAAACTAAGTCTTGAACTTGAACTTTTGATGTGGTGATGT
Source organism: Asparagus setaceus (assembly GCA_012295165.1). Classification (NCBI taxonomy): domain Eukaryota; kingdom Viridiplantae; phylum Streptophyta; class Magnoliopsida; order Asparagales; family Asparagaceae; genus Asparagus; species Asparagus setaceus. The sequence continues at coordinate 40,262,031 of CM022705.1, forward strand.
TCATTGGTAACAACACAATATAGGCTATAGTAGCAATCTTTAGGCTTGATGCATTATGGCCATGTGTCCTTATCCTTTTCATGAATATTTTTAAGGAATAACCCACTTCCTCTAATTGCGGCCACACAATCATGTTCACATAATTGGGCATATCTAGGAATGCACTGCTTGCATCTTGTCTTAAAGACTTGATCCCATTCAGAGTCAAAACACTCTTACTATACTAGCGGTTAACAACACCTTTCAGGTATACATGAGGATAGACTTAGATACAAAATATTAGGTGTTCAACTCACCCAACAGCTTGTTGTTACCGCATTGAACCTACTTTGTGGGATCTCTACTCAGATAAGTTGAGTTGTTACCGTCGATGAGTTAGGTAAGGGTTTCAGTCCCATCCTCAACCTGGATTTTAGAACTAGTGACACCTCAAGTCATTTTGTAAAGGGATTTGCTGTGTTGTCCTTGGACTTGACAAAGTCCATAGCAATCACCCCTTCATCCACAAACTTTTTCACAGTCTTTATCCGTACTTGGATATGACCTCGACTCTTGCGGTTATACTTTGAACTTTCAATCCTTGTAATTGTGGTCATATTGTCACAATGCACAGAGATTGCATGAATAGGCTTGCTGATCATAACCTCTGATGTCGAAGAACCGACTGCCTCGTCTTTTGGGGGTGAGTTCTTCTCGATATATGCACTTATTTTGGGTTGAAAAGTTTGCATTTTTGTATAAAGTCATCACTTGTTGTGATTGAATGCCTTGAGAGTCATTCGAGAAAAGCGCCATCCGGTTTTCTCAATATCGATTTCCGTGAAAGTTTCAGATGTAATATGGAACCAATTTGTCTTGAATATACCGCCTTGAATCCCGTATGAGAATAATTATCAATATCCGGAATTGTCCCACTTGAAGAAAGCGAAGCGAGGCAACTGAAGTATCTTGCTCAAGGGGTTTGAGCGAGGCAAAGATGAGGTGTCTCGCCAAAGAGTTTGAGCGAGGCAAAGATGAGGTGTCTCGCCAAAGAGTTTGAGCGAGGCAAAGATGAGGTGTCTCGCCAAAGAGTTTGAGCGAGGCAAAGATGAGGTGTCTCGCCAAAGAGTTTGAGCGAGGCAAAGATGAGGTGTCTCGCCAAAGAGTTTGAGCGAGGCAAAGATGAGGTGTCTCGCCAAAGAGTTTGAGCGAGGCAAAGATGAGGTGTCTCGCCAAAGAGTTTGAGCGAGGCAAAGATGAGGTGTCTCGCCAAAGAGTTTGAGCGAGGCAAAGATGAGGTGTCTCGCCAAAGAGTTTGAGCGAGGCAAAGATGAGGTGTCTCGCCAAAGAGTTTGAGCGAGGCAAAGATGAGGTGTCTCGCCAAAGAGTTTGAGCCGCCTCGCCGCTAGCGAAGTCGCTGTCCCAACACTTAGCCATTTTTATGTTAATTTTAACCCAAAGACTTATAAGTGTACATGTGCTTTGCGCTTGAGTTTCCCCACGGCATTTGTTGTTCATGAGCCAAGTGGATTGCATACTGTTTTCCTCTTCTCAAGAGGCGCCACTAGTGACCGATGCTCCTCGCCGGTCCAAATGCACCTCCGCATCGGAAGCGTAGAACATGGTGATCGCCGTGACTTACTTAAGAATGATCACCGACGCCCCATCGACAAAAAATGCCGGATCCACGAGGTGATGAGGAAGTCCAAATATTTATTCGGGATTCGCTATGGATCCGTAAGCCTTATCTATTCGTGACCGAACCATGGCTGTATGAAGGTGATGGCTCTCATCTTTATTTACCTCCATTTGCCCGCCATCATTCACTCTTGCGGTTGCGCAATTTATCGGTTAAGAGGAATATGTCCCGAGATCGATCAAGATTTGGAACGCATACACCGCGATACATCGAAAGGCTAGCCTGTGTTCTAGCGACAAGAATTATGTTCGGGCGCTTTACCCGGGCATTGTGGGTCAGGACAGCCCACCCCATAATGAATTGATGGTCAAAGCTGACACATTGAAGAATCGCTTGGCCAAAATAGGAAGGAGTTGCCTCCTAAGAAATCTCACCGTGCTTCGTTGGTACATTCTATCACGAATCGATGGTGGACACGATGACACCACGCTCGACCGATGGAGTCGGAACTCAAAGAGATTGATTATATGTTCCCATCCGTGCTAGCATGTATGGAATTCCTCCCAGCTCGCATCATTTCCTCGCATTGCTGGAAATCTACAACCCAGATACCAACACCTTCCTGATGAAGAATGGGGAATTGGGTCTACCGCTTCATGAGATGATGAAGGTTTCCGTCTTCCCATGGGTGAAGCACCATATCAAGAATATTTTCCGCCAATCGCATTGAGGGAAATGAAAGAGAAGAAATCACCGCTATGAAATTCTCAGGAGCCGACTTGCCACTATCAAGCCGCAATAGCGACAAGGACGGAAGGCTAGGAGGCTTCCGCAGACCAGCCATAAATAGTTCGCCGATTATCTATTCCAGAACTTAGAGGGTGACGAGGATGTAAGTGAACAGAAAACCTCCACTCCTTCTGCCATCAACAAGCTGATTGCCAAGATAAATGCCCAATCCTTCACTACCCCATATGTCAAGGCAAAATTCCTAAGGGGACTAAATTTGAGACTTTCTTGTGGCAGCCTACAAAAGCAGATCAAGACACAAATTCTCTTGGCGGCTACTTAGCTATCCGGGTTGAAGAAATGTGTAGTCCCGCATCAATCTTCGATGCCCCGCTTTAGAAGTGCTCTTCCCACCGTTGAGCTGGTCACCGGTCGCCGCTTTCTCTTCTTCCGCAATGGTGGCGGATATTCATGGTGGACTCGACGGATAGTCTCCGGTTTTCTACATAAGGGTAAAGGGTCTTCTAGCGACATCCCAAATTGCCAAAGTAGAACTACCGTGATACTTATTTGATGGCTCGCTCGTGCTCCATCGCCTGATCCGATGACGCCCCCAACATAGTAGATTATGAACCGCCTTATTTACGATCTTGAAGAATGTAAATGGAAAGCGAGACAGTGGTCTGAAGCGTCTCGCCAATTCAGAATTGCCAAGAGTTGGGAATTCTTCAAATGTTTCCCGAACTTTTCAGGCCGATATGATGAAGTGCTTGTAGATGCTGCTGGGCCTAGCGGAAAACGAACTATTCTGGATCTTGGTTGCTTCCGATGGCTAATGAACATTCGCATTGGTTACCTGATCTTCCGGGTGAAGAATTCCTGTGACATCGAGCCCTATTTTCCTTGCCGCTTTTCTCGTCAATTTGGCTACGATCAGATCTATGTCGGGAATTCAAATCGGGGAATGAAGACTCATGGAGGTCTTATTGACGGTGCCCGCTACCGTATTGAACATAAGCGGCCGCACCAATGCCAAGTTCGGGCCTCACGCCGGTCAAGCTTCAGATGACTTTCCTATACCGCAAATGGCTCATTGCAGCCTAACGCCCCACGGAAGTAGAATATGACAGAGCCTACACCAACCCGCTTCCCCAAGCGAAGCTCGCCTTCAAAGAAATCAAAAGGCAAGAAGAAGGTCGTCCAAGAAGAGAGTGAAGAAGAGGAATTTGATTATACAGTCCACACTTCTGAGGAAGAAGAAACAACTGCTCATTCAGCCAGGTTCAATTCGAGCGGTTGTAGTGCCATCGCCTCGCCGCCTCCACCGACAGACGCATCAGCCAAACCCCTTCTGTTCGGCCTCCTCCGTTGCCCTTTGAAACGGCCTCAAAAGAAGGTCGTTCTTACCCATCCCAATAGGATGACTGTTGAGACAGGAGAAGAAGAAGAAGAGGAAGAGGAAGCTTCCGACCTCATTTTGAGGAAGAGGGTCCGCACGTCGACAATCGCTCCTTCCCCAACATCTATTGTCGAAAGGCATCAAGGACAAAGAAGTCATGACGGCCTCGGCGTCTAATTTCTCCAACTTTTGAGGTGGCCGGCACTGATATTCCACTTGGGGGAGAATGTAAAATTTTGTTAACTGAAACTTTATTATTCTGTTTGTGACTGATATTTATTATTTCATTCTCTTTTCTCGCCTCTCAAGAAGGTGAGATTCGGCTGAACCTTCTCCTCACGGGCGCTTATTTATGAAGAGTCGGTTTCACGACGCCAGCATTCTAAACTATGGACGAAGGTACTTTAGATACTGATGTCGGCGCGGATATTGACATGCCTCATGTTCCCGAAACTGTCATCGCAGGTACGAATACCTCCTCTGGATGGCGACTCCAAGCATTGAAAGAATCCGACTTTGTTCCCCGCTAATCGCCACGCGCTTCATATTCTTTTAGAAAAATTTCAAGAAATGGGCCGCTGTCACTGCTGAGCCGAAGTCTTGGTATGAAGTCTAATTTCCGCCAGATTTCTTTTCTCCATATTGAAAAGCTAACATATTATGCTTTCAGAGTGGAAGAACAAGCTGAAGGAGAGGCCGTCTTAGGTGAGGAACCGGGAATTTCAACTGAACCTGCAGAATTGATCCCTGGTATGCACATATACTATTTTTTTTAGTATACATTAATATCCATTTACCAACACTCGGTATGTGTCGCTGTCGCCATAGGTGAAGAACCAATTGAAACTGAGCTTGCATATGAAGAGGGTTTTGAGGAATCGTCTGAACAAGGCTTAAGTCAGATGATCTCCGTTTCTGAGTCTGATCACACTTTGATTGAAGAGATGTTGTCGGAACAGGCTCAGAAGGAATCTCTTGTGGATATCAACTCTTCTGCAGGTTTGCGCTTTATAATTCCAATCCTCTTAATCATTTCATCGACATTTGATACTTAATGATATTTTTTGTTTGTAGATCCCATTGCTACTATCGAGAACAGTTCGATTCCCTTCAGACTCAACCAACGCCTCCCAAACCGAGTCCATTATTGTATCAATCGTTGTTGAGAGTTTGCTTGTTCAACCCGACCACCAACTACTCAAGCCAACTCGACCGCCGTGGTTCACGACCGAACAACCAACTCGAGCAAACAACTCAAATTGAAGGCCCTATTATCCACCCCGACCACCGGCTATCCAACCTGAAATTGAATCAACTCCTGGTTCCCAAGCCGGATTGATGAGTATGGAAACAACACCGCCGGAGGATCTTCTAGCAAAGATCAGATATCTCCCAATTTTGCTTCTCACGAAAGTTTAAGCATTTAAGATTTTCATAAACTAACATTTCTTCTTTTATAGCCTTCTTCAAGATTGTATGACACGATCAAGGCGCTGATGTCTGATGAGGACCCGAGAAGGCGGTGATAAACGCGAGCTCAAGGGTTCATCTTTCATCAAGAATGTTATCGAAAGTCACAACCAAGGGCTTCTCTCTTAGTTCTTTCAAACGGCTTCTTGATCGACGGTGGCCCATAAGGGAAGAGGGCTTTTCTCGATGAAGGACTCTATCACGTAAGACTTAGCTCAATTAGAGCAAGAATTAGAGAGCTTCGTAAACTACGGTCCAAGGTGCCTCTTCTTACATTTCTTCTGATTGAATCCATCATGCAAGCTCAAGAAATTAAGCTTAAAGGTCGCCAAGAAGAGCTACAAAGAAGTGCAAGCCCAATCTGAACGATAAGGACCAATCTACATAGGCGAATGAGGCCAATGCCAATTGATCCGCCAAGAGAGGCTAAGATCTTGAGATTGCTCACCAAGAAGGCTTTGAAGATGATGAGGAGGCTCACGCCTTTGAAGATCGACTTGGCCACCGTAGAAGACTCGCCAAAATTATCCGAGCAATTGAAAGCATCCGATAAAAGATCTCACGAATCGATCGAAGATCATTCAACTTCTAACTCTCAACGATGCTTCAAAAGCCCTTCTCGAGAGAATTAGAAGAAAAATATCAGTCAACTCGTAATTAGAAGAACTAATCCGGCCAATTATCTTCATAGAACACTTTTGTTAGCTTTTGCCAACACTTTGTAATTCATTTTATGAAATAAAATTTCTTTTATTATGTTTCATCTATTCTCGCTTTGAACAAATAAACATAATTTCAATAGGATTTTGGCAAACCCTCACCATCAACGGATTTGATATGCCTTTACCAACTACCGCTTGAGTTGGGCTAGTATGTAGATTATCTAAGTCCGCTCTACATATAACGCTGTGCTAAAAGAATAAATTCTCTCGACTTTGTGCTACGATATTGAACACGTAGACTTTACCAATTATCACGAAATTGACTACCCTACGCGGTGTTAGATTAATCGACTTATTCCCCGATTTAAGGACAGAATAACACCTACTACGCATAAATAGGCGAGATTTAACAAATAATGAAACTAGCTATATATTGAATATATAGACTTTGGAATTGTGTCTTCTCTTGGGGCTAAAACGAACCCGCTGTGTTTTCTCTTGGGGCTAAAACGAACCCGCTTGTGTTTTCTCTTGGGGCTTAAAACGAACCCGTTGTGTCTTCTCTTGGGGCTTAAAACGAACCCGCTTGTGTTTTCTCTTGGGGCTAAAACGAACCCGCTTGTGTTTTCTCTTGGGGCTTAAAACGAACCCGCTTGTGTTTTCTCTTGGGGCTTAAAACGAACCCGCTTGTGTTTTCTCTGGGGCTAAAACGAACCCGCTGTGTTTTCTCTTGGGGCTTAAAACGAACCCGTTGTGTTTTCTCTTGGGGCTAAAACGAACCCGTTGTGTCTTCTCTTGGGGCTTAAAACGAACCCGCTTGTGTTTTCTTGGGGCTTAAAACGAACCCGCTGTGTTTTCTCTTGGGGCTAAAACGAACCCTTTGTGTCTTCTCTTGGGGCGAAAACGAACCCTGTTGTGTCTTCTCTTGGGGCGAAAACGAACCCTGATTCATGAAAGAAATTAATAATAGGTGTTAATATTATCGGTGGCTTCAATCGTTTAAGATTTTCAGCCGAATGGGAGCTTAGTGAATGTGACCGTTCACAAGTCTAATCATTCAATACTGCGAAAATGGATTATCCTGAATACATTAGGGATAATATATTTTCAGGAACTTTCCGTTAATTGGCATCATTAACTTGTCACCATCTTGAGTGATCAAGGGATATGCTTCATTTGAATAGACCGTATCAATTATAAACGGTCCTTCCCATTTAGGCTGGAATTTGCCTTTCTTCTTGGAATTAAGAATCATTGGTCGCCGGACGGCGAGTACCAAGTCTCCTTCCTTGAAACTCCGATGCCGGACTTTCTTGTTAAAGGCTTTGGAAATTCTGGCTTGGTATAACTCAATTTGTTGTTGAGCTCCCAAGCGTTTCTCATCTAACATCTCAAGCTCTTCAAGACGCTTTTGATGTTGTTCGTCACTTGTCATCCCTATCGCAAGGGCTACACGAAGTGACGGAATTTGTATCTCTAGAGGCAAAACGGCTTCACATCCATATACCAAGGAATATGGTGTGAATCCTGTTGGTGTTCGAACTGTGGTGCGGTATGCCCAAAGAGCTTCACCAAGTTTATCATCCCAATCGCGTTTATTGGTTTTGACTAGCTTTGCTAAGATCTTAATGATAGTCTTATTGAAGGCTTCAGCTAAACCATTTGCAGTGGGATTATAAGCTGTGGACGAGACGTCTTGTATTCTGAACTTGCCGCAGAATCTAACAAAGGCGTTGCTGATGAACTGAGGACCATTGTCATGCACAATTCGTCTCGGAACACCATATCGATAGATGATATGGTGTTTCATGAATTTGATGACAAGTTTCGCCTTGACTTCTTTGAGCGAATTGCTTCACCATTTAGAGAAGTAGTCGGTAATTGCTAAAATAAAGCTTATCACCTTTTGCCGACGGGAGAATATGGGTCCTACCACATCCATTCCCCATGTTTCAAACGCCAAGAAGTAGCCGACGGTGTAGATCTTCCGGGCGGCCGATGCATGTAATTTGCATGTATTTGACACGCGGACATCGCCTCGCCAGATTCGACAGCATCTCTAATCATGGTCGGCCAATAATAGCCTAATCTTTTAGTCTATCTCCCAGCCTTAGGACTGTGTTGATGCGCACCGCAAGTGCCATCATGATCTTCTTTAAGTGCCTCTTCCGCTTCCTCGGTCGAAAGACACCGGAGTAACAATCCATCATATGTAATGACGATAAAGTGTTCGAGATGTCAGGTTGTAGTAGAATCTCGGCGCTTCTTCTGATAGATTCCCTTTCTTTTACATCTTCCGTAAAATACCATGTAAGACATAATCTATAATCGAAAGCCAATCTCAAGCTCGGGTCCCGTTGAAGTAGCATGTGCTTCTTTGACACCCAAAATATATTCTGGTATGAAAAGTTGGTGTGTCCTCACAAAGGACGAACCGCTCGCTTGAGGGGTTGCGCCAATGAAACAGCCTGCCGCTAACGATCAAGATAAGCGCTCAAGCCGCGGTATATATTCGATGAAGAAACTTTTGAATGATTCTCGCCATCTCTATTGCCGCTTCATGATATGGGATTAAATCCGGATTTCTAACTTCATAGTCTCCACGAATTTGCTTAACTATGAGTTGAGAATCTCCGAACGCTTCGAGATATTCGACCCCAAATTTTTAGCAAAACCGAGCCCAATAAGTAACGATTGTATTCGCCACATTATTAGAGCACGGTTCACTCAACGAATAAGCCCGAGGCATCACATGTTTCTCCGGGGAAACTAAGACAACTCCGACCCCGGCAGAAATCTTAGAACATCCAGGAGCACTCGCCACATTGGTTGCACGGACGCCTGGTCAAGTATAATTGCCACACATATTCATGAGAAGTGTGATTGACCTCGTAGGTTTCACAGTAAATCTTCATAAAGTATAGCTTTATCACGACGGTCGCTACGGCTAGAAGATCACAAATCGCTTGTCCCTTCACCGACTTCGCCGCTTGAAGTGGATGTCGATATGAAGGAGTAATGCCCATCTCGCTAATCGCCAATTCAAAGAAGCCGGTTGTGTCATGAACACTGAATTGGGTTAACATCCGAGATGACATGTATCGCCCGTCCACTGTGTAATGACGCATTTTCGAGTGCAAATACCAAAGCTAAGCATTCTTTCTCGATATCGATATCGGATTCACCACCATTGTCCGACTCAAATAGTATACCGCTTGTTCGCGGACCGTTATCATCATCTTGTGCTAATAAAGCACTTAATGAATGGTTGGTCGCCCGACGTAAATCAAGAACGCCTTCCCGATTTCGTGCGACGAGAACAGAGGATTTGATAGATATATTTTAATATCTTCAAAAGCCTTCTAACAAGCATCATCCCAAACTAATGAAACACCCTTCTTGGCTAGCTTGGAGAACGGCCGACACTTGCCCGCAAGGTTCAAATAAACCGCCTTATGTAAGCCAATCTCCCTTGCAACCCTCTCGAAGTTCTTTGAGATTCTTCGGGTTGTAACTCATTAATCGCCTTCACCTTGTCCGATCAATATGAATTCCCTTTGACGTGACGACAAAACCAAGGAATTTACCACCGCCATTCCTAAGAATGACTTAGTTGATTCATCTTCAATTGATGACCCCGCATAAGTTCAAATACCGCCCCGAGATCTTTAATATGATCGCTCTTATCCCGCCACTACTAAATCGCCAACATAGCATTCGACGGTCTTTCTTAGATGATCCTCAAAAATATTTGTCATTGCCCGCTGATAAGTAGCTCCCGTGATTCTTCGCACTAAAGGGCATAACGGTATAATAAAAGATGCCGAGAGGCGTCCAAATGAGGTATGTTTCTCATCGCCGATGCATCTTGATTTGATTATATCCAGAGAACCCATCCATAAATGACATTCTTTCAAACCCGCACGATATCTATGATGACATCTATGATGGGGAGTGGAAAGTCATCTTTAGGGCATGCCGAAGTTTAGATCTCTCAAATCGATGCAAATTCTAATTGTCCCATTTTTTTAGAACAGAACAATATTTGCCACCCAACTGATGTTGCTCTTCCCCGATAAAGCCCGATTTTATGAGTTTAACCTCAGCTACGATTGCTTCCATGATTTGTGGACTAAATCTTCGCCGTTGTTGTTTCACGTGTTTAGATTCCGCTTGATATTAAGTCGGTGCACCGCTACTCGATCAAGCCCGTGCATGTCTTCATAATTCCGTGCTAATACATCAATATATTCCTAACAAGAGAAATCAATTCTCTTTTCTTCCGAGGAAGACTACCACTAACAAATATGGGTTTCGGGTTATCTTCATCACCCATATTAACTTGAACAATCAGATCTTCTGTAGGCTCTCTTTGTTCAAACCTATCGCCGAATCAACATTCGATGGAAAGTCCAAGGGTCTTCCCATTCGTAAATAATCATCTTCTTCGTGACCGCAGACTTATTGTGGTCATATTGGACATTAGCCCTTGAACACTTCACCAAGACTAAAATCCAATCCCAAGTCAAGAATCGACGAAATGCCATGATCATCAATTTGCCAACAACATTCGCCGAGGATGAGGAAACATAGCCCGCACTTTTATATTCATAATAACGACGGGCTTTCCTTCTAACATGAGAGGGTCGAGGCGAATCCAACACCGCCCGGCCAAGACCGGTCCGTAACGGTTATATCCCCATTTCTTCATGTAATGGTGCGCTTGTGAGCTATATTTGGAAAAATGTTTACACGGATCATCGTTGCTATCTTCAGATTCCTCACAATAATCTTGTGGTGGAGATTTTCTTCCTTTTCCAAAGATTGTTTGCTTTGCATCTTTCAAAGGAAGGAGGAATGTTGATCCCGTCGAACTTTGAAGGCATTTCTTCACCTGGTTCAACGATGAGAGTGGTACATGTACATCATGATCCCTCGCATAATTCCTCGTGACATAAAGATCAACACTATGTACATACTCTAAATCGCCATTTATTATATGTTCATCTAAGCCGCCAGCCATAACTTTCTCCGACGATTCGATCCGCCAAGATCGACATAAGAGGTTCGATGTTATTAAATACAAAGCTTCCATCGTAATCGAGCCCGCCTCGTACGCCTTCATTACCGCTGTCCGCACTCGGGCCGATGGTTCAAGATCGGATTCAAAGACCATACAAAAGAGAGTCAAGAAATAATTTTCTAACCCCTTGAATGGTTGCTTATCCGCATCATCGCCTTTGACCACATTATCGCGTCGACATACTTCAAGCATCGATGTAATGTGGATGGGACTATAAGGCTACCGTGGATCCAAGGTCCACCCAATAGTAGGTTATATGAAGTTCTCGTGATCGATTACATAACATGTAACCTCGATTTGAGATCTCCAAGCCGGCACTTTATCCGATTTTACCCAAAGGTCCGACCACCGGTATTAAATCCATAAATCACCGCGGCTCAGAGAAGCCAACTTGCTAGCCTAATTCCAAGATGATACATCAACCGAGTGGCATAATGTCGACCGCAGATCCGTGATCAACTTGAACTCGCTGACGTTAATCGAGCCAATGTACCCAAAGGAAATATAATGGCCTCGTCGTGCTTCGAATTTTTCACCGCATATCCTCCTGCAAAGGTTATGCAAGGGAATTGTGTTGTCGCCAAGTTGCGTTGTTCGGTTTTCTCCTAACCCGCTTGACTTGAGTGATAAAGCTTCAATCGCCTAAAGCTTCCTCGTAAGGCTTCCTAGTCTCTTTAGAAAGACGAGTAACTCGTAAAGAGTTATCCTTGCCGGAATGTTGGCTAACCGGGTCATAACGCCAAAACGATATGATGAGCTCAACTTCCCGCTTGTCCCTCCTAATTGGATGATTAAATCGGACCGCCGACTTGCACCTCTTGAGGTTGTTTATCTTTCCGCTTGGTTGTATCCTCCTTGGCTACTTCCTCGCCGCTGATTGTGTAGGTGGAGTCATTGCCACCCCAGCCCGCTAGAGTTTTGGCATTCGAATCGAATTTCGGTATTGATAATCAATTTATGCCCACTTCGTAGCATAAGCCGGGTTACCTTCACACGAACTTCATGTTCATTTTCGATGACGAAGAGTTGGAGCTTTTTCGCCACCCTCTTCCTAATTGCCGAAATATGAGCACGAGCTTGCCTTTACGCTTGACTTCCGTGTTGAAGAAGACCCCGCCCATTGCTCATCTTGAAGAAGATCCGATGAATCCAAAGTATTTTGCCGTTAGGAGCCGTGGTATGATACCAACCCTTTCTCGACGCGTCTATGCGGATCATCATTGACCGCTTTGACTTTAACCTCGTGGACAATCTTCGTAGTATGGCATGGATGGTAGAGATCCAAAGTTGATGGCCACCATATTTGAGCCAACTTTCTTCTCTTTCTTCGCCGCTATGATTCCCGTGATCGATTAGAGCTTGAATTTTGTCTTTAAGTACAAAACAACTCTTGGTCGGATGATGGACCCTTCGTGGTAGGCACAATACTTGGGGTCCGAGGTCTTGTTAGCCTCCTCTTGATTTGTGATTGAGGCAATTTGATCTTGTTGTTATCCAAGAGGTATTTGAAGATAACTGCACTTCTTCCTCTTTGAAAGTATAGCTCTTTTGGAACCTAGTATCCTGAGCCTTCGCAATTTTGAGGTTTTGTTGAAACCTCAATTGCGTTGCCGCTAGACGCTTTGTGGTTGCCGTTGAATGCCCGATTTGCTTCAACAAAGATTAGCTTGCGCCTTTCCTTTGCCATGGGGCACAAAATTCGCTTGAGGGAACCGCTAGGGTTCACCTCTCATTCTTCTTCCTCCCGATGAACCGCTCGCTTCTTCACCGCTGAGTTTCAATTCTTTCCAAGTGGTTGGTGGTGCAACCCTATGACTTCCAATAATTCTATAGAAAGATTATTGTGGCAAGTCTTCAAAATGAACTCTTCAAGAATTGGATCTCGCAATTCATAGCTTTATTATGAAACGCTTAACGAAAGTGTCAATTGTCTCCCATCTTTCTCGCTTCGCCTAGGAGAGTTCCAATGGAAACTTCGTGTCATCATCAAAGAAGTTACCGAGAAAAGAGCTTTCCATGTCATTCCAACAGCTAATGCTCCCAGCCTTTGAGTCTTCGATACCAATCGAAGGCAGCCTCAAGGGTACCGATTTAATGACCGAATCATCAAAGGCTCATTTCCGAGATCACCCCAAATGAGACTTGAAATAGATCAAGTGTCGTGGTAGGCTAACCCTCCCGCCAAAAGGTGTGAAATTAATCAAACTGAATTTCGCGGTAAGGGATTGAATCCCACTCTCGGATATGGACACGGATGCCGGTCTTCTTAACCTCGTGAGCGCACATTAAAGCATTAATTTTGCCTTCAAGCTCCTTCATCTTTTCATTTTCATCCTCGCTTTATTTTGATGATTCCCAAGAAGAGGAATCGAGACATTTCCGCTTTGGGTAGCTTAACTTTTTCTTAGGAGGTTTATCGGCATAAATGTGTTCATCTATCTCCAATCACCGCCTTCGACATTATGGGCATTATGGTAGGTAACTCCACCTTGTTGATCGGTTTCAGTCGTTGATCGACCCATGTTGTTGTGCAACCGCATGGGTTTGCAACTCCTCATCCGCTGCATGGCTAGCTCCATCTTTGTTCTCATTTCGCCTTAAGCTCTTCTCTTTGCTTGGCTAAGGCTTCTTGTAACATTTGAGCCGTGACATCGAGTAATGGTAAAGCCTCCTATGGTGACGACTCATACTTGAAACAAGATCGCCCGGTTATTGCCGAGCAAAGGCCGAAAATTTCATCTTCTGATGATTCTCCTTCATGCATTCTTCTATAGTCACGCGCCGCTGTAGCTCGCAATTGCAATCGGGACATTCTCTCGAAATTGAGACCGACCTTTCCTCCAGAGTAAAGTCCGATCTTCATCATTTACCGGTCTTTTCCCTTTATTTACCATGTTAATAGTAACTTCGTGAAGTTCGCCGGTTCGATGGTAGATCTTCTTTCTTCGGGTCGCCTTGACTCGGCTTCAAATCTTTCGTCGGCAAGGAAAGCCTCTCAAATCTTGAAGCTCTTTGTAGTTGAGCCGCTTGATTCGAATGTGCACATCCCGACAAGAACGCCTTGATTAGTTGTGCACACGAGCAAGAACAACCTATTTCATCAATCGCTCTTCGTGTTACTACCCCTACCGATGACACAGCTTGATGTGGCTTGTCACCGGTTGTACTTTCACCCCAAGTGTAACGTTGTCCTTGACCGAGGACCCGCTTTTGGGGGCGCCGATCATTCGACTTGGGAGGCACCTTTGACGCCTTAACTTCATCTGCTGAAGTTGTCTTGGCATGGATCATAAGTGTTTTATCATCTCGTGACTTCACGAATCACACGCCAAGTTCTTCCCTTTAGTAGACTTCGCGACTTCTATGGATGCTCAAACGAGATGTAATTGGAATTCTAGAAGCCCGAGATGTTTCAGCCTTGCTCGTGACTCTTCTCGACTGGTAATCCAAACGCTTCACCGTACCTTGCCTTTATTTCCGGCCGTGGACCAAGACGACTAAACACCGGTTGCCAAATTTTCGTGCTTAATTGTTGTTATCTTAGCCTGAGAAGTGAATGAAAGGGGCGAGAAATCAAATTTTGCTAAGGCATGGAAGGTCGCTTCGCCGCATGCAGGCGCCGGCCGTTCACCGACGCGAGACAGCTTTACACCGCCGCTATTGGTGAGGCGTTTTGTCGTTCGCTTAGCGGCGCAGCTCGAAATGCCTCTACCAAGACCGCATGCAGGCGTACTCTTGAGCTGATTTTGATATCGACTTCGGGACCCAAATTTTGTGATTTTGGGTCAATTCCTTGGTTGATTTCGACTCGCGCTTTGCTAACAACGGCATCGCAGACGAGCGACGCTGCACGACGCTTTTGGGCCCTTCCTTGTCAATCGGGTCCTTTTGACGAACCCATTCTTCCTTGGGAGGAGTGTTGGCGGATTGAGGTTGAGGCGTTGTAACTTGCCGACGCTTCGATCACACGAAGTTCGTGTTGTAATGAACTCCGCCTGCTGATTCCATGGCCTTTGCAAGTTGTCGGGCCATTTTTGGCGTTGTCTCGGCGAGCCCTCTTCGCCGAGCGTTGAGATCTTGTTGAATGACTCCTTCAAAGGAGTCAACTTGAGCGAGCTCCCGCTTTGAGATCCACCGGTGTTGTTGAGAGGGGAATCGCCCGCCGCAGTTTAACGAGAATCGCTAAGCATCACAACGTAACTAACCTCCTCTTAGGAGATGATATCCTCCGATGTTTGCGGGTGAGGAGGACTTCGATGAGGAAGAGGAGAGATATTCTTCAACTTGGCTTGATCGAAGAAGTAATCCACCATCGACCATGAGGTCGGCTTGATCGCCGCAAGGTCGCGACACAACGATCTCGGCTCGAGACCGCTGGCTCCCATCGTGGTCGCCATCGTTTGGGTCGAAAGTTGATTTCTTTGTCGCTTCCATTACGTAACTTAAGAAAACTACACTTTAATTTTCGCTACAAAGAAAACTTTAAATAACTCTCTCACAAACTCAACATCAAGGTGTCTCGCTAGTGGCGAGGCACAAACAAGTGTCTCGCTAGTGGCGAGGCACAAACAAGTGTTCGCTAGTAGCGAGACACATCAAGGTGTCTCGCTAGTGGCGAGGCACAAACAAGTGTTCGCTAGTAGCGAGACACATCAAGGTGTCTCGCTAGTGGCGAGGCACAAACAAGTGTCTCGCTAGTGGCGAGGCACAAACAAGTGTTCGCTAGTAGCGAGACACATCAAGGTGTCTCGCTAGTGGCGAGGCACAAACAAGTGTCTCGCTAGTGGCGAGGCACACACAAGTGTCTCGCTAGTGGCGAGGCACAAACAAGTGTTCGCTAGTAGCGAGACACATCAAGGTGTCTCGCTAGTGGCGAGGCACAAACAAGTGTCTCGCTAGTGGCGAGGCACAAACAAGTGTCTCGCTAGTGGCGAGGCACAAACAAGTGTCTCGCTAGTGGCGAGGCACACACAAGTGTCTCGCTAGTGGCGAGGCACAAACAAGTGTCTCGCTAGTGGCGAGGCACAAACAAGTGTCTCGCTAGTGGCGAGGCACAAACAAGTGTCTCGCTAGTGGCGAGGCACAAACAAGTGTCTCGCTAGTGGCGAGGCACAAACAAGTGTCTCGCTAGTGGCGAGGCACAAACAAGTGTTCGCTAGTAGCGAGACACATCAAGGTGTCTCGCTAGTGGCGAGGCACAAACAAGTGTCTCGCTAGTGGCGAGGCACAAACAAGTGTTCGCTAGTAGCGAGACACATCAAGGTGTCTCGCTAGTGGCGAGGCACAAACAAGTGTCTCGCTAGTGGCGAGGCACAAACAAGTGTTCGCTAGTAGCGAGACACATCAAGGTGTCTCGCTAGTGGCGAGGCACAAACAAGTGTCTCGCTAGTGGCGAGGCACAAACAAGTGTCTCGCTAGTGGCGAGGCACAAACAAGTGTTCGCTAGTAGCGAGACACATCAAGGTGTCTCGCTAGTGGCGAGGCACAAACAAGTGTCTCGCTAGTGGCGAGGCACAAACAAGTGTCTCGCTAGTGGCGAGGCACAAACAAGTGTCTCGCTAGTGGCGAGGCACAAACAAGTGTCTCGCTAGTGGCGAGGCACAAACAAGTGTCTCGCTAGTGGCGAGGCACAAACAAGTGTTCGCTAGTAGCGAGACACATCAAGGTGTCTCGCTAGTGGCGAGGCACAAACAAGTGTCTCGCTAGTGGCGAGGCACAAACAAGTGTTCGCTAGTAGCGAGACACATCAAGGTGTCTCGCTAGTGGCGAGGCACAAACAAGTGTCTCGCTAGTGGCGAGGCACAAACAAGTGTCTCGCTAGTGGCGAGGCACAAACAAGTGTCTCGCTAGTGGCGAGGCACAAACAAGTGTCTCGCTAGTGGCGAGGCACAAACAAGTGTCTCGCTAGTGGCGAGGCACAAACAAGTGTCTCGCTAGTGGCGAGGCACAAACAAGTGTTCGCTAGTAGCGAGACACATCAAGGTGTCTCGCTAGTGGCGAGGCACAAACAAGTGTCTCGCTAGTGGCGAGGCACAAACAAGTGTCTCGCTAGTGGCGAGGCACAAACAAGTGTCTCGCTAGTGGCGAGGCACAAACAAGTGTCTCGCTAGTGGCGAGGCACAAACAAGTGTCTCGCTAGTGGCGAGGCACAAACAAGTGTCTCGCTAGTGGCGAGGCACAAACAAGTGTCTCGCTAGTGGCGAGGCACAAACAAGTGTCTCGCTAGTGGCGAGGCACAAACAAGTGTCTCGCTAGTGGCGAGGCACAAACAAGTGTCTCGCTAGTGGCGAGGCACAAACAAGTGTCTCGCTAGTGGCGAGGCACAAACAAGTGTCTCGCTAGTGGCGAGGCACACACAAGTGTCTCGCTAGTGGCGAGGCACAAACAAGTGTCTCGCTAGTGGCGAGGCACAAACAAGTGTCTCGCTAGTGGCGAGGCACAAACAAGTGTTCGCTAGTAGCGAGACACATCAAGGTGTCTCGCTAGTGGCGAGGCACAAACAAGTGTCTCGCTAGTGGCGAGGCACAAACAAGTGTCTCGCTAGTGGCGAGGCACAAACAAGTGTCTCGCTAGTGGCGAGGCACAAACAAGTGTCTCGCTAGTGGCGAGGCACAAACAAGTGTCTCGCTAGTGGCGAGGCACAAACAAGTGTTCGCTAGTAGCGAGACACATCAAGGTGTCTCGCTAGTGGCGAGGCACAAACAAGTGTCTCGCTAGTGGCGAGGCACAAACAAGTGTCTCGCTAGTGGCGAGGCACAAACAAGTGTTCGCTAGTAGCGAGACACATCAAGGTGTCTCGCTAGTGGCGAGGCACAAACAAGTGTTCGCTAGTAGCGAGACACATCAAGGTGTCTCGCTAGTGGCGAGGCACAAACAAGTGTTCGCTAGTAGCGAGACACATCAAGGTGTCTCGCTAGTGGCGAGGCACAAACAAGTGTTCGCTAGTAGCGAGACACATCAAGGTGTCTCGCTAGTGGCGAGGCACAAACAAGTGTCTCGCGATCAGAAGCGACACAATCTTCCCATGTGTTGACTTCTTGAGATTTCGACGACGTTGTCCTTCGATCTTCTCATAATTTAGTCATATTTGAGGTTCTTCAGCAATTTTTGATGCCTACAATAGGCAACTTAGACATAAGTCCTTTAAGCCATTCAGCTTCTAAACCACTAGTATCCAAAGTACATAGCTCTACCTCAAAAGTAGACTGAGACAAAATGGTCTATTTGACAGATATCCAGGCGACTGCGCCATTACCCAAGGTAAATACATACCCTATACAACCATTGCTAACTGAACCCATAGCAATGCAGCTAGTATCACTGTACCCCTCCAGAACGGGAGGGAATCTACCGTAATGCAGTGCAAGGGAAATAGTTCCTTTCAGATACCGAAGTATCCTATCCAAGGCCTTCAGTGAGTCCTATTTGGACAGCTAGTGTATCTACTAAATTTAGAAACTGAGTATGAAATATCTGGTCTCGTGCAATTTGCAATATACATCAAGCTTCCAATAATCTGAGAATATCTCAATTGAGATACAGAGACCCCACTTACATTCTTGTAGAGAGTTATTGAAGGATTGTATGGAGTTTTGACAGGTTTGCAATTCTTATAGCCAAATTTCTCAATAATCTTCTCAACATAGTGAGATTGAGAAATTGCTATTCCCTTGGCTGATCTAATCAGTTTTAGGCTAAGAATCACATCAGCGACTCCCATGTCCGTCATATCAAACTTACTACTCAAGAATGACTTAGTCTCATTGATTATCCCAATGTAACAATAAAATATCATCAACATAAATGTACAGAAGAATACATGAATCACCTCTTACTTTGCTATAAACACACTTATCAGACTCAATCATTTTGAAACCAAAATCAATGATAGTCGTATAAAACCTTTTATGCCATTATTTATGGGCTTGTTTAAGTCCGTATAGAGACTTCACAAGTTTACATATTTTTTTTTTCATTGGTTGGTGCTACAAATCCCTCAGGCTGATCCATATAAATCTCTTCTTTAAGAAACCATGAAGAAAAGCAGTTTTCACATCCATCTTGGTAGATTGTGAAATCATATATAGAAGCCAATGCAATAAGCATTCTGATCATAGTCATTCAGGCAACTTGAGAGTATGTGTCAAAGAAATCAATTCCTTCAACTTGTTTGAACCCCTTGGCAACAAGTCTAGCCTTAAACTTTTCTACAGTTCCATTTGGTTTTATTTTCTTTTTAAAAATCCATTTAGACCCAATTGTCTAGCACCTAGGAGGGAGATCAACTAATTCCTATGTCCCGTTAGAGATAATAGAATTCATCGCACTTTTGACAGCATCCCTCTACTGCTTAGCCTCTTTTGAGGCCATAGCAGATCCGTAGGAAGTATGATCCTCCTCGATATTGTAAGTGACAAAGTCACTGTTCGCGGGGAAAGTTGGTTTGTTATTCATTGTTACTGAATTCGTTTACAGCTTCGTTGGCCTACAACAAAATTCAAAAGAAATGCCTTTTATTTTAAGGCGTACAATGAAAACAAAAATTATAACTTTTTCTCGAACAAACGCCGGATTCTATTATACGGATCCTCGCTATGCGGGTTCTTCGCCTGCGTCGGACTTTTATTCGTCCGTGGACCACCGCAATTTTCGATCCCGTGTAAACCCGGTTCGAACTACAGACGGAAGGGGCTCGCTTCACGAAGGAAACGGTTACCGAGGGGATCACACTCACGAAGGAGAGGATCGTCATGAGTTTCGCCAAGTGAACACGAGGTTCGCTAAAATATGAGTTTCGCCAAGTGAACACGAGGTTCGCTAAACCGCGAGGTTCGCCAAAATGAACCGAGGTTCGCCAAAAGGCGAGGTTCGCCAAAATGAACCGAGGTTCGCCAAAATGAACCGAGGTTCGCTAAACCGCGAGGTTCGCCAAAATGAACCGAGGTTCGCTAAAATATGAGTTTCGCCAAGTGAACACGAGGTTCGCTAAACCGCGAGGTTCGCCAACCGCGAGGTTCGCCAAAATGAGCCGAGGTTCGCCAAACCGCGAGGTTCGCCGAAGGCGAGGTTCGCCAAAATGAACCGAGGTTCGCTAAAATATGAGTTTCGCCAAGTGAACACGAGGTTCGCTAAAATATGAGTTTCGCCAAGTGAACACGAGGTTCGCTAAAATATGAGTTTCGCCAAGTGAACACGAGGTTCGACCGAATGAACACGCAGGTTCGCCAAAAGGCGAGGTTCGCCAAAATGAGCCGAGGTTCGCCAAAAGGCGAGGTTCGCCAAAAGGCGAGGTTCGCCAAAATGAACCGAGGTTCGCTAAAATATGAGTTTCGCCAAGTGAACACGAGGTTCGACCGAATGAACACGAGGTTCGCTAAAATATGAGTTTCGCCAAGTGAACACGAGGTTCGACCGAATGAACACGCAGGTTCGCCAAAATGAACCGAGGTTCGCTAAACCGCGAGGTTCGCCAACCGCGAGGTTCGCCAAAATGAACCGAGGTTCGCTAAAATATGAGTTTCGCCAAGTGAACACGAGGTTCGCTAAACCGCGAGGTTCGCCAACCGCGAGGTTCGCCAACCGCGAGGTTCGCCAAACCGCGAGGTTCGCCAAAATGAACCGAGGTTCGCCAAAATGAACCGAGGTTCGCTAAAATATGAGTTTCGCCAAGTGAACACGAGGTTCGACCGAATGAACACGCAGGTTCGCCAAAAGGCGAGGTTCGCCAAAATGAACCGAGGTTCGCCAACCGCGAGGTTCGCCGAAGGCGAGGTTCGCCGAAGGCGAGGTTCGCCGCCAAGTTGGCCGAGGTGGAAGCAAACACGAGGTTCGACCGAATGAACACGCAGGTTCGCCAAAATGAACCGAGGTTCGCTAAACCGCGAGGTTCGCCAAAAGGCGAGGTTCGCCAACCGCGAGGTTCGCCAACCGCGAGGTTCGCCAAAATGAGCCGAGGTTCGCCAACCGCGAGGTTCGCCAAACCGCGAGGTTCGCCAACCGCGAGGTTCGCCAAAATGAACCGAGGTTCGCTAAAATATGAGTTTCGCCAAGTGAACACGAGGTTCGCTAAAATATGAGTTTCGCCAAGTGAACACGAGGTTCGACCGAATGAACACGCAGGTTCGCCAAAATGAGCCGAGGTTCGCCAAAATGAGCCGAGGTTCGCCAAAATGAGCCGAGGTTCGCCAACCGCGAGGTTCGCCAAAATGAACCGAGGTTCGCCAAAATGAACCGAGGTTCGCTAAAATATGAGTTTCGCCAAGTGAACACGAGGTTCGCTAAACCGCGAGGTTCGCCAACCGCGAGGTTCGCCAACCGCGAGGTTCGCCAAAAGGCGAGGTTCGCCAAACCGCGAGGTTCGCCAAAATGAGCCGAGGTTCGCCAAAATGAGCCGAGGTTCGCCAAAATGAACCGAGGTTCGCCAAAATGAGCCGAGGTTCGCCAACCGCGAGGTTCGCCGCCAAGTTGGCCGAGGTGGAAGCAAACACGCAGGTTCGCTAAAATATGAGTTTCGCCAAGTGAACACGAGGTTCGACCGAATGAACACGCAGGTTCGCCAAAATGAGCCGAGGTTCGCCAAAATGAGCCGAGGTTCGCCAAACCGCGAGGTTCGCCAAAATGCGAGGTTCGCCAAAAGGCGAGGTTCGCCAAAATGAACCGAGGTTCGCCAAACTGCGAGGTTCGCCAAAATGAACCGAGGTTCGCTAAAATATGAGTTTCGCCAAGTGAACACGAGGTTCGACCGAATGAACACGAGGTTCGACCGAATGAACACGCAGGTTCGCCAAAAGGCGAGGTTCGCCAACCGCGAGGTTCGCCAAAAGGCGAGGTTCGCCGCCAAGTTGGCCGAGGTGCGCCGCTGCCGCTTCCGCCGCTTTCTGGCCTTCCCGCTTAGTTTTCTCTGGTGATGTCGCCGTTGTGTTTGAGTCCGTATCCGATCAACTTTCGAGCTCAAACGGCTCGCTTGCATTCGACGGATTAAGTGGAGTTGATTCCGCCTCGCCGGCGCTTGAGTTTAGTCAACTCGCTTCGCCGAACTTCGCCGCCGGTTTTTCCACGACACGCCGCTTCGCTTCGGCTCGCGGCGCTTTGCCAACTCACTTTATGTGCCCATCGACTCGCTTTACGCTGCTTTATGGCGTAATCGCTGCCGTGAGTTCTGGTCGCTACTGCCGGACGGATCGCCGGTTTTACGAAGTCTTGTTCGCACCGATAAGCAATTTTAACGCCACAGATACCCTCCAAAGCCGCCTCGCCTCGATTCTTGATGAGTCCGATGCTTTGACATGATGAGCCCTTCACTCTTTAATTAGCGGATAGGACTTGTGAATGACCGGCGCTTGATCTCTCCATTCCCTTCAGCCTTTCCGCTTTGTAGGGTTGTCAAGGTGTTACTGCATCGCATTTTTGTCCGACCGCTGTCGAAATCTTGACCAGAAGTCGATGCATTTCTTTGAGATTGGCTCCAGATTTAATTCCTCCAATCCTCTCGTGTTCTCCGCTTTGTAGGATGCCTAGGGTGTTACGGTCTTTGCATTTATTGCTTGACCGTTGTTGGAATTTCAAATCAGAAGCTAATTAAGCTCCCTTACCGCCGACTCGTGTTGGTGAATTGTCGCCCATTGACCATCGGATTCCTCCGCTGATCGGGGAATCCTTCACTGCGATGCGTTAATTGGCGTCGAACTACATGGATTTTAGCCTTCAATCGGCGAGTGTGCAACGCTGACCGGCGTGCGATCTTGCGTGGATCCGAACCGTTGATCGGTGAATCCTTCGGCGACGACGCGTTGGTTGGCGTCGCTATCAGATACTCCTTGTTGGAGCACAATTATCCTTAGTGGGAGGAATTTTTCTTGGGACTTATTCCAATTCTAAACTGTTGACCGATGGGCCTTCTGGCGGCGACGCATGAATCAGCATTGATACAGTGAGAGGAATTCTTTCAAGGTAGAACGCGCTGTCCGGCGCCAACATAAGCCTTGTCAGAATTCGTCAATTTATCCCTCTTTGAGGTTCCACAGTGGGAGGAAATTGAGGGTTATTGAGTTATCCTTAAGAATATGGTAATATTCTCCAGGAACTTCTCGTTAAGAATTAGGAACTAGTTTATACTCGTAATCCTATTTGGAGTAGCATCAGGCGACGCGTTGATTAGCGTCAATGCAATCCGCACGATCGAAGTTATCCTTAAGAATATGGTAATATTCTCCGTGAACTTCTCGCTAAGAATTAGGAACTAGTTTATACCGTAATCCTATTTGGAGTAGCATCAGCGACGCTGATTAGCGCCAATGCAATCCGCACGATCGAAGTTATCCTTAAGAATATGGTAATATTCTCCGTGAACTTCTCGCTAAGAATTAGGAACTAGTTTATACTGTAATCCTATTTGGAGTAGCATCAGCGACGCTGATTAGCGCCAATGCAATCCGCACGATCGAAGTTATCCCTAAGAATATTTTTATGGAAATATTCTTCCGAACTTCTCGACAAATTAGGAAACAGCTTTATACCGTGTTCCCGATTGAGTAGGATCAGCGACATGGGAGAATATCCGAAGATTGAGTCCGCCTGTGCCATTGCCGATGATTTCACCATTTGGAGGTTAAGCTTCAAAGTCTACAAGATTTTGAGATTGCGGGCTCCCCTCATATATAGAGATAGAGACAGCCTCGCCTCGACAAATTGGCGGATGCGCCAGACCGGTGCATCATTTGAGATCGCCGCCGCTGAAGTTTCATCTTCCGTGGGACATTTTCGATCTTGTGTCGCTGCCGGAGAAGCGAGGATAGTAGAGCTCGAACAGAACTTCAAGCAATGAGGGAGAGTCCGATCATCTTGAAGCCGATGAAGGCCAACACAGAGAGGCTCTTGCGGTCATGCCCGAAATTTGAACTCGGGCGTAAGCCGGTTGACATCGAAGGAGACCGCAGGCCCTTAATAGCAACAGGAGTCCTTCGTATCGAGCTTCAAGCGAACTTCAAAGAACTTTCATCGATAAAGTATACAAATTTGTTCCCACAATTTTGATGTTTAAAGATTTGTAATCCCTCCTTTTATTAATCAAATATGTCCTTTTTCTTTATTATGATTCTTTTATTTCACGTAAATAATTAACCATAATACCTATAGGATTTTGGCAAACCCTCACCATCAACGGGTTTGATTAGCCTTTACCAATTACCGCTTGAATTGGGCTAGTGTGCGGATTATCCGATCCGCTCCGCACATGACGTTGTGCTAAAAGAATGAGACTCTCTTAGACTTAATGCTACGATGTTGAATACGTAGGCTTTGTCTTTTTCACGGAAGACTAACCGCAACGCTGCGGTGAGGCGCTGGCTTAATCCCTTCTTAGGCTTCGGATGAAATACCCTTAATCGAACTCGTGTCTTCTTCAATCGTAAAAGACTAAACCGCAACGCTGCGGTGAGGCGCTGGCTTTATCCCTTCTTAGGCTTCGATAAAATGCCCCAAGATGAATCTTGGTGTCTTCTTTGTCCCGAGAATGACCGAACCGCTTAAGATTGATTGAGGTGGGAAAGGAAGAATGTATTCTATTTCCTAAGGTGGAGAGGAAGGAGGATCTTGTCTCCTATCTCCGAGTAAGGGATGAACAAGAGAGGAAGGTTTTGTATCCTATCTCTTGCCGGTGGAGAGGAAGGTTTTGTATCCTATCTCAGAAAACTCACCAATTCAAATAAGAGAGGAAGGTTTTGTATCCTATCTCTTATTAATGGAGAGGAAGGAGGATCTTGTCTCCTATCTCCTGAGCTCACTTAATTTGAAATAAGAGAGGAAGGTTTTGTATCCTATCTCTTATTGATGGAGAGGAAGGAGGATCTTGTCTCCTATCTCCTGATATTGGAAAGGAAGGATTTTGTCCCTGCTTCCAAAGGAGAGAGACTAAAATGGGATCTCCATTTTGAGAATCTTGAAAGATGAGACTAAGAGTGGGATCTCCACTGAGAATCTAAGACAAGAGAGGAAGAATGTATTCTATCTCTTGCTTCAAGAGGAAGGATGTGTCCTATCTCCTGATATTGGAAAGGAAGGATTTTGTCCCTGCTTCCAAAGGAGAGAGACTAAAATGGGATCTCCATTTTGAGAATCTTGAAAGGTGAAACTAAGAGTGGGATCTCCACCGAGAATCTAAGACAAGAGAGGAAGAATGTATTCTATCTCAAGGTGAAATGTGGGAAAGGAAGAATGTATTCTATCTCAAGGTGAAATGTGGGAAAGGAAGAATGTATTCTATTTCCCAATGAGAAACTAAGAGTGGGATCTCCGCTCTGAGAGTCTTAAAAGGATGCGGATAGCTTTCACTTTTATGGGATTGCTAACCTCTCGTTCGTGGAAGGAATCGAGAGGGGATTTTGCTGGTGGTTGGACCAGGGAGATTTTTAGTGGGCCTACCGTCAATGAATTTGATCGGTGAGAGAATTTTAGAGGAAAACACAATAACTTAGGGTTATCCTCGTGAAAATGAGTGAGATATTCTCTGAGGAACTTCCCCTCAAAATGGGTTATCCTGAATGTACTAAGGATAATACTTTTTCAGAAACTTCCCGTTTATTGGCATTAATTGCCTGGCCGCCATTCTCAGGTGATAAGGCGATATGCACCGCTTGAATAGACCGTGTCTATTATAAATGGTCCTTCCCATTTGGGTTCAAATTTACCTTTCTTCTTGGAGTTGAGAATTATCTACCGCCTAGCTGCAGGACGAGATCTCCTCCTTAAAGGTTCTCTCGTCGAACTTTCTTGTTGAAAGCCCTCACATTCTAGCTTGATAGAACTCAATGCATTGTTGAGCCTCCAGCGCTTCTCATCTAACATCTCAAGCTCTTCGAGACGCTTTTGATGTTGTTCTTCTGGCCGCCATCTCGCTGTAAGGGCGACGCCAAGTGACGGAATCGATTTCCAACGGAGAATTGCTTCACACCCGTGACCGAGAGTATGGGGTAGCTCTGGCGTGACGCATCGCAGCGATATGCCCGAGTGCTTCTCCGAAGTTTATCGCCCCAGCCTCGCTTTGTTATTCTTCACAAGCTTCGACAAAATCTTGATAATCATCTTGTTGAATGCCTCGCTAATCCATTTGTCGCCGGATTATAGGTCGCCGATGAGACATCTTGTATCTTGAACTTTTCGCAAAACCCGATGAAGGAATTGCCGATAAATTGGGGACCGTTGTCATGCACGATCCGCCTTGGAACACCGCGGTCGATAGATGACATGGTGTTTGATAAACTTGATGACGGTATCGCCTTGACCTCTTTTAGCGGGATTGCTTCACCACTTGGAGAAGTAGTCGGTGATCGCTAGAATAAACCGATCGCCTTGACCTCTTTTAGCGGGATTGCTTCACCACTTGGAGAAGTAGTCGGTGATCGCTAGAATAAACCGATCTCCTTTAACCGACGGAGGAAAATGGGACCTACAACATCCATTCCCCATGTCTCGAATGGCCGTGATGTGGTCAAGGATGCAACCGCCAGAGGTCGATGCATATAATTCGCGGAATTTGACACGCTGGCATTTCCGAAATGCATCGACCGCCATTAATCATCGTGGGCCAAAAGTAGCCCATTCTCCGATTCGATCAGAGCTTGGGACCAGCCGGTGTGCACCACATTCACCTTCGTGTGCTTCGAAGGACCTCTTACGCCTCCTTGTTTGAAAGGCATCGGAGTAAAGACCGCCATACCCCTACGATATAACATCCGGGTCTCGTGTTATAAAAGAATCTTGAAGCTCTTCGCCGATTGACTCTCTCTCCCTTACGCCATCCGCGTAATACCATGTAGGACGAATCGATTTCCAACGGAGAATTGCTTCACACCCGTGACCGTAGAGTATGGGGTAGCTCTGTTGGCGTGCGTGCCGTTGTGCGATATGCCCGAGTGCTTCTCCGAAGTTTATCGCCCCAGCCTCGCTTTGTTATTCTTCACAAGCTTCGACAAAATCTTGATAATCGCCTTGTTGAATGCCTCGCTAATCCATTTGCCGCCGGATTATAGGTCGCCGATGAGACATCTTGTATCTTGAACTTTTCGCAAAACCCGATGAAGGAATTGCCGATAAATTGGGGACCGTTGTCATGCACGATCCGCCTCGACTATCGGGCCAGAATCGCCAGATGCTTCGAGATATTGACCCCGGTTCCTTGGCGAAGCTAAGTCCGATAAGTAACGCTGTATTCGCTACGCTATTGGAACAAGGTTCGTGAGTGAATAAGCACGGGCATGACATGATTCCCTGGAAATCAAGACAACTCCGACTCCAAATGAGATTTTAGAACATCCGGGGCACTTGCCACGTTGGTAGCTCGAGAAGCTCCACAAAATACAATCGCCATATTTGTTGGTGCGATGTAGTGTTAACTTTGTGGACTTCATCCGAAGGTCATCATATAGCTCAACTGCGTCCGTTGTCAGGTTGGCAGCCAAGAGATCGCAAATTGCTTGTCCTTTGACCGACTTTTGTTGTTTGAAGTGCAAGTCATATTGGGACAAGAGCAAGGCCCATTTCGCCAAACGCCAACTCATTGAGGCCGGTCATAAATATTCGGACCGGATTTACGCTAGAGATAACA
This sequence comes from Asparagus setaceus, assembly GCA_012295165.1. Taxonomy (NCBI): domain Eukaryota; kingdom Viridiplantae; phylum Streptophyta; class Magnoliopsida; order Asparagales; family Asparagaceae; genus Asparagus; species Asparagus setaceus. The sequence goes on from CM022705.1 coordinate 40,289,592, forward strand.
TAAATCGCCCGTCCGACTAAATAGTGCCGCGATTTTTCAATCGCGAACACTAATGCAAGGCACCGCTTCACCATTGGGTATCGAGACTCAAAGACCACTAATGTTCGCCGTAATACATCGCCTGCTCGCGGACCGCCGCCATCGCCCCGCGCGAGTAAAGCGCTTAACGAGTGATCCGCTGCCTTGATGTAAATCAAAACGGTTTTCCATCGCGTGCAACAAGAACAGAGGTTTAGAGAGATATGATTTGATCTCTTCAAACGCCGACAAAGGCCGCCCCAAATAAACGACACACCCTTCTTGTTCAACTTAGAGAACGGTTGGCACTTCCTGATAGGTTCGATATGAACCGTCGGATGTATGCCGATTGCCCTTGTAACCCCTCGAAGTTCTCTCGATTTCTGAGGTTGCAACTCTTGAATCGCCTTCACTTTGTCGATCGACGTGGATTCCTTTGTCGGTGACGACGAAACCGAGGAACTTGCCACCGACATCCCAAGGAAGGATTTGGCGGGGTTCATTTTAGGCGATGGGCTCGCATGAGCTCAATACCGCTCTAAGATCTTTGATGTGATCTCCTTTGTCACGCTTTTCACAACCAAGTCGCCGACGTAGCATTCGAGTGTTTTCCGGAGATGATCCCGAAAATCTTAGTCATTGCTCGCCGATATGTGGCGCCGCATTTTGAGGCCGAACGGCATGACCGTAGCAATATATACCGATGGGCGCTCAACGCCGGTGCTTGGCATCATCGGGTGCATCTTGATTTGATTGTAACCCGAGAAACCATCCATGAATGACATTCTTTCAAATCCGCACGTATTGTCGACTATGACATCGTGATTGGAAGAGGAAAGTCATCTTTCGCAAGCAGCCGCTCGTGTCTCAGAGTCGCATACGCACTTAATCGAACCATTCTTCTTCATGACCGACTATATTCGCCACCCAATCCGGATGTTGAATTTCCTTGATGAATCCCGATTCTATGAGTTTCTTTACTTCGCCAACGATTGCTCAGAAGATTTGTGGATCTAAACCGCCTTTGTGGTTGCTTGACAGTTTGACATCCACCTTGATGTTGAGGCGATGTGTCGCCACATTAGGGTCGAGTCCCGCATGTCCTCGTAACTCCGTGCTAATACATCGATATACTCCCCGATTAGGGCGATCAACTCTTCCTTCTCTTCCGAGGGAAGAGTATTGCCGATGTTTATGAGCTTAGGATGTTCCTCGCTACCCATATTAACCTCGACTACCTCGCCCTTAGTGGGGGTTCTCTTTGTTCAATCTATCCCCAAACCGCTCGAAGTTGATGGATCCATGGGTCTTCCCATGTTGGCATATCTTCATCACTCTCAATAGTAGCAGGATCGACCGTAGCCATATTCGACATCAAAGCCTTGAAAGCTTCTCCAGGTCGGTGTCGTAATCCCAAGCCGAAGAATCAGACGAATGCCCGTCTCCCTCATCGGGTGGATTATTATCAATCAGCCATGAGCATTCATCTTCTGAGGAGGATTCGTATCCCAATCCCTTCTAAATGCATAGTAATTATCCGGCTTCCCTTTTGGAACATATGCCGCTTTAGGAGGGACTCGAGGACCTCGCCCAAAACATAAACCTTCCCCTTGTGTCAAGTTGTACCCCCACTTCTTCATGATACCCAGTGTTTCTGGACTATATCTGAATGTGTGGAGGATAGGCCCATTGTCATCTTGATCTTCTTCTAAGAAATGATTCGCATTGAACCGTGATCTCCTTTTCCGTAAACCAAGTCTTTTCATTACTTGATCTTCGTGGGATGACGAAGTGTTGTCCCAAAGGAGTCTTGGAACCGCTTTTGTGTAAAGCAAGATGACCGAAGTTGGTAAGTGCAACTCGATCGTTGTATAAACCTCGCATTACATCATTCAAAGACAAAGGGTACTCTAAATCGCCATTTATTGATTCATCGGCAATTTGCCAATTACAATGTTCATCCGACGATTCTTCATCGCCAAGATTGATTACAAGGGTACAATGTCGCTTAAAACAAAACCACCACTATAATCAAGCCCGCTTCGTATCGCCTTCTTCACCGCTGTCCGTGCCTTGGGCCGATGATTCGCCGACTCATTACCGTAGAGGAGGGAATCAAGAAATAATTCTCCATCCCCTTAAACGGCTGTTTGTCCGCGACCACCGTCTTGACTTCATTGTTCAGGTCTACATATTTGAGACACTGATGAAGAGTAGATGGGATTATAACGTTACCGTGGATCCAAGGTCGACCCAATAATAAGTTATAGGAAGTCTCTGCGTCAATCACATAGCAGGTGACTTCGGACTTTAAATCCCCCATTTGGCACTTTATCCGGATTTTACCAAGAGGCCGAGACCCACTGGTGTTAAACCCATAAATCATTGTGCCTGTTGATGCTAGCTTGCTGGCAAGGATTCCAAGGTGATACATGAGGCGCAGGGGCATGATGCTCACAGCGGAACCCGGATCGACTTGGATCCGGTTAACTTTACTAGAGCCAATATACCCGGTGAAGTATAGCAGCCTATCGTGCTTGGAATCCCTCGTCTGCATATCCTCCTTTGTAAAAGTAATGCAGGGGAAGTGTTTCGCCGCAAGGTCACACTGTTGGGCCGACTCTTCTGGACTCGGCTTAATTTGGGTGAGAAAGACTTCTGAATCAGCTAGAGCCTCTTGTAAGGCTTCCTGGGTCTCCTTCGACAATCGGAGCAACTCGTAGAGAGTTATTCTAGCCGGGATGTTTGTCAATTGGGCCATGACATCAAAGCGTATGGAGAGCTCGATGTTCCGGCCTATCCTCACAATCGGGCGATTGAATCGGACCGCCGGAGTTGAGCTTCCCGGACTCGAGGTCGCTTTCTCCTTTGTTCACCGCTTTTCTTTAGCAACCGCTCGCCGTTGTCCTTTCTCTCGCGACGAGTGAGAGGAGTCGTGGCCACCCGGTTCGACAGCGTCTTGGCGTTTGGATTTGGAGTCTCCTGATACTTGTAAGTGTATTCGTGTCCACTCCTTGTGGCAAAGACTTCCCGCTTCTTCAAAACTAGAAAGTCGCCACTTCCTCATCGTCCTTCTCTTGGAATTGCTAAAGCAAAGATGGCATAGTTTGCCTTTTCCCTTGGACTTCTTTTTGGTCAAGAGGTAGTCCATCGATCGCCTTCCAAAGAAGTCGTGGTGGACCCAAAGGATTTCTCCGCTTGTCGCCGTGGTGCGTACGAGCCCCTTCTCACGCTGTTCGTGAGGATCTTCATTCACCATCTTCATTCCTACCTTCACAATCGGGCGCCGGTTGGAACCAATCCAAGGAACTGATCCAAGCTTATAGAGACCGTGATTTGCTCCCACCTTCTTCTCTTTAGAGGGTTTTGGAGTAATGACTCCAACATCGATCAAGGCCTGAATCTTGTCCTTGAGATGGTAGCGTAACTTTGTAGGATGATGTACCGCCTGCGGTAAGCACGCTGCTTAGGATCTCAGAACCTTGTTTGCCTCCTCTTGGTTTACAATTGGGGGCAACTGGATTTTGTTGTTTTCCAGAAGGTATTTGAAGATGCCCGGAACTTCCTCGTCCTTGAACGAGTAAGTCTTGGGAAACCTCGAACCGGATGGTTTCTGATTCTGAGTTTGTTGGCGCCATTGAGGTCGCGATTGCCGTGGTGCACGCTGTTGCGACCGCCGTTGTGGTTGCAGCTCAACGCTTGATTAGCGCCTACATACTTTGTCGGCACTTTACCTTTGCCACGGGGACAAAGTTCGCTTGTGAGCATTCACCATAGGCTGACCTCTCTCCGCTTTCTTCCTTTTCGTGAATCGCCGGCTTGCTCTCCGCGTATTCTTAAATCTTTCCGTGTCTCGACGGCAGCTCCCATTGCTTCCAACACGCCCAATGACAAGTTGTTGTGACAAGTTTGGAGAATGAACTTCTCCGTTATCGGTCTCGCAATTCATTGCCTTGTTTCAACCTCTTGACGGTTATCCATCGCTTCCCCATCTTTCGCTTTCGCCCAACAAAGACCCGATGGATACCTCTGTCATCGCCGAAGAAATTGGTGAGAAACATGGTCTCCATATCATCCCAGCCTATTAACGCCTCGGTTTGAGACGGCGGTACCAATCGAAGGCGGCTCCACGAAGGGTGCCAACGAATGACCGAACCATCAAGGGCTCGCGTCGAGATAACTCCTAGATGAGACTTGAAGTAGATCAAGTGTCGAGTGGGTGATCCCTTCCACAAACGGCGAAGTTGATGAGGCTGAATTTTGTCTGATACGGATTGATTCCCACTCCCTCGGTAAGGACATGGTATACCCGTTTTCTTTACCTCTTGAGCGGAAATCAAAGTATTGATTTTGCTCTCGAGGTCTTTTATTTTCTCATTTTCCCTACGCCTCCGATCGGGTAAACTTGGGGAGGAACGACGGTGTTATCGCTAGCGCTTTGCCGAAAGCAAAGACGATCATCTACATTTCGCCTCCTTCCCCGTCCGTGTCGCTATCCGTTGTTGACATTATTGCGACGACTTGGCTCGCTTTGGCGGTTCATTATCGCTGGATCCGTTGGTCATGCATTGCTCTCATCCGCTGCATGGCCAGTTCCATTTCAAGCTTAAAGTTGTCCCTTTGCTTGGTTAGGGCCTCTTCAAGCATCTGGGACACTTGTTCCGCTGATCATGAACGCCTCACGAGGTTGTCCTATGCTGAAATTGTATTATCGGAAGCCATTGCGGAGCCGGCATCCGACACTTCATCATCTCGAGGGTAATCCCTTCGCATCTTGCGATAATTGTCGTTTAACAGCCCCGACCGCAATCGAAGTCATTCGCTATGATGCCTCGAACGCACGCGACGACGCCCCTCTCGCTGGTCATGTTGATGGTAACACTCGGCAATTCATCGCCTGAGGCCTCTCTTCTTGCGGAAGCGCCTTGACTTGGTTCGCATTCGCGTCGAGCCTATCAAAGACCGATGCTTTTTCCGAGTCGCTTTAGCGCAGCTTGCACTGATAACACCGCCTTGATCGGTTTGAGCACAAGCAAGGCATGTTTGGTTCTCATGCCTCTTCGATTTACTCGCACTTCAAAGACGATAGTACAACTTCGTCGGCAAGAATACCGGCAACCTATCGTGTGTTGGCACGACTTCTCCCAGATAATGTTGTCATCGCCGATGAGAGCCGCCTCCTTCGAGAGAAAATAGGTCTTTCATAAGTCACTGTCACGCGACGCTTCGCGAAAGTGTGAATCTTCGACGCTCTCTGACTTCGATTTGAAGCCCGGTGCAGCAGCCGCAGGTTTCTTCTTGTCTTTGTGGGTGCGACCCTCAGATCGAGTGACCCGCGATTCCTTTAGCGACCTAGGCGATCCTTAACGGCAAGCCCGCCGGTCGTGGCGTAGAGTTGGCTTCACGGAAGTTTGGGTGCGCATAACGGAGGTAATTTCGGCCAATACCACTTTTGTTGAGGTGCTCACAATTTCGATCCGAGCACGGAGCAGAGTTGACTACCGGGCGAGCCGGGCTTGATGCCGGGTTCGCCGGTTGAAGCCTCGATGGACTTGGGCTTCCAAGCTAGCCGATTTGTCGGCGACTTCTTGGCGCCTCCTTCTTCAACTCGCGGGCTTGTTGCACCAAAGCCTGCTTGCGCCAGAGCGCGGCGCTCCGGATACGCCTCGGCGTAGAACGGTTCCGCTTGACTCGACCCATTCGCTCGTCCGCCTACCTGTAGGAATCGGCTACGATCTCGACTTCGCCTCGAGTCAACTTGATCTTAGATCCGCCTCATAGCGGATCCCATCCATTGATTCTTTGCTTGGGCTAATTGTTTCGCCAGCGCCGACGCCGCCTCGACGGGCTCTCTTGAGAGAGTCACGACGCCATTGGCGGAATTGACCCCCTGCAAAGATAGGGGTTCTAAATATTTGGCCGTTGTTAGGGCCGGGGAACCACCGTTGTCTGCAGTCCTGACGGCGGTGGTGGTGGATTTTCTCGCCCGATTCGAGGCCGATTGGGTCTTCCTTGCGCCGAGACCATCTTGGACTTATGGGGAACCGATCTGGACGAGGAGGAGAGGTAGTCCTCATACTTCTTTTGGTCGAACTCGAACTCGACCTCCTCGATGACCGGGATCGGGATCCGCGGTTGCGGCACGACGGCTTCTTTGTTGAAGCCGTTGGCTCCCACTGTGGTCGCCTTGTTCGGGGAAAGTTGGTTTGTTATTCATTATTCTTGAATTCGTTTACGGCCGTTGGCCTACAACAAAATTCAAAAGAAATGCCTTTTATTTTAAGGCGTACAATGAAAACAAAAATTACAACTTTTTCCTGAACAAACGCTCGGATCTCTATTATACGGGATCCTCGCTTGCGTGGGTTCTTCGCCTGTGCCGGGGACTTTTTATTCGTCCGTGGACCACCGCGCAATTCAGATCCTGGTAGAAACCCGGGTTCTGGAACTACAGACGTGAAGGGGCTCATTTCACGAAGGAAACGAAGCGCTTGAGGGGATCACACTCACGAAGGAGAGGATCGCCTGCGGGTATCGCACTCACGAAGGAGAGGATCGCCAGAGCGGGTGAGATCTACTAGGAGAAATCACAGCGCTATCCCTGAGATTAAGACGAAGCTTAATCTAGAGGGTATCTGTAGTTCGACCCGAATTCAGTTACCTTGCGATTGAATATCTGACGTCAACTGAACTTATGCTCGCCGGTGCTCGGAACGGTGCTTTGACGGCTCGTGGATCTCGCGAGAACTCTTCAGAAAATCCCCGAAGTCCAAGAAAATCCCGCCTCCAGTCAAAAAAATCCTCCCTGGAAGCCTTCGGAAAATCCCTTCTCCCCCCAAAATCCGCCCCCGAACCAAGAAGACCCCCCCTATTTATACAAGTCGGGGTTTGTGCCGGCCACGAAGGTGGCTCGGCCACTTGGTCGAGGTGCCTCGGCTAAGTTGGCCGAGGTGGAAGCAAACACGAGGTTCGCTAAAATATGAGTTTCGCCAAGTGAACACGAGGTTCGACTGAATGAACACGAGGTTCGCCAAAATGTGCGAGGTTCGCCAGAATGAGCCGAGGTTCGCCAAACTGCGAGGTTCGCCAGAAGGCGAGGTTCGCCAAAATGAGCCGAGGTTCGCCAAACCGCGAGGTTCGCCAGAAGGCGAGGTTTGCCAAAAGGCGAGGTTCGCCAGAATGAACCGAGGTTCGCCAAACCGCGAGGTTCGCCAGAAGGCGAGGTTCGCCAAAAGGCGAGGTTCGCCAAAAGGCGAGGTTCGCCAAAAGGCGAGGTTCGCCGGCCAAGTTGGCCGAGGTGCGCCGCTGCCGCTTCCCATCGCTTTCTGCCTTCCCGCTTAGTTTTCTCTGGTGATGTCGCCGTTGTGTTTGAGTCCAGATCCGATCAACTTTCGAGCTCAAACGGCTCGCTTGCATTCGACGGATTAAGTGGAGTTGATTCCGCCTCGCCGGCGCTTGAGTTTAGTCAACTCGCTTCGCCGAACTTCGCCGCCGGTTTCTTCCACGACACGCCGCTTCGCCGGCTCGCGGCGCTTTGCCAACTCACTTTATCGCCCATCGACTCGCTTTACGCTGCTTTTGCGGCGTAATCGCTGCCGTGAGTTCGGTCGCTACTTGTCGGACGGATCGCCGGTTTTACGAAGTCTTGTTCGCATCGATAAGCAATTTTTAACGCCTACAGTCACTTTCAAAATTCTTGACAATCCTTGCTCTCTTACTCCTTCTAGGTTCATCTAAATCATATGATCTTTCAGATTCAGATTTAGAATTTTCTGCCCCCACATTTGTCATCCTTTCCACATGATCAGGAATAAAAGTTGAGTCAGAGACATGATTTTCACTAGAAATATTTAGAGGCATTCCAAGTTTCATAGGGAAAACATCCTCAAAAAATATCGCATCACGAAATTCAACAATTGTATTAATATCTATGCGAGGGATTTCAGATTTGATCACTAAGAATCTCAAAGCATAGGTATTTTCTACATAACCTAGAAAAATAGAGTTCACTATCTTAGGACCTAGCTTCTTCCTCTTGTGTTCTGGGATTAGTACTTTTGCAAGACACCTCCACACTTTAAGGTATTTCAAGCTTGTCTTTCGACCTCTCCAACATTTAAATGGACTACTTTCCTTATATTTTTAAGGGACTCTATTCAGAATATGGCAAGCCGTTTTCAAAGCCTCTCCCCACATATATTTTATAATTATATTTTTATTACATTTTTATACCCTCATCATCTATTTTATACAAATAAATATACCACTAATAATATGTTTTATCTTAATGTGCAGGTTAATGAAGATTAACGAATAAAAGCTCAAAAAGAACTCAAATTTTCTTATTTTCTAACCTTTTATTAAAGCTCGGGATCAAGCTAAGCAATCTACAGAAGTCGAAGAAATAAAGATCCAATATAAAAAGAAATCAAGTGAAAATCATGTTAAGGATGATTAGCCACAAAGAAACGGCGATATCTCCCAATCCGGAAGGCGGAATTCAATATATAATATATGAAAATTGCCTATCTCGATGAGACGGAGTTAACTGTATTTTCAAAATTTTAGAATTCTAATCGGTCAGCCAACCGATTGGCCAATCAGTCGCCCAACCGATTGGTCAACCGATTGGTGAGCGGCAGATTCAGATTTGTGGCCAGATTCGATTCCTTTGTTGCCAAGTTTCATCCAAGGGTTCTCCTTCATTGCTGTAGGCTATAATAGAGGGGTCGAGTGAGGAGTTTGGATGTAAAATATTTTGTAATAACTCCTTTTGGAGAGGAGGGTTACTCTTAATTGAGAAGACTTTCCAAATTTGTAACTTTTAGTTGCAATTAATAAAAAAATATTTTCACCCATTCATATTTTCTTTTCTTCTCTTTGTCCAAGGATGAAAAGGATGAAGATGAAGATAAGATGAAGATGAGGGTTTGCTTTTTATTCCCTTCTTTTCTTTTCTTGTAATATTTTCTTTTCTTGCTTATTTCATGCTTGTAGAGTAGATTTTTATTTATGTCTTTACTTTCATGTATTTACTTTTATGTCATGTTTTTACTTTGTAGTATAGATTTATTTTCTTGCCAATAGTTTAGATTGTTTTATTTCTTCTCTTTTCCTTTTATTCTCCTTCTTCTAGATTCTTATTTCTTTGTTTCATTTTCTAAAGATGTGGAACTAAACTCTTGTAGGAATTCTAGAATTGCATGAAACTAGTATTAATCTTCCTTATAATTTGTGAATCATTCTCTTATGCTTAAATGATCATGTTTAGGATAATCAACTAGAGAACTAATTGGTAGAAGAAGAATTGGATAATCTATGCTTGCTTTGAATGGTAGGATAGAGTATGATAATGAATTCTAGAATTACCATCTATTTGTTATTCTTTTCATGAGTATTAATTTTGCTTGGATGATAATAGGATAGGTTATGCTCACTTTAAAAGTGGTAGGATAGAGTATGATAATGAATTCTAGAATTACCATCTATTTGTTATTCTTTTCATGAGTATTAATTTTGCTTGGATGATAATAGAATAGGTTATGCTGCCTTAAAAGTGGTAGGATAGGTTATACTTAATAAATCTAAAGTAAAATGTGATAAAAGAGAATAGTTCATGAAATTATAAGTGGAATTAGCTAGTGGATTCAATTCTAGATTCCTCATATCTTTAATTGAATCATCCACTTTTACTTTCTTGATTTTCATCTTTATTCTTGATTTTCTTTCTTGATTTTATTTTCCTTTACTTCTCATACTCTCTCAATCTTGTTTTGATTTATTCACACATATTCACATCCACTCTTTATCCTTCCACTTTCATTCTCATTTTTTTTTATTTGCACTTTATCACTTCCACGCTTTCTAATATCTCCACAACCACATTTCTTCTATCACTTCTAATTCTCGCACACACAACATAAGAACCGAATTTGATTAACTCCTACAAACGCCTTCCTCGTGGGATCGATAACTTTTATACTATAACTTGATAGTTGTATACTTGCAACTTTAGGTTCACATATTATTTACCTATCAAGTTTTTGGCGCCGTTGTCGGGGAACGGTTCTTGTAATTAAGATATTTTGATTCTTTAACTTGTGTGTTTTCTTGTGAAGGAACCACTTGGAGCTTGGAGATCAAGGATTAAAGATTAAAGATTGAAGAATTGCTTTCAAGGAGGCTAGGATTACTTTTGCGTGGGTAACTCTTCTTTCTAGTATTTTTAATTCTACCCTTTAGTTAGTTTCTCACAATTAGAGACAATTTGGATTTAAATTTTTTTTTATTTTTGTCGACCATAATAAAATTCACCCTCAACTAGGATATTTACTAACAAGATAATAAATTCAAACAATATCACCCCTTCTCACATTTGTTTGATTGCTAGCCTTAATTAAAAAAAAAATTTATTTTTGCATTCTTTTGTAGTTGCGTTTAATTACTAGGATTGCATTACATATAATAGTAGGAATTCACCAAAGTGATTTGAGTATCTTGACACTCACTTGAAAATATTTTTAAGGGCAAAACCCATTAATCAAGATAAAGTGAATGATTTCATCACCCTTTCCTTAGCCTACAAATCACTAATTCCTCACTACACAAACCCAAGCCTTTTTAAAAACTCATTAGACGTTAGCCCTTAAGGATTCGAGCTCATTAAGGAACAAGAAATCCTTAAGTGAACCGGTTCAAGTTTACTTGAATTAGTTGGTGTCTAAGGCAAAATTTAGGGGTTGCGTAAAGCGCTCCGCAAGGAACGATGTACTTAATTGATCTTTGATCTCCCTTTAGTACTATCCTTACCTGGCTAACTAACCAAGTAAACTTTGATCTTTTCACTAAAGGAGTTTTTGGTTAGGAGCTGGTCTAGTTGAGTCTAGGCTTAACCCTAGAATCTAAAGCGATTGAAAAGTAATTGCATTGATTTGCTTTAGTTAGTTTTTCCTTTTCCTTTTTATCATCATTTTTTTTATCTTTTACTTTTTTCCCCTCTTAAAAAAAACTAACTTTTGGCTTTCTTAAAAAAAATTATAAAAAGAATTTATTTTGGTGTATGAAAACTTGGATTAGGGATAACACCAATCATTTAATCCGTTTTGAACCATTTGAAGAAATGGCTAATCTTAATCCACCCGTTCTTCAAGATGTTTATTATCCAACTAGGAATGCAATTCCTTCTTGCATTAAAGTCCCCGATGTCAATGGAACTAATTTTGAGCTTAGACCGCATTTCATAAACATGCTTCCAAAATTTTTAGGAGTAGAATCTGAAGACGCGTATATTTTTATCTCCGAATTTGAAGAAGTTTGTCTCATGATTAAGATGAGGGCCTTATCTGAAGATGCGATTAAGCTTAGATTCATTCCATTTGCTCTTAAGGACAAAGCTAAGAAATGACTGTATAGCTTACCCACAAATTCTATCTCAACTTGGGGTGAATTTATTACCGTTTTTATAAAGAAATTCTTTCCCATCCATAAAACAGTTAAGCTTAGAAACAGCATTCAAAATTTTAAAATTGCCCCGGGAGAGCCATTCTGGAAGTATTTTGACAAATATAAAGATCTTCTTATCCAATGTCCTCACCACGGTCTTGAGAAATGACGATTATGCCAAATCATCTATGAAGGATTGGATTATTTTTCAAAACCTTTCTTAGAATCAATGCGTCAAGGGGATTTCATGAAGAAAAATGCCGATGAAGCCTGGGAATTTTTAGAGAGTTTATCCGAGAAAACCAGCAGTGGGAACACAGTGATGACAAAATTTCATAGTTCCCCAACCCAAATCCAATGGTCTTTCCTTAGAGACAAACATAGCCTCTGAAGTAAAGATGGCTATAATCATGCGTAGGTTAGAAGCTTTAGAAATCAAAGAACGAGCTCTAGCTCAAATCAATCAAGTTTATGCCTCAGGTTGTCATAACTGTCTTTATCCATCTCATGTTTCAGAGGAATGTCCTCTCCTAGAAAACAATCAATCACTAGGTCAGGTAAACGCTGCATTCCAGCGTCCAGGGAATGATTCATTTTCTCCAACCTACAATTCAGGTTGGAGAAATCACCCGAATTTTGCATGGAATCAGGGAAACTACTCCGGAATTCAAAATTTCACTCCATCTTCAACACAATAATTTCCTAGGGGAAACACAATTTCTTTTAGTTCTCAAACTAATTTCTAACAACCAAATCTAGCATATCCAAATCAGTCTCCTCATCATCAATCTGTAAATCATACTCCTCTGAATTCTGATCATGACAAACGTCTCAATATTTTGGAAAAGAGTTTAGAAACCATAATTAAGGCCTCGACACAAACTACCAACTTGTTGACTCAAACATCCAACACTTTGAATTCATTTATGCAATCAACCAGACAAATTCTCAATTCCAACACTCAAGCCATAGCTAGATTAGAAACCCAATTTGGATAACTAGCTAGTGCTGTGAGTGAGAGAGAAAAAGGAATATTTTCGAATCAACCCGTGACCAACCCTAAGGACACTAGATCAAGTTCATCCTACCAAGCTTAAGTGAATGCAATCCATTCACTACGGTCAAGAAAACAAGTTGATAATCAAGTTAGAAGTCCTCCAAGTAAAACTCTTAAACCAGAATAAATTTTCTCTCCTTCTGATGACTATATTCAGCAATCACCCACTTCCAATGACCAAGAGCCCGAACCCGAACCCGAACCCGAGCCTAATTTTAATAGGTTTAAACTAGTTGCTCCCTTCCAAGATAGACTCAGGCCTAGGAAATACTCTCATCAGGTGGAGAAAATCCTAAAAACTTTCAAACAGGTTAAGGTCAACATTCCTCTCTTACATGCAATTGAACAAATCCCTTCTCATGCAAAATTTTTAAAAGATTTGTGCACTAAGAAGAGAGCAAGAAATGTTCTAAAAAAAGTCTTTCTTGCTGTAAATATCAGTGATATGCTCTCAAAATCCATACCTTTGAAACATAAGGATCCAGGTTGTCCCATCATCTCATGTGTCCTTGGAAATACCCTCATTGATAAGGCACTTTTAGACTTAGGGGCCAGTGTCAATTTGCTTCCTTATTCAGTCTACCAGCAACTAGGTGTAGGAGAACTCAAACCAACAAGATGTACCTTACAGTTAGCTGATAGATATGTCAAAGTCCCCATGGATGAGATAGAGGATGTTTTGATTAAGGTTGCAGATTTCAATTATCCAGTAGATTTCATAGTTTTGGAAACACAGCCTGTTTCCAATCTCAAAGGTCAGATACCGGTCATTCTAGGAAGATCGTTCTTAGCCACTTCTAATGCTCTAATCAATTGTAAGACTGGTCAAATGAAGCTATCATTTGGGAATATAACTACTGATATCAATATTTTTAATACAGGGAACCAGCCAACTAATCAACATCTAGAAATAAATTACCTTCAAGAGGTAGAAGAAGAAAATAAGTCAAATCTAAGTTTTGAGGAAATCTTTGGTGAGGAACTGTAGATTTTAGAGAAATCAGATCAGGTCTTTCAGAACGATGAAATTGTGTTGAATACATGCTTCTTTGATTCAACTTTTGAAGAACTCTTTTATGATGAACTTAGATTTTTGGAAAATAAATAACAACCAAAATTTCAAACCTCAAACATAGATCTTGTGTTTGAGGAAATTTTTAAAGAAGAATTGGTTGGACAGACTTTTGTTAATAAGGAGTTTAAGTTCAAAATGCATAACACCATTGATAGCTACCTTCAGTTATTGCAAAAATCATTGAAAACATTGGAATGCTCTGAATTTAAGCACATCATTGATTATATCATTTTGAATTTCTTTAAAATCCGGGTAGAATTTTTAGTAATAAAGTAGGATTTGATGTAGAATATGAGCTTTTCATGTTCAATCCTTCATTCTACATCTTTAATTTTTGTCTCATAATAATAAAAGAATTTATTCTTCTCTCATTTGAGAGTTTCTTGTTCTTTTGAAAAATAGAGAAAAAGGGGAAAAAGGAAATGAAAAAAAAAAAAGAAAAAAAAAGAGAAGGAGCAATTTTGACTTCATACTCCTCATACCAAAGGTAATTGCAGATTTTTTTTATCATTGTTCTTGGTCGACCGAACAAATGTAAGTGCTTCAATTTTTATCTGCTTTACTTTGTGCATTATAGAGTTTGCATTGAGGACAATGTAAACTTTAGGTGTGGGGTGGGGATTAGTCATTTTTCCTCTTTATCTTAGTCATTTTTCTTTTTTCTTTTCTTACCATTTTTTCTTTTTATGTCATTTTTCTCTTTTTCATAAAAATATTGTCACGTGCCAACTTAATAGAGTTGATTAATAATTGATCTATTTGATAAAATTTAAATTTTCTAATCCTTAGTTAGTTTTATACTCAAGTTTACCTTTTATGATAACTCGAAATAAATTTCTCAAGAAATGATTTTCAAAATAGTATACTTCACTTATGTCTTAACTTAGACTTTTAATTAAAGTAATGAAATTTTTGCATGCTTAGCTTAGAGTTGAAAATAGTTTGTCAAGTTGTCTTGATCTAAATATTTTTCAGGATATATATACATATACACATATATATTAAAAAACTAACTTTATAAAAGAAGAGTGTGAAAAATGGGCACCAATTAAAATTCTCTTAAAATCCAAGGTGGTTCTATCTTACTAAGCCTAAGTTGACCGAGTAATTAAGCCCAAGGAGTATTTTCATACTTAATGACCTAAGTCTAATTGGGTTGGGATTCATTGGTTTAAAACTCGTTAAATGGTCACTTAGAAAGCCCAATCAAGAAGAACAAAATCACCAAGGAATAAAGAGTTTTTAAAAAATTTATATACACTAACAATGTTTTTATGTATATAGTTATTTGTATATATGTTCTTGAAAAATAAATTGATTAAAAGGCTTGAAAATTGTTGAAACAAAGAGTTAGCATGTTCTTTTCAAAACTTTTAAATTAAATTGCTAATGTTAAACTTGGTTTTGTATACTTATGATGAAAAGATTTTCTAAGAGATTTACCTTGGAGTTATATATAAAAATATTTTCTTGAGTAATAACTAGCTTCAATTAGAATGTTTAAATATATCAAGTAAATTAATTATTCATAAATTTCTTTAAATTGGCAAGTTGACTGAATTTATGAGTATATTCACTGCAAACCCTCACGAGACTACAACTTGTACACTAGGATAACCTAGTGGTTTAAAGGCTTGTTGTATGCGCTAAATACAACCGCGATTCCTGCGAAAGTGAGTTAGAATTTTTTTTCTTTCTCTTTCAATTTCTTTATTTGCTAGAGGACTAGCAAAAGTTTAGGTGTGGGGGTATTTGATAATCATATTTTTATTATATTTTTATACCCTCATCATCTATTTTATACAAATAAATATACCACTAATAATATGTTTTATCTTAATGTGCATGTTAATGAAGATTAAGGAATAAAAGCTCAAAAAGAACTCAAATTTTCTTATTTTCTAACCTTTTATTAAAGCTCGGGATCAAGCTAAGCAATCTACAGAAGCCGAAGAAATAAGGATCCAATACGAAAAGAAATCAAGTGAAAATCATGTTCAAGATGATTAGCCACAAAGAAATGGCGATATCTCCAAATCCGGAAAGCGAAATTCACCATATAATATATGAAAATCGCCTATCTCGACAAGATGGAGCTAACTGCATTTTTAAAATTTTAGAATTCTAATCGGTCAGCCAACCGATTGGCCAATCAGTCGGCCAAATGATTGGTCAACCGATTGGTGAGCGGCATGTTCAGATTTGTGGCCAGATTTGATTCCTTTATTGCCAAGTTTCATCCAAGAGTTCTCCTTCATTGCTGTAGGCTATAAATAGAGAGGTCGAGTGAGGGGTTTGGGTGTGAAATATTTTGTAATAACTCCTTTTGGAGAGGAGGGTTACTCTTAATTGAGAAGACCTTCCAAATTTGTAACTTTTAGTTGCAATTAATAAAAAAATATTTTCACCCATTTATATTTTCTTTTCTTCTCTTTGTCCAAGGATGAAAAGAGGATGAAGATGAAGATAAGATGAAGATGAGGGTTTGCTTTTTATTCCCTTCTTTTCTTTTCTTGTAATATTTTCTTTTCTTGCATATTTCATGCTTGTAAAGTAGATTTTCATTTATGTCTTTACTTTCATGTATTTACTTTCATGTCATGTTTTACTTTGTAGTATAGATTTATTTTCTTGCCAATAGTTTAGATTGTTTTTATTTCTTCTCTTTTCCTTTTATTCTCCTTCTTCTAGATTCTTACTTCTTTGTTTCATTTTCTAAAGATGTGGAACTAAACTCTTGTAGGAATTCTAGAATTGTATGAAACTAGTATTAATCTCCCTTATAATTTGTGAATCATTCTCTTATGCTTAAATGATCATGTTTAGGATAATCAACTACTGAGAACTAATTGGTAGAAGAAGAATTGAATAATCTATGCTTGCTTTGAATGGTAGGATAGTGTATGCTAATGAATTCTAGAATTACCATCTATTTGTTATTCTTTTCATGAGTATTAATTTTGCATGGATGATAATAGGATAGGTTATGCTCGCCTTAAAAGTGGTAGGATAGGCTATACTTAATAAATTTAAAGTAAAATGTGATAAAAAGAGAATAGTTCATTAATTTATAAGTAGAATTAGCAAGTGGATTCAATTCTAGATTCCTCATATCTTTAATTGAATCCTCCATCTTTACTTTCTTGATTTTCATCTTTATTCTTGATTTTCTCTCTTGATTTTATTTTCCTTTTCTTCTCATACTCTCTCAATCTTGTTTTGATTTATTCGCACATATTCACATCCACTCTTTATCTTTCCACTTTCATTCTCATTTTGTTTTTATTTGCACTTTATCACTTCCACACGTTCTAATCTCTCCACAACCACATTTCTTCTATCACTCCTAATTGTCGCACACACAACATAAGAACCGAATTTGATTAACTCCTACAAACACCTTCCTCGTGGGATCGATAACTTTTATACTATAACTTGATAGTTGTATACTTGCAACTTTAGGTTCACATATCATTTACCTGTCAATATTTAGGAAGTCCAGAACTTTTAAGTAGACTATTAATCAAATCTTTCGAGGTTCTATTTTTTTCCTTCTAATGTACCATTAGACTGAGGAGAACAAGGAGCAGTTTCCTCATGCACTATGCCAAAAGATTGACATATAAGAATAAACTGATTTGATGTATATTCTCCTCCTCTATCAAATCTTAACTTTTAAGTTTCTTGTCAGTTTGGGTTTCAGCTTCATTCTTAAAAATGATAAATTTTTCTTGAGCCTCATCTTTGGTTTTAAGCATGTAAACATAACAATATTTACTATAGTCATTTATAAAGGTGATAAAATGTTTCTTCATGTCTTTGGTCAAAACACCATTAAATTCACAAATGTCAGTATGAACTAAATCAAGCAACTCTGAATTTCTACCAACAGAATGAAAATGTTTCCTTGTTTGTTTAGTTGTTACACATACTTGACATTTTTTGCTGTGATCTATAGAGTGTTTAGGAATCATATTAAGATTCATCTTTCTTTTGACAGAATTAAAATTAACATGGCCAAGACGTTTATGCCAAATATCAGATGAATCAAAATTGTTACTAACAGGATAATCAAGAACAAAAATCTTATTTAATTGAACTAAAAATAAGTTCGCTCCAATCTTATACATTCCATCGTAATCATAGCCCTTAAAAATAAAAGATCCAAAGATACAACATATTTTGAGATTAGTCCCTAAAATCATTAAAATTGCTATTAAATCCTCCAAATTATATATGTTGGTTTAAATTAGTCCTCTAATTAGTATTTGTTTAAATTGGGGGAATGTCCCTTCAACTTTAACCCTTTTGAATACAAAACTCAAACCTTATATTTTGGTGGTGACTCTAAGGTCGACAGAAGAGGAAACATTTCCCCCTCTCTCAGAACATGAAGCGAGAACTACAGAGGCGAAAAATTGGAGTAGAGTGAGTTAGTGAAAGTAGTTTAGTAATTGCCCATCCATACTTAACCTCTACGACATACCATAGTCAACAGATTGGGTGATTTAAGGAACTGCTCGTAATATATGAAAGATTTGAGGGACTAATATTGAAATAACCCTAAAATTTATAGGGATAAATTAGGAAATATGTAGATTTAGAGAGTAAATCTACAAATTTGGTAGATTTTGTGGGTATTTTTATCCATTCTCGGTTTAAAAGTTTAACAAAGTTTAATTAGATGGGTATTTTAATTCGATGTCCAAAAAGTAGAGATGGTCATCTTGTTTTTCTTGCTCACATGAATCCATTGGCACGTGCATTACTAGTGCGTATAAAAAATTTCTCCTTTGTTGATTGATGAAATTGAAGAAAAGAATACAACCGCTTGCATATGTGCACGTATTATAGTTACTGTGGCTCGTCATCAGAAATAAAATCATAAGGAAAGGTATATGAAAAGAATATAAGAAAAGGAAGATATAAGAAAGAAAAGATAGTGGTATTGTACATCATAAAAAGTCTTCCAAAACATAGCATTACAGGTATATATTCTTCTCTACAATATATATGGTATTGTAATGGGGAAATGGTTATTACTTGTAATCATTTGCAAAGTGGCCAACATTAAACTCCAACAAAAATAGGGAAAAACCTATGACAGACATTTCAGACATGAACTCAAAGCACGTAATATAATTCTCTAACATCAAACTGTGGGGGGAAAAAGATAAATAATACATGCTTTTGTGTGCATCTCAAATATGCTAACTTATCAAAAAGGATAACTGCTAATTCTTCTGCGAAGACAAATATAAGCTAGGAACCGATAAGCCAGTGCCATGGCGATTAGAACCCACACTTCATACAATCCCCCATTGAGATCTATGGTATCAAAAGATGGTGAAGTTTGCAAACTTCTACATCCACCTTTGCTTTGGCATTCATACATCAAATCTCCAGAATACTGCACCTTTAGCAGAAGTCTGAAACCATAGTGCATGAACGATATGTACTTCATCCACCGAATGAATTTGGGAATGTGCTGCATTTCAATTGAGGTACTAATGTAAGTTGAGCATTATATTATGAAGAAAACAAACAGAAATTAAGTTCTTGTTTTAAGATTAAAAGTATTGGAAGAAAAAAAATAAGACATTGCTATACTAGTTACATAATTAGGACAAACAAGTTAAGAAGGGTATCCTGTGTTGTTCCAACTATATCCAAATCTCAACATATATGTTTAGCTGGAAATTGTTTCAACACCAAAGAAATGTGTCAAAAGCAAACTAGGTTAAAAGTAGAGGAGTTATTGTTGCGCTCAAATTCATGAGTGTTCCAATAACAAGAGTTGGAACTATATAAACCTGTAATATATTAGTTGTTACAATTACTCACTCTAAAAAAAGCTATACATACCGTTAGTAGCATCTCACATCCATTCAGTTCAGGTGTGGGTTTGATTTAATAAAGACTAGAGATTTAATCTTACATCGGAGAAATATTTGATAGATGCATGGCTAAACATACTTAGGTTCATGACTTAAATAGGGTTAATCCTTTTGAGTCAATTCGGATCCAAGTAGATTAGCCCAGACCATCTCTTTTATGAACCCTTCCAGCCCAAAACATAACTAAGTCTAGTAGCAGTAGGAAAATGAGTATAATATATTTTCTAGAACTGTGACTGAGTGAAAATATTATTATGACTGCCAACCCGAGGGAATGGAATATTCATATAAACCTACCTGCACATAATATCCTCCAGTGAGTAGAAACATCATCAGCACTAAAGAGGCCATTGTACCACCTCGTTTTACACTTAAAATGACTGCTCCCAGTAGCTCTCCTGTTCCCTAAAATTGAGTTAAGAAGATGGCGTTAATATTAAATCGTTTAGCAAGTGCTGGACATAGGGAATAGTTGTTTGTCCTAGCTACCTCTTTAAATATTAGTTCCGAGGCTTAAGAATGCGAAGATGAAAGATAAATTCTGTTTTTCATACCTCCATCTAATTAAGTTAAGAATATGACATCAAATTAAAGAGAACACGCCACCTGTTCATTTCTCTCTTGCTTGAGATGGTGGTAATAGATACTATCTAAAAACTAAGTTAAGTTTATAACTGAAGGCTTGCAACTTACCTGGCTTGTGAGGACAATTAGTAGAATCGCAAAGAGTGTCAGAAAAAAGCAAGCCACTGATTTTCTGAAGTCGGCCATGAAGTACAGAATGACCATGAAAATGGTCGGATATGTAACGTGAGCTATCATGTCACATAAAGTGCTACATGCGTAGTATACACTAAGTCTGTACATATCTGCTTTCCTTTCTTTCACTAAGTAAACCTTCTCAAATGGGAAGACATAAACTGCTCCAAATAATGATGATGATGTCCAGAAAATGCAAATGTAGAACATCAGGCCAACCTGTAATGGAAAAGATTAGTTTTTAGCAGTATTGAAAAAAACCCGTTATATAACCCGTTTTGTAACTTAACAGTGCTCTCTTGTGAGGTAACACACCCATTCAACGCTGAAACTGTTTAACCCAAAAAAAGACGTTATATTGCGTTAAATATGCGTTATGTTATATAACCAGTTAACATGAGATTTTTAAGGTTAAATTGCATCTCTGGTTAGGATGCGTGGTTGCATCTCCACCATCCAAATCATTTAAACCCTACCCCTTTTAGTCCTGATCACCCTATTCTCTTCCTACGAATATGCGATCTCTTCGCCTTCTCCAACCCAAACCCTAGCTCCTTGCCTCCTCTGAAACTCCTCCGGCTATCAGCGGTTTTTGCGACTCCGGTGAGGTAATTTTTTTATTTTTCAATTATATATGGGGCATCTCAATTTATATCATTTAAATAAATAGTGATTCTGAAATCACCTTCCAAATTCTAATCTTTTATATTGCCAATTTACCCTAAATCATATCAAACTTGTTGCTCCATTACTTTACCCTTCAACATAATTTTTTAAGATCTGTCACGGAATTAGAGTATAGAGATTGATTAGTGGATTACTTATGTTGGTGAGATAATTACTTTCAGTTATTACTTGATTTTGATTAGGTTTTAGTTTTCAGTTAATACTAGATCTTGTGAAATTAAGTTTGCACGCAATCTCTATATATGCAAAATTTCTTCTTGTTGTTACATAATCATGTTTAGTTTGGTTGATGTAGTGAACTTGATTAGGAATGAGAATATATTTGTGAAGTTAAGAACTCGAGAGTTGAAAGTGTTTGGTTTATCTTAGACATGTTTTTATTGCCTTAAACTTGACAACGTTAACGTATTTGATCATTTGATGATGCTTTTGGAATGGTTGTTAGTCATATGTGACTAAGTTGTTAGTCATATATGACTAACATTTGTTAAGAAATTCGATGCTATATTTTTATATTTGATAATGGTGATGTTATGTTTGAAAAGTTTGATGATTCTAAGTATTGAAGTTATTATGAATTGTTAGTATTTATAAAATATCTAAATAATTAATAAACAATATAACCTATGTTATGTATTATGTTTTTTGTATTTTTTCATTAACCCTTAACAGAGGTCAAGCATTACATAACCCATTTTCGTTATTTTCAACATTGGTTTTAGATATGTATATTCGGACAACTGTCATTTGTCTATATTTCTTTGTACACTAGTCTATGTATTTAAATTTCTCGTAATACTGATGTTTCATGTATTATGTAGCATAGAAGAGTCAAAAAAGTTCACTAAGAAGGTGTATTTGCACTTGGGCCAATACTACAGGGGGTCTATTTGCCACAAATAGAACTTACAGGGGTGTGCTTACAATTGGGTGATACTACAGGGTGTCTATTCGCAATTAACCCATAACACTGTTAGTTTTATAGTGGAGTTTGGCGCTTAAGATGTCTGGACAGACATTAGCACATAGAATTCTATTTAAAGATAAAAAGTTAGATTTTGTTTTTACTTTATTCAAAAAAAAAAAAAAAGAAAATTCTCTATGTTTTTTCTTTTAGCTACCAAGACCTGTAAATTTGAAGTGTAAACTCCATTATAGAATTAACTTTCATTAACTGTGATATATGAGGGATTCTTTTGTTGAACTTGTCAGATGAAGGGGGTTTCCTGTAGTTTAGAAGAACCATGCATCGGACAGTGATAAAAATTAATAACAATTTTGCAATAAAAGGGGTGGAAATAAGAAACAGTGAATCACATTTCAATGGTGATATAAGAAAGCCTTGCTCAGACACACTAGGCAGTTTATACAGATATCCCTTAAAGTAACAACCAAACTATTTACTTCATTTTAACCATATACCTCGATGTTTGAGACTCTCGATCAAAAACTAGTATAGTACGAATTTGTTTTTACTACTGAAACATGCCATTGAACCATAAAGGATGCTCCTCTTTCTTGCGATATCGATAAATTTCTTTTTTCAAATTTCCATTCCCCTATACATATATTATTAAAGTTTTTCAAGTTTAGATGATGCTTGTTCTCATAGAACTCCAAATGCATGTGTCACAGTGAATTATGTAAGGGAATTGCTATCACCTGATCCCTTAGTTGGGCCTCTGTATCCATCTTCGACTTCCACCATAAAAGTCCAAGAAGAGTGGCAACTCCAACTGCCTGGGCTAGCCTCAGCTTGTCTAAATAATCGCTGCACCTTTCCCTAAATGTTTTCTTTGATAATATTAAGAACTGCTCTTGCCAACTTATTGTCCAATCCTTTTTCACTTGAATTTCTACCTGCATTTGCTTTGAGTACGGTTTGACTAGTCCTTGGTGTTCCTTCTTTTCCTTGGGTTCGATCTCTGTCTTGTACTTTGATTGGAGAAGCTATAAGATGCCATTGCAAAACAATGTTAGTTGCAAATTTCAAAAAATGGGCAAATTCACAAAATCCCCTGAACCTTGGGAACTTACAAAGATTTTACACACACCCCTCTGAATTTTGGGAATTTTGAAGGATTTATCCAAAACCCCATGAACTCGATAAATCGTAGAAAACCCCCTTCAACTTTCATAATTACACTTAATCCAAACTATAAGAAATTGTCACAAAGAGGGCAAACCGGTAGGTAAATAGTACAAAGTATTTTTTAATTTTTATTTTAAATTTACCTACCTTAACCGGAAAGGGTAATATACAAGTCTAATTTCGTAGATAGGGGTACAATTTTCCGAAAGTGCCACATGCAAAGCAAAACTTAAAAGTAACTCTCTTTAATCACGATACTTAAATGAGAAGCGCTCCAGAAGGTTTCCTTAGATTTATAAGGTTCAGGGGACTTTTTCTAAATTTACCCTATCAAAAATGGTAGAAATCATTAACTGACAACCTTGAATATATATAGTTAATCACCTTAAGCACCTCCCCCTCAAGCTCTTGAAGGTCTGGTGAACCTCGCAAAGCTTCAGGAATGCTGATATCATTCACTTGCCCAGTGGCCAAATCTAACAAGAATTCTGCAGGGTTCATAGCTAGCTCAGGCATGAATCCCAAGGAGGAGAAATACTGCATAGAGTCTCTTGCCCTTCCATGGTAAATTGGAGAGCCATCAGCTATAAGCAAGAGCTTATCAAACATGTAGAACATTCTGCTTGATGGCTGATGTATTGTCGTGATCACAGTTCTTCCTGCCTATAGTTCAACCAATACAACAACAGTTAATACAACACCTAGTATTTGGAAATATGTAATTAGTTATTAACGTAAATTGCAAAAATCCCCTTCATCCAGGTTTTCAGCCAAAAAACCCATTGCCTATGATCTCTAATAAAACCATTAATTTTGCCATGGAGTTTGGTTCTCCAGACTTCTGGACTTCCATCTGTACTAGTATTAAACCCGTGCAAAGCACGGGAAATTTTGAATTTGAATTTACTGTAGCTGCTACAGTAACTTTTTGAATTACGAGTAACTTTACTGTAGCTACTACAGTACTTTTGGAGGTTTTGCTTTTATATGAAAAGTAGTTGATGCATATTAATGATTAAAAGATTTAAACCTTTACTTTATTTGGAAACTACTTATTTTTTTCAACTCCTAAAATACATGGATTTTAAATTGCATGTCAATCCAACTGACCAAGTGCAAATACCTGCAGATATCTGAAGAAAGAATCTCAGTTACAAAATTAACTGTCACAAATGCGTGTGCATGACATTTTTTTTATTTTATTTTTTTTTTTTGGGCGAGCAGAGGGTTGGGGAGCATCTTTTGTTGAACTTTTCAGATGAGGTGGATTCTTTGAAATAGGGTCTAGACGAATGAGGTTTCCTGTAATTTACCCAAATATGTAAATAGTAACTATAATATCTCAGTCCATGCAACCAACTTTACTTGTGGCACGCTGCTACTAACTACTAAATACATATGTTATGCATTGTATTGTTTTTTGTTGCAAAATTTGGTGTATCTCTTCAGGCTTTGGAGTAAATAGGAGTTCGATAAAATATAGAATATGGATATACAAACAAGAATCATCCCAACGGAAAGGCAGAATAAGTTAGTTTTGTAGATAATACTAGTCCTACCCTCCTGGTATAAGAAATTAATCCTTGAAGTAGTACAAGTATATCATGTTTGATTTAAGTAAATCCATTAAGTTGACATATTTCATGATCTTATCTTATTTTCTTTTCTTGTTGTAGAGAATAGAAAAGCCAAAGATCTTATTTATTTAACCCTAACCTCTCTTAAATAGATATTAGGAGGATATTACAAAATAGGTATGAGATAAAACCATATCCAATCACATCTCTTAATATCTCAATAATATCTCATAATATCTCTTAAATCTAAATACCAATAATATCTAACACTCCCCCTCAAGCTAGAGCATATATTATTATATATGTCCAGCTTGTTGCAAATAGAAAATAAAGCAGCTAGTTGCAAGAGCTTTGACAATGTCACATTTGTTCGAAATACTGGATGACGTTAGTAATCAAAAAAATATAGTAACAGCCAGAAAAAATCCTAGGCGGGTCAATCAGTAGAAACCCTAGGCGGGTCAATCAGTAGAAACCCTAGGCGGGTCAGCCAACAGAGAGAAATCCTAGGCAGGTTAGCTAGTAGAAACCCTAGGTGAATCAGCCAGTAGAGAGAAACCCTAGGCGGGTCAGCCAAAAAAAATCCTAGGCGAGTCAGCTAGTGGATAGAAACTCTAGACAGGTCAGCCAGTAGAAACCCTATACGGGTACACCAGTAGAAACGTCAGAAGAACATAGCTGTCATTGCATATAACTACCAAAGATGTTGAAGTAAACAGTAAATCCGATACTGTTCATCAATGACCACCGTACTGTTCATCACTTGAACAGTAGACTTCAACTCGTTTTTTTAAATTTAGGTTATGTTGTGGAGAGTGTTTGATAAGATCTAGAAAATAATGATGCCGAAGTTGTTGATATTATTGAAGCCGTCAATGCCATCAAAGCCGCCGAGGGGAGCATGAAGGCCATGCAAAACCCACTCGACGGCCTTGAGATCTAAAAAGATAGGAGAAGTTTCTGTAGGATCAACCTGGCTCTGATACCATGTAGAGAAATAGAAAAGCCAAAGATCTTATTCATTTAAACCAAACCTCTCTTAAATAGAGATTAGGAGGATATTACAAAATCGGTATGAGATAAAATCATATCCAATCACATGTCTTAATATCTCAACAATATCTCATAATATCTCCTAAGTCTAAATACCAATAATATCTAACACTTGTCATATGATGGATTTGTAGTTATATGATGTACAATTTTGAGTGAACATTACCCTTGCGAGGCTTAGAAGAACATGGAGGAGTTTGCTAGCAGAAGTGGAGTCAAGGCCTGATGTTGGCTCATCAAGAAACAGCAGTGAGGGGTCGACTAGGATTTCGTAACCAATGCTAGTCCTTTTTCTCTCTCCTCCTGATATGCCTTTCTCCAATGCTCCTCCAATTCTAGAGTGTCTACATCTGAATACCAAACGTGCACTATGCCATTATTAACTTGCTGAAATATCTACAAATAGTTGGCTATGCTAAATAAAACATACAGAGCTAGCATATATAGAAAATAAAATTATTTGGGGGTTTCGTCATGTTTTTTGGTCAATGAAAAAAGTTTTTTCAAAATAATTTGGAATCCTATTCGGGTTACACAACCAAGGCTTTTGAACCAGGATCCAAGAACAACCGTGAGCACGACATGGGCACACATGCGCGAAGTTCTATCATATTTTTCCATTAGATCCCTAAATATTAATATTCTTTTATTTACATCTTATACCCTCTGAGTTGTTTAATTAACTCCCCTGAGCGAATATATAACTATTGTGTAATTAATTCTTATCCATTGCCAGCAGTTTACCATAATGCCCGTGATTAGAATATACTAGTCTGGTTAAACTCCAGTGGTTGAACCAGAAAGGAGAGGGAGATTGCGGAGAGAGTTTGCTTAGAGGAGAGAGAAATGGGATAGACTAGGAGTTAAACTCAAGCAGTATAATCTAACCAAAGGTATTAAGATAAAACATCAGTAGTTGACAAGATTTAACCACATCATCATAACAGATTTTGGCGGATTTCACTTGAGGATGTAACTTAAAACAACTTAAATAATTTAAGAATGCAGATTAGAAACATGTGGATTGGATGCCTAATATAAAATATGATAAGGTTTAGGGTCTAATAAGAGAGAAACCCAATTATTTAACATAAAGTTTGAGGATTGGCTAAGATTTTTCAGATAGATTCGTTTAAGCTTCACTTTACTAATATCTTTTCTCTTAAGTATGATATTCTTAAAATTTTTGTTTAGTTCAGGTTTCAAAACCATCTAAAAACTTAAGATTAATCTGACCTCAAACTGCAGTCGGTTGAAAATCCCAGATTCATCTCAATCTGTAGAAAATAAATTGAAAAAAGGAATATCGCAATCACATGAAAACAACTGCACTTTTTAGCACCATCTGCCAAAATATTTGCTACATTTCTAGTTATACATAGATCTTTAGTGATCTCTTGTTTTTTGGGATCTATTAAGTGGTAGTATACTTCCTTAAAAGTAGTACGAGTACAAAATTGTTGAAACAACTAGAAACCAATACTTTAATCTCTGCTTCAAGAAAAAAAATTATTTTAAATTACAAACTTATTGCTTACAGATGATAGAAATAAGTACCAACCTCTCAAGACTCAACTCCTTGATGATTGCATCAGCTCTAGAGTACTTTTGTTGCCTAGTTATGTTGCTCGGAAGCCTTAAGAATGCAGCAAAGACTAGAGTTTCTTCCACTGTGAGATGAGGAAAGAGCACATCATCTTGGGTCACAAATCCGATCCTGTTGAACAATTGCTAATCTCTATCTCAGTATGCTCGTTTTCTTTTAGTAAATGAGAGGGTTAACGACAGGTAGTGCATATATAACAGTATTATAACAACCGATTATCTATTTGTTTCAGGGGCCACAAAAGATAATCAGAATGAAAATTCTACAAATTCGTATGATCATGATATGTAAAGCCTGTTTTCTGGTAATTAAAAAAAAAGATTGAACAACTATTTCTCAGAGAATTTTTGTCATTTCTCGATCAAATATTTTGTAAAGAATGATTGAAAATTCCTCGCAGAGGCTCATACACATATTATCAATTATTCAGGGGCATTGAAGCGTAAATCTCAAAAAAGTTTGCATGTTTTGTGATGCTATTATCCCAGATCATGGTACACATGCATAGAGTGTATGTGCTTTAAAGTTATGAACAATATCATCTTTGAATAACTATGAATCTCAGTTGTTAAGTCTGCATGAACAAGTATGTATGTGTGTACATGCGTAAAGAAAACATCTCAATGTAACTGATCAGCAATTTACTAATTTCAACTGGATATATATTATTGTTAATTTCCTTTAACATCAATACATTAAGGAAAATTGCAGAAAATCTCCCTCATCTATACCTTCAGAAACAAGTATTATCCCTCAGCTCTATTTAGCACTTAACATCCCTGGATTGGTATTTCAACAAGGATAAATTGCAGATGACACCTCTCTCCCTCATGAATTGAAGAGTGATAAGTGCTCACAAATGAGTTGAGTGATCATAAATGCTACTGGAGGTATAGATAAGAGGGGTTATATGCAATCTACCTTTATATAAATAGTTTGTTCTTGGTGTACCTCTTTTTGAGACGTGGGCAATAAGGAGTATCATTATAAGTTATGCTCCCGTTAATGTCTCCATGCAACCTTCCACCAAGAATCTTTAGCAGAGAAGTCTTCCCACTCCCAGAAGGCCCCATCAAGGCCAAGATTTCTCCTGGGCCTACACTTCCTGTTATGCCCTTCAATATTTGCTTGCCTCCTCCTCTTTCCATCCTCAACTGTGAGGCTACACTTGACATCACAGCCTTTACTGGGTTTCGTGACCCCTGATGAATCCTATACTCCACATCTGCAAACTGTATCAAGATCAAAGAAAAAAAAGGAAATCTGGTTCACTCAGATTTTGTTGCAGTTTGAAACTTGTGGTGGTAGTAGTAGTAGTACCTTGAGAAAAATGGGAAGTGGAATATCCTTGTCCTTTTCTATGTCAATCTCAATGTTGTTGGTGTTCTCCAAAGTTGGAGTAATGGGCAATGAAAGCACCCTCTCTTCCTCATAGCTGATTTCCATATCTTGGCAAATTTAGGTACTCTGAGGCCTCCATTATGATGTATATGAGGCCAGGCTAACTATAAGTGACCAAGAACATGTCTAACTGTCTCCCTTCACTTTGTAAGTTTTGATGTTAGTTTGGTTGGTCACACATTTTCAACACCAAGAAACAGAAACTTCCACTTGGAAACGCAAAGATCCTTTAAATTTACTTTTATCAAATCTACATAATCTAGTTAATCTACCTTTATTAGCTACTAGGAAATTGACAATAACCAAAAAAATACAAATTACATCATTCTCATGTGTGAAAGAGATGCATAAATACATAAATATTTTCCGTGAATCATCACAACTCGTGATGAAATACTATTGGTTGATTATTGAGAATAGATTTGCAAGTTCCACAGAGCTCCTTCATTTTCTGTTGGCTAGAAAATATGCAGATCATGCAAAAAGAATTGACTTTATCCATGCCATCAATTATGCAATTGAAGATCATGAAACCTTCATGCAACACCCAATTTATTCCTAAAAGAATCAATCTAGACAAAGAAGTTAGTTGATGAGATGCATTTATTTTGAGTTGTACTTAGCTTTAATTCAAGCTATACCAGAAGGGGCAAATGAATATACATTTATAAATTTGGTTATTTTACACAAACTTTTCCCTCAGGATTGCAGTAACAATTGCAATTTTAACCACATTACATGGGAACCAGTAAAAGAGCCTTGGAGCATTCCGAATTCCCCTCGCAGCAGCATAAGAAAACAACATACTACATTAGAGTGAACAAATAAACAAATTAGGATCCATTCTGATGTAGGAAGCAAAATGATCATCTAATTTAGTTATATAATCTCTAATATTTTCAAGAGCAATGTATAATGAACATCTCAAGAAACTAATAACTAGGCTCTTCAAAGACTTCCAGATGAAGGATTTCTTTGAACGACTGAAATCCCCACTAACTTCAGAACAAATGATAAAACCTTGGTGGAAACATGAGACCTCCAACACAACACAAAAAACCATTAAATGGTTAATTATGAAATCAATAAGGATACATGTCAACTTTGCCTGAGTTGTATGATAAGGCAGGTTCTCCACAGATCCCTATTTGCTGAAAAAAGTTTGAGCAGATTGGCAGCTCATACGATTTGAAATCTTTTCCGTAAGCATAAGCTTAGAACTAAAGGTATTCTCCCATCCTAAAAGCGTGAAAGAAATGTCAAAGGCACAGTGAAGAAAGATTTGTTCTTTTAGTACATCAACATTTGGTTTAAAGATGTTTAACAAACTTCAATATACATAGATATAAGTGTTGCAGGACAGGAAACAAGGAACTAGAGATGCAACACTGAACAATCTTCATTTATTCGAGAGATACAATGAGTGGGTTATTTCTGGATTTTCAGGAACTTGACATGAACTGTCAAAACATACATCTTTCTTCTAGTTAGTGGCTGTGGTAAACTTGTAATCAGGATACAAAGCAGAATAATACATTAATTCCCATTTAACTAATGGGGGCTTTTAAGAAAGAAATCTTTAAGAATAAATATCATTAACTCATTATCAGTGGCAGTCTTACAATGATCCAAGTGTGACATAAATCCATACTGATTGCATAAGAAGAAAAAAGAAAAAAGGAAACATATATATAACATCTCTATACTCAAGAGCTATCAAAAAAATATTCCCATGTCAAGGGCTGGTGGTAAGGTTAAGGAGTTTGGATATCAAATCTGTACTGTAGCTTCAATGATATATTGCTTTGCACATCAGATTAAGATTTCTTTTCTTTTTAAGTAAGATAGGATTCAATAGCTCTGGTTGTTGTTCAATTGGAAGTCGATAGTTTACGCATTATACATCAGCTATGTAATCCCAAGAGTTAAATTCAGTTAATATTTTGGTTCTTAATTGCCAACAGATTCAGAGAGAGAAGCGACAAAATTCCTCTTCTTGTTGCGGGAAGCGTACCTTATCATGTTTCCATTATGTAGTAACCTACAAAGGCTAAATATTTTTTTTTTGGTGAACTCTGATGATTCAAGCATGTCTATAACAGTGTTCTAAAAAGCGGAAAAAAACAGATCTTACACGACCACTTAAGCATTTTGGGCCCTAAGCTGTTTTCCACTTGAAAAAGCCCCCTCCATCAGCAGACTCGGTAGAAAAAAGCTGTGCAAAGACGGTCACTAAACCCAAAAGAAGCCATCAAAAGGAAATAATTTACATTAAGTCATTAACTTGTGGACTATTTGGTGTACATAGTACGCTAGATATTAGTTTATCACATTGTTATGCACATATTATTTTGTTAATATTGTGTAATTGAATCTAAATATTGTTACACATCTATTTCATGGTTAGGATCTCTATACATTATATATGCATTTGTAGAAAAATTTCTTTCAATTTTTTGCTTATTTTATAAATTTCAGTTTTTTCTTGATATTTCTTTTTGTTTTTTTTTTTTAATTTATGTCCCTATTTAAAACCTAAAAAAAACAAAAAGCAAAATACCTTGATGTTTTTTTTCCCATTTAAGCTTCGTTTAATTCCAAAAAGCCTAAGTGGCATCTTGCAGCTTCGCTCCACTTTCTACTTTCCACAACCTTGGTCTATATTAAAGACTAAAGTTTTCCGTAAGCCATTACCCCTAACCAAGAATTGGCATGCAGGACACTGCTCCCACACAAAAGATTCGCCTATCTTCATTCATTGCCTGCAAAAATATTAATTTTTATTCGGTTACAAACATGTACAGGTTAAAGTATATTATGCTCCCTGCTTTACAAAGTTTGATTCTCTTATAGATCATTTTACCATTTTAGATGTTTAGCTAATGCACCTGTATAAAACCAAATATACGTACACCAAAGACGTGTAAATAGATGACTTCATGCATCTGTCGGAGACTTGGTTCATGCCCACTTCAGGGGAGCAATTTCTCAACATCTATACTACATATAAAAGAGGATTGGGGTGCTAAAACTTTTGATTGTCCTTTTGCCCCTCTCAAATTTCATCATTCCAACTTTATTTTAATTATTTAATTTATCTCAAAGTTTCATTCAATGAGCCTTAAATTAAATTAAATTAATTGCAAATCATCATAATAATAAGATTTAATTAATTTCTTAGGATCTTAAAGATTCCATAACTTATTTAATTAAATGCATATGATATGGATCCAATTAACTAACAACTCTTTCATTTTCCCTTTACATAATCTCTTTTTCATGTTTACACTATAAATTACGGTCATCCATTTTCTTCAACCCACCACATCATCTACTAAGATAAATTTCTACACCAACACAATGGTTTATGAAATATGTTATATGAAAAATTTATCAAATGGTTTATAATGTCGTAGCTTGTATATGTATGTTCATGTGCATACAATGGATACTATTTGTCAAATGGTTTGTAGACATAAAGATTTACTTTTATGGAGTTGAAGAGTATATCTCATGTTCAATTCAGTAGCTCTTGATTTCTGTTTTGACTCTTGAATCCTTAAAAAGAGAAGGATAATAGATTATAGGAAGGTTATTATTTGGAAGTCTTGATATTTAAAAATATGTATAAACTTGGGAACCAAAGATTGTTTTCAGTGTGTACATTTTTTCTTGTAGGATCTTTTAATACTTATAAAGAATGTATGATCTTTTTTAGAGTTTAAAGCTATTTAAAGAATATTTCCCTCACACAATGTTGTAATGATCTTTTGTGCTATTTATCATAAGTTATGCTTTTTCTTTTGAATATAGGTCATAAGTTGTGCTTTCTTGTTCATTAGATATATTCGTGGTTTAATTCTTAACTAATTACTTTCGGTTCATATGCACTTTAAGTTCGGAGGTGCTATCAATTTATCCAACGCTTTTAATGTTTCTTGTCCTTTTGCTTTTCTTACCTCTATTAAGCATCTTTTATGTTCTTTCATTAATAATTATGTTGAATCATCTAATGTTGTTTGTCTTCTTTTGATTAATCACCAATAAGTTCTTATTAACTTTAAGCTACAAAGAATAACTAATAAAACATATTAGCTATCTATCTTCTATTCATTGAGTAAATCGAATACACAAACACACACACACACACACACATAGATATATATATATATATATATATATATATATATATATATATATATATATATATATATATATATATATATAGAGAGAGAGAGAGAGAGCTCCTATAAACTTAAGTTGATAGGGAATAGTTATCTACCAACTTTTCTATCCATTGATGTTGCCTTGGGATCCGTGAAAGATATAAAACCCACTTTGAGATTTGTGTGCATCTTGATTTCACGGATCTCAAGGCAAGATCAATGGCTATAAAAGTTGGTGGACACTCCTCCCTATCAACTTAAGTTTATAGGAGCCTTGCTCTATATATATATATATATATATATATATATATATATATATATATATATATATATATATATATATATATATATATATATATATATATATATATATATATATATTTGATTGAATTGTAAAAATAGTTTTCATTTCTTGTATGAAATCCGGATAATTTGTCTCTTGATTGAGATTCTCTATTGGATTAAAAATTGACTTATACAATTCCCATGAACCGAAGTTAGTCAAACAATATCTTTATATCGGTTGTGATTCCATCTTACTATTATAGCTTTTGTAATTTTGCATCTAATAATAATTTTTGCTATTCCAACAAGATACTACACAGTTAATATTAATATTTTTATTTTAGAGGCCTTTGTAACTTTCGTGCATGATATATTGAGAATCAATATGCCATAAATAAATATTATGTCGTAAGTACATATTTAAGAATCAATAATATAGAATATACTATTTACTAATATTTTCTTACACCAAATACACCACGTGCAACGCACGTGTGGCATACTAGTATAACTAAAAGAGGATCACTAGATTCTCAATGCACGTACAATTATGCTAGAGATGATTAAATTGTAAATAATGAAACATGTTCAGTTGGTCAATAATACAAGCTAAAATAAAACTAACTATCAGATTCATAGGCTGAATGCAAGTTTTGCAGTCATTACCTTATTATTTCTTGTTTTGTCAGCACCATTTACCTACAATACTTTTGCTATGTCTCTAGATCGACATCAAAATGAATTGAAATCTTCATGTAAATATTCCTATTTAAAGTAATACGGCTACAATCTATAGTAATAAATGCTGATCTTCAACTTTGACATTTTCAGGGAGATACGTTTTTGTTCTCACTTTGAGATACACTACCATCCATCATGAACTATAGCAACCACGAAAATTTGTTTTAGCATCTTCAGACTACCATCAGCACTCGTTGAAATTAACCACTATTATCTCCTTTCCACATTTGTTTGGGATTGCTACAGTTTGAAGATTCGTGCACTAAAAACCATTATTGCCTCGTCGTTATCTTCTAGTGAATTGACACTCTAACACTAGGATTTCGGGTTCAAAATGAATTGAAATCTTCATGTAAGACTTCCTTATAGGCCGTTGAGATTTTTATGAGTCAATTAAAAGCCAATAACTTAAAGAAAAAGAAGAGGCGGAATAAATTTAGATGAGTGAGGCATTTAAACAAACAGGGAGAATGCAGAGCAAAAAATGAATACCTTTAACGCCCTCCCACATCATATTCTGAGGAGGCAGCGGATCGCCGGTGTTATTGTAGTTCCACCATCGACGTCATCGTCATCGGAGTTGCGTCAGAGGAGGAGGACGAGGGCAATAAGATCAACACCGCTGCCGTCGTCTCTCATTCGGATCGAGATTTGGATCCTGTATTCGATTCGGTCAGCTTTTTAATCCCACATCGGGTGCGTGGGAGTGATTAATAGTATTTTTATTAACTAATCCAACTTAGCTAACCGCTGAGCCTGGTAACTCGGGCTTGTAACCCAAGTGGGAGCAATAAGATTGGTTGGATGAGGCCAAGCAGCGCGACAGGATGACTTATACAATACATGGGCACATATACATACATATGTGACATACATACATACATAATTTGGGTGATTAATCCCCATACAGCAAGGACATATATATACACATATACACATCCCAGATAAGATCAAACATACATTTGGACAATTAAGCCCGTTACCCTCTACTATTCATATATATACACATATACACATCCCAGGTAAGATCAAACATACATTTGGACAATTAAGCCCGTTACCCTCTACTATTCATATATATACACATATACACATCCGGATAAGATCAAACATACATTTGGACAATTAAGCCCGTTACCCTCTACTATTCATATATATACACATATACACATCCGGATAAGATCAAACATACATTTGGACAATTAAGCCCGTTACCCTCTACTATTCATATATATATATATATATATATATATATATATATATATATATATATATATATATATATATATATATATATATATATATATATATATATATATATATATATATATATATATACACATATACACATCCGGATAAGATCAAACATACATTTGGACAATTAAGCCCGTTACCCTCTACTATTCATATATATACACATATACACATCCGGATAAGATCAAACATACATTTGGACAATTAAGCCCGTTACCCTCTACTATTCATATATATACACATATACACATCCGGATAAGATCAAACATACATTTGGACAATTAAGCCCGTTACCCTCTACTATTCATATATATACACATATACACATCCGGATAAGATCAAACATACATTTGGACAATTAAGCCCGTTACCCTCTACTATTCATATATATACACATATACACATCCGGATAAGATCAAACATACATTTGGACAATTAAGCCCGTTACCCTCTACTATTCATATATATACACATATACACATCCGGATAAGATCAAACATACATTTGGACAATTAAGCCCGTTACCCTCTACTATTCAGACAACCATCTTTTGAATTTATTTATTCCTTTTTCATAAACCATTTTTTCAATTTTTTATTCCTTATTCGTAAACCTTCTTTTTAATTTGTTTGTTTTTCCTTGATAAACATCTTTAAACTGATATGAATTTCAAACTTACACATTATATATTAGATACTTATTTATGAAAAATATTGGCAAAATATAAGGGATTTTTCAATAATAGTCCCCAAATCTCTTGCATTTTGATATTAGGCCCCCAAATCTTGATATATTGAATTAGCCCATAAATCCTTAACCTCCCACACAATAAATTAATTAAATAATAAAAATGATGCCATTTTTTAATAGTTTGGATGTTTGCAAATTAAATTTGAATTTAATTTAATGTGAAATTAAATAGTATATTTTTCTAGTTTTGATAAGGAAAATTTTGTTTTTTATAAAAGGTAAGAGGATCAACCTCCTTAGCCCTTCTTTGTTTACCAAAACAATAAAGTAAATACCTCATATTAAGTATCCATTCAATTAGAATTTAATTATCTTTGATCTGTTATATCCGGTTAATCAAGTTAATCCTTCTTCTTAATCCTAATACTCCTCTCTTAACCCCTTGTTAAATAGCACCTAGGCATTTTGAAATTAGTTCCCAAAATTTTCACATTTTGAAACCAGTCCTTCTAATTTTTAGCTAGATTAAAAGATTTTGGGGACTAATTTCAAAATACTTAAAAATTTGAGGGAATAATTTTAAATACAAATATTTGTAGGGCTAATTTTAAAAGAATTAAAAATTTGGTGGTTGGAATGGGGGTCGGTGGGGAGTAATTTCAATATATCAACATTTGAGGGAGTAATTTTAAAATATGATTTAACTTTGATTGAGATGTAGTCATAAGTTTATTTAGTTATATATTAGTATTTGTTTGAATTAAAACAAATCGGTATAGATTTTAGTTAAGAATTAAAGAATTGGAGAAATTTAAAATACTATATAATTTCCAAAAATAGATTTACGAGATTTGCAATCAGAGAAGAGAAGTTATAATGAAATGTTAAAATAAACGGTTTTTCAATATTAGTCTCTTAAATCTTTAATATTTTGATATAAGAATAGGCGACCTGATAAGGTTTCAATGTTTTAAGGGGTTTGCTAATTGAGAAAAACTTGATGTGTTGAATCCTTGAGATTAGATTCGATGATGGGGTCTCACGATTGACGATGGTGGGTTGTCCACCTGCTCTCTTCTGATGCCTAAGTTCGACCATTCATGTAAAAGACTAAGCAATAAAAATGGGCTAGGATTTTATAGTAGATTCATCAATTAGATCGGATGAGATCCTTTTACATGTGCACTGGATGATATATTTATAGTGATTTGCATATGCAAATTACGTAGTACACGCGTCTCATATTATTGGCCGAGGTAGTTATGATAGTTTCTTGGCTAGCAAGAGAGTCTGCATGTCTTGACCTTATCAAGCACAACATACTAACAACTAGGTCCACCCACAATTTCCTTCTTTCTCTTTCTCTTCTTGGTGGAGGTCCCTTCAAGTTCAAGGGGCCATTTGCATCTTCCTTGTTGTCCTTCTTCTCCCGAGGTCTGTTCCCATTGCGAAGCTCGCCTTGTTCTGCTACCCTCATTAATCATGAGCCCAGGGAGAACAATGCCTGGAACTTCAAGCCGACTTCTTTTGTAAGAACCCTAGACGGCAGGGGGGGAGTGAATAGGGTTATTACGATTTTTTATCTTTTTATGGATTTTGAGGAGGAAGGAAAAGGTTGAAAGGATAGAAGAAACTTTGGATAATGCGAAGGATGAAATAGATTAAGGGAAGATCAATGGGAGTGTGACCAGTGTCTAATAATCACAATGGGAATGTCTCTTGAAAAGTCAAGGATGTTTTAGCAAATGTCTCTATTGTGTGAGATAGAATATATAAATATATAGTTTCCCAAAATGTGAAGGGCAGATATAGAGAACTTATATTAACGAGAAATCACAACTCAGAGCTTGTACAGGACATATATGGTGGGTTGCCCTCCAACTGGACTCTGTCCACCTACCTAGCGCCTCAACTAGGATTTGACAAATTCATTATACTTGAACTTCCTCTAAAAGTTTCTGGATTGCAACGCACCTTCCTACCACACTTGACAGCCTCAAGTTGTTAGCTTCTCACCACTTTTTACCCTGAAGAGTTCACTTGTTTACGAGGAGATTTTCAAGAGTTCTCACACTACAAGATTTGAGAACAAGTATTCACTCATATAACAGCAAGCACTCTTGATTTTACAGCTTGAGGTTCTAATAGCTTGCTAATGTTAAAGTAGGATGTTTTAGTGACACTTAAGGATTTTGATCAGGAAGAGTGTATATTGAATATATGAATTTTGATTGCAATATTAAAATGTACATGGTTGGTATGAATTAAATGATCAAGAAATCATTGTATAGAGGGTCTTTATGTAAAACTGTAATATCACTTTATATATATACAATCATCAGCTTATGCTAGGGTTATGCCAAACCCTATTGCCAGATTCTCTCTCTTTCTCTCTCTCAATAATCTCACATGGTATCAGAGATTCAGGTTTGAAACCCTAGAATCATGGTATCCTCTTCTTTGAGTTTCTCAGAGACCTCAACATTGACTTCGACACCTCTAATCTGTGCTTCATCTTCCTCCTCGACCACGACTTCGACAACACCTCTGATTTCGTCCATCCTGACCCCTGTTTTGTCAGTTTCAACAGGGATACCCGACCCTGTTTCGTCAATTTCCACAGCGCCGATCTCATCTCCCTTTTCTGAGATCACCCATCCTCTGCCGCCACCTCCTACTCCATCCATTGGCGAATCGCACCCCCTATTCTCCATTTTGCAACAACAACAACCCTTCCCGATGATGGGTACATCAGTTTGGACTCAACCTCAACCTTCGATAACTCGTGCCTTGTTCCCGACGATCACACAACCAATTGGCATCGATCAGATAGCTTCAGGACTGCATGGACTAAATTTATCTGGTGGTTTCATGCTCCTATGCTTAACAAAGGTGGCCTCTTTCCCTTGTTGCCCTACTCGAAGTCATTCTTTCCTTCGGCATTGACCGCACCAAATGTGACCAATCTCGTCACAGTGAAATTGACAACGGTTGAAGACTATTAGACTTGGAAGATGCAGTTCACCGCGTTACTAATTTCTCATAATTTGCTTGGCTTTGTTGATGGCTTGTGCCCTCCTCCACAGATGTATATTGATGGTGCTCAACTTAATCCCCATTACATATCATGGATTTGGATAGATCAAAGCCCTCGCTCGTGGCTTTTCGCTACTTTGTCTCGAGAAGTTTTAGTTAAAGTTCATGATCTTGCACACTCCTTTCAGATTTGGGATTGCCTTCAACGTCGATCCTTGATGAGTAGCCTTGCTCGAATTATGGAGTTGAAACGCACCATTACCACTATCAAGAAGGGTGAAACTCAATCCATGGAGCTCTATTTACACGAGATCAAAGTTGTTGCGGACTCCCTCACTGCGATTAATTCTCCTTTGAGTGATCAAGAGCTTGTGCAACACACCCTTTTGGATTGAATAGTGACTATGAATCTCTCATTACGGCGGTGAATTATTTTGGCAATTCTATCACTTTTGATGATCTCTGCTCCAAGTTGATTCTCCATGAACAACGTGTTCGTCACTTGAAGAAGCGCGATCCCGATGTTCATCAAGCTCTTGTCGCCGACGTCACAATCTCTGGTGGTGGCTCCACTGGCCGCCTTCGCTGAAGTCCAACCCGCCACCGGGCGGTGCCCCAGCAGCGAGTGATCGCCGATGGTCGGCGGTTGTGGCAGGGTTGTGGTGGCTGCAACCATGGTTTTCGCGGTGGTCGAGGTCACACGTCTAACGGTGGACGTGGGTTTTATGGCAATCAACATTATCGTGCACAAACTCGGGGTCCTCAACTGAATCATGCGAATGGTACTCTCTCCTTTAATTATTCAGATATTATTGACATCGATACTTCTTATTCTTCGCAATTTGCTCATAACTTCGACTCTACTGGGATATTGGGCTCTTGTCCATCTACAGTTGTTATTCAACTATGTGTTAGTCCAGGTCACACAGCTCCAGCTTGTTCCCGATTTGTCTCTTAAGGGGGCTCTCCTAATTCTGTGTCTCATCCTCACACTGCTTCATCCTTTGCTGCTATGTCTCATGGTGATGCTAATGAGGCCTTGTGGTATCCAGATTCAGCCGCGTCTTCTCATATGACACCATTTGAGGGTATATTATCTTGCTCCTCTCCTTAAACTGGTCAAACTAAAGTCCTAGTAGGAAACGGTAATCTTTTACCTATTGCTAATGTTGGTGATGTGAAATTAAATTCTTCTGCCAAATCAATTAATCTTAACTCTGTGTTTCATGTTCCTAATTTAAAACACAATTTAATATCCGTTAAACGCTTAAGTGTTGATAATAATTGTGTAGTTAATTTTGACTCCTCTTCTGTGCATGTTAAGGACAAAACCACGGGGAAGGTTCTTCTTCGGGGTTCCAGTAGAAACGGTGTCTACCCTCTTTACTCCTCCATTCAGTCTGATTTTGCCATAGCTCTCGTTTCCCTGACTGATAAAGCGGACACTTGGCATCGTCGATTAGGTCATTGTGGTAGTCGAGTCTTTCATCAGCTTAGGTCGAATAAAGCTATTGTGTCGGCAAATACTTTCGAGAATAAGTGTGTTTCATGTAAACTTGGAAAATCGCATCGATTACCCTTTTGTGATGTTGAGCACTCCTATAGTACTCTGTTATATCTAATTTATTCTGATGTTTGGCAATCACCTATTCTATCAAATTTGGGTTTTCGATATTATGTTTATTTTGTTGATGATTGCACTCGTTGTTCTTGGCTATATCCTATGAAAAACAAATCTGAAGCTTTTACTCACTTTTGTAGCTTTCAAATATTGGTTGAGAATATGTTTTCCTTCAAAATTCTGATGTTTCAGAGTAATGGTGGCAAAGAATTTGATAACAATGCTTTCAAACAACATTTTCTAATGCATGGAATTTATTTTTGAAAGTCGTGCCTCGACACACTACAACAAAATAGAGTGGCAGAGCGCAAACATCGCCACATTATTGAGATGGCATGTTTCTTTTTGATTGATGCTCAGATGCCGTCTCAATTTTGGGTTGATGCTATATATACGGCTGTTTTTGTGATAAATCGATTACCTACTCCTCTTTTAGACGGCATCTCTCCATATCAACGACTTTTCAAAAAGATACCTGATTATGATTTTCTTCGTGTGTTTGGCTGTGAATGCTTTCCAAATCTTTCAGCTTAGGTTTCCAACAAATTTCAGTCTCGATCCAAACGTTGTATATTTTTAGGATATGCTCCTCATTATAAAGGAAATCGTTGCTTTGATCCGGTTTCTGGTCGTGTCTATGTTAGTCGTCATGTTCCTTTCATGAGACAAAATTTCCTTATTCCTCTCTTGTCATTCCAACGTCACATGACTCGTCTCCTCTCATGTCTGTGATGAGCTTGTCTTTGACTTCATCGTGTTCTCCTCTCGAGTCCTCTTTCTCTATGCCCTTCTCGACACCGCACGTCACCCCTGTGGCGACTACACCCTCTCCTTTGGCGGACTCTTCTCCACCAAACCCGTTGCCTGAGAGCTTCTCGTCTATCTCCGTCATTGCTACACATAGTGTGTCAGCCGGTTCTTCGGCCACACCCTCACCGCCGCTGTGGACCATCGGTCCACCCCGATAGTGTTGCACCTTCCTCAAGCCAGGCTTGGTGGTCGGCTGTATATTTTCTCACCGTCTTCCGCTTCAGGGTAGCTGCTGCACTGGCCGACCGAGTTCGGTGCATTGCATGTGGCAACTACGTCGACGCCACTTCTTCCCAACACACTTCCTACTTCATCTTCTTCCACTCTCCCTCAACTTTCACATCGTATGCAGACTCGATCTAAGTCGAGCATTGTGAAATCGCGTCATCTCTTGTCTCTCCATACAATCCTTGTTGCCTCTAAACCGACTAATTTCACACAGGATTCAAAAGATTTAAATTGGAAAAATGTAATGGCAGATGAATTTAATGCACTCATCAATAATAACACGTGGCAATTAGTTCTGTTTGATGAACAAAAAAAATTTAGTTGGTTGTAAGTGAGTTTACAAGATTAAATATAACTCAGATGGTTCTATTGAGCGGTACAAAGCTCGTTTGGTTGCTCAGGGTTTTCATTAGCAAGCTGGCATTGATTTTCATGAAACTTCCAATCCTATTGTCAAACCTACTACTATTCATCTTGTGCTCTCTTTGGCCATTTTTTTTGGTTGGGTTATTCATTAACTCGATGTTAAGAATACTTTTCTGCACGGTCTTCTTACCGAGGAGGTGTACATGAAACAACCTCCCGGCTTTGTTCATTCACAGTTTTCACATCATGTTTGCAAACTTAATAAGGCTATTTATGGCCTCAAACAGGCTCCTCGTGCTTGGTTTCATCGCTTTAGCAGTTTTCTTCTCTCCCTTGGTTTCCACTACAGCAAAACTGGTTATTTCATGTTTGTTCATCGTCGGGGTTCTGATATTATTCTTCTTCTCTTATATGTTGATGACATTGTTCTTACAGTCAACTCCTCTACTCTCATTCATCGCTTTATTCGCTTATTGTCTGCTCAATTTGTTATGAAGGATCTTGGTGATATTCACTATTTTTTGGGTATTCGTGTCACTCGTCACCCTGATATTCTATTTTTATCTCAGCATAAATATGTTCAGGACCTCTTATGCAAATTTCTTCTTCATACTCTTACTCCTTTGCGTACGCCGATTGCCGCTAAATCTCATTTGTCCCTTACGGATGGTGAGTTATTAGCAGATCCCACTATATATAGGAGCGTGGTTGGTGCTTTACAATATCTTACAATTACAAGGTCTGATATTGCCTTTGTTGTTCATGTTGTTTCTCAGTTTATGCATGCTCCTCTTACTACTCATCTAGTTGCTGTCAAAAGAATCTACAGGTACTTGCAGGGCACAACTGATCATGGTCTCACCTTTCGCAAGGCCATCAGACCCGACCATTGTGGTTGCCTATTCTGACGCTGATTGAGCCGGTTGTCCTGATAGCTCACGCTCCACCTCCGATTATATGATTTTTTGGGCCCAAATCTCATTTCTTGGTGCTCCAAAAAGCAACCTACCATGTCGAAATCATCGATGGAGGCTGAATAACGCGCCCTTGCATACACAGTGGCTGAGACACTATGGATTCGACACCTCTTGGTCGAGCTTGGGATTGTTCTTCGCCATCCCGTGACTCTCTTCTGTGATAATGTTAGCACTACCTACATTACAGTGAATCCTGTTCTACATGATCGTAGCAAACATATCACGGTTGACTATCACTTTGTTTGGGAGAGAGTTGCTCATGGTGATTTAGTTGTTCGATATGTTCCTACATAGCTTCAGCTTGCAGATATTTTTACCAATGGGTTATCTGCTCAGCACTTGGTTTTTTTGAAGACCAATCTGTCCGTGTGTCTTCCACTCGGTCCAGATTGAGAGGGGGGGGGGGGTAATAGTGCAACTATACTAAACCTGTAAGATATCATTGTATAGAGGATCTTTATGTAAAACTATAATATCACTTCATATATATACAATCATCGGCTTATGCTAGGGTTTTGCCGAACCCTATTGCTAGATTCTCTCTCTTTCTCTCTCAATAATCTCACAAAGATGATAGAACATTTATAGCCTAAAAGGATTAACGGTTGGAGACAAAGACATTGGAGGGAACGAACCAAGTTGTAGCTAAAATTTAAAATAAAAGAAGGAGCACGGCCACATGGATAGCTGATGGTTTGACCAGGCCATAAAGAAGCTTGCCGCCATGGCCGCAAGCTATGAAGTACATGAGTGTGTAGAGATAGCACATTCTCTTGAATATAAAAAGACTTTTCATAGAGCTATTATACATGGGTAGAGATTAAAGAGTTCAATGAGAGAGAAAATGGCTACTAGTTTAAAAATTCCCTTGCTTAAAATAATCAAGAGAGAGAAGTGAGCTGCTTAGGTTGAAGGCTCTTATTCTCCTTTATGAATATGATAATATAAGAAGGATATGGGTTAGTGTAGCTTGAGTCAAGTAGAGTGATGTCATGAAAGAATAATTTTTTCAAGGCTCTTTGAGCTTGATATCTGCAAGATGGCCTATTTAAAAAAGGAACAAAAAAACACTCATCATTTTATCTAGATAAAGTTGACGGATATGACAAGAGTGTTATTTTCTTTGCACAGTTTTGAGATAAAGATTTTGCTCAAGAGACAAACTGGGATAATTTATAAAATGAGCTATTACGTCAGTTTTAATAGAAGAGAGGCCATGTGGATTTGTTTATCTTAAATAAAATAACATTGGTTTGCCTTAGAGAAAGATAAAATATTATTGATGAATATAAGGCAGTCTGGATCTATCCATGAGAAGTTCCTTGGGTAGATTGATAGAGGTTCCATGGGAAGATCTAGAGAAGTTATATGGAAAGATCTAAAAGTATGAATTGTGCAATTAATCTTATCTTACTTTAAAAATAGCAAACTTCATGAATTATACCTAAGACTCATGAACCACAGAGACTTTATTGCTTCTACTCCAGCCGAGATTCCAAGCACCATGCAAGTCCTCTTGGTCCTGAACTCATATACATTGCTGATTAGCTTGCTATGCTATTTTAAATGCCTTGTTTAATTGCTCCATTTAATGATTTTGCATTGTAACTTGTGAGCATTATTTTGTCATCACTTACTTTAGATCTCCCTATGTAGTCTTAGGAAGATCATTCTCAATATTAGTAGGAGATTCCTTGAGAATTTCTTTAGCATTTTTCAATGAGGACTCACCTTGATTATGAGTACTAGAGGACAAGATCTCATCAAGTTTTTGGGCTAGAACTTGGTTAGCTTCAGCAATTTCCCCAGTAGCCTTCTCATCTTCTTAGCACATCTCCTTTTCTCTCTCACACAAAAAGGCCAAGTGATGTGTGGCGAGTGGTTATGATGGTGTTGCAATTGGCTAGATCTTCTTCAACTTTCTTCAAAAAGGTCTTGGT
This sequence comes from Asparagus setaceus, assembly GCA_012295165.1. NCBI lineage: Eukaryota > Viridiplantae > Streptophyta > Magnoliopsida > Asparagales > Asparagaceae > Asparagus > Asparagus setaceus. The sequence goes on from CM022705.1 coordinate 40,334,370, forward strand.
TTCAGCATGACTCTTTTTCTCAATTTCTAATTCCGCCAACATATCAATCACCCTTTTCTCTAGAGTGGAGAGTCTATATTCAAATATTTCAGGTAAAAGATGGGAAGTTTCCTGGGAATGAGTAGAAACTCTAGCAATAAAAGATCTCATTGTTTGTTTCATCTAGAAAATTTGTGTACAGCATAGCCATCAGCAATATATTCTACTTTTGTGGTGGATAAAGCAATATAATTTTGCTTTTTACTATACCAAGAGACAAGAGAATGTCCTAGGAATTGACAAGTTGCTCTCGTACTCTTTTTGTCAGTTCTAATCTCTGCAAATCCTGCATCACTATAACCAATAAGGTCAAATGAATTAGACTTTGGATAAAATAAACCATAATCACAAGTGATATCTAAATACTAAACATAATATCATGCTTACTAGCTATAAGATGCAACAAGCTACCAATCATACCTTTGTAAACTTTTTCATCAAACATCTTAACATTTTCATCTTTATCAAGCTTTGTTGTGGTACCCATGGGAGTAGAAAGTGTCTTATCATCTTCCATGTGAAAACTTCTTGACAAGTTCCCTTGCGTATTTTTCTTAGCAAATAAAGATATCATCATTTTCTTATTTGATTTACAATCTAAACAAGAAATTAGTTCTCCCATCATAATCATTTCAAAATCATCTTGCATGATCTTAGAAAATTCTTGCAAAGATTTTCATTGCAAGATTTTCATTAGTAGCACCAAACATGATATCATCAATATATATTTGAACAAGTAGAATCATATTTATCATGCTTGATGAAGAGAGTACTATCTACTATGCCTTTTGTAAAACCATGGCCTAAGAGAAACTTTGATAGTCTCTCCTACCAAGCTCTAGGGGCTTTCTTCAAGCCATAAAAAGCCTTACGCAACTTATAGGTACGATTTGAAAATTCATGAGATGTACACCCTGGGGGTTGTGCAACATAAATTTTTTCTGTTAGAAAACCATTCAAAAATGCACTTTTGACATCTATTTGAAAAAGTTTAAAATCTTTTTGACTTGCAAATATAAGAAGCATCCTAATGGCCGCAAGTCTAGCTAAAGGAACAAAGGTCTCATCAAAATGTATGCCCTCTTCTTGGTTGTATCCTTGGGCAACTAATCTGGCTTTGTTTCTTGTAACAGTGCGAGACTCATCTTACTTGTTTCTGAAAACCCATTGGGTACTAATGATAGAACAATCCTTGGGAGACTTGACAAGTTCCCAAATATTATTTCTCTCAAAGTTACCAAGCTCATCTTGCATAGCAATAAATTATGATTCATTTTGAAGGGCTTCAGAAATATTTTTCGGCTCAATGTGTGAAAGAAATGATATGAATGCATCATGGTTATGTGATTGGGATCTGGTCAAGATACCAGAGGAAATATCACCTATCACTTGCTCTTTTGGATGACCTTTGATGTCCTTCCAATTTTTAGGATGGTTAAGAATGATTTATGGCTCCTTTTTATTGATCCATGCAATGAGATACAATATCTGATTCTTCCTTAGAAGTTTCCTATATCTGCTTTGTGAAAGTTCCCTATAAGTTCCCTTGGGAAGTCCCATGGAAAGTTCTATTGTTGTCTTTGGGAAGTTCCAGAGATTTTCAACAGTGTTTCCTTCTACATCTTTAGCAACAATACTTAGAGAAATATGATTAGTTTCTTTAAATTTCACATAAATAGATTCCTCCACAGTGAGGGTATTTTTATTAAAAACTCTATAAGCTTTGCTAGAAGATGAGTAAGCTAGAAATATACCTTCAGAAAAATTTTGACCAAACTTATCCAAATTATCCCTTATGTTGAGAATAAAGCATTTGCATCCAAATACTCTGAAGTAGCTTATGTTAGGAGTTGTACCGTAATAGAGCTTATAAGGAATCTTCTTCAGTAAAGGTATGATGAGTACTCTGTTCAGGATCAGGCAAGCTATTTTGACACTTCATCCTAAAAATTATTAGGCAAGGATGAAGAATTGAGCATTATTCTGGCCATTTCCTAGAGAGTCATGTTCTTTCTTCCACCAAACCATTTTGTTGTGGTGTCCTTGGGGCTACAAAAGTGTGTTTGATTCTTTCCTCTAGGCAGAAGCTATTGAACTTTTCATTCTCAAATTACCTACCATGATCACTTTTGATGCTAATGATATGGTTCCCACATTCTTTTTTAACTCTTTTATAAAATGAGAAAATATCTGAAACACTTCATTTTTCTGAGTGAGAAATAAAGCCCAAGTGAATCTTGAATAATCATCAACTATAACAAAAGTATATGATTTACCGTTCATACTAGCAACACTTGTAGGACCAAATAGATCCAAATGAATAAGTTCAAGGGGTTTGGAAGTGGATACCATGTTCCTGGCACCAAAGTAATTTTTGACTTATTTGTTTTGTTGACATTCATCATAAAACGTTGTGCTTTAGAGTTGTAAGCTTAGGAATGTATCATCATAAAATTTTCCTTGAGACTTTGCTAATTAGATCAAAGTTTGCATACCCAAGCCGTTTATGCTATAACCATGTATCTTCATCTATGGTTGCTAAATATTTTACTTTTGTTAGATCATACAAATTATTAGTGTAAACATTTACATCTCTGTAAGCTTCAAACACCAAGGTCCCATTAGTATCATAAATAGAGCATTTGTTTGATAGAAATTTAATTAAAAGATTATTATCACATAATTGATCTATGCTAATCAAGTTAGCCTTAAGTCCATCAACTAATAAATTTTTTTTAAGCATAGGTGAGTGATTTTTATCAAAAGTTCCAATACTAATGATGTTACCTTCATCATTATCTCCAAAGGTGACTTTGCCACCTTTATAACTTGCTAGGGTTGCAAATAAGATTGAATCTTCTGTCATCTGTCTTGAGCAACCACTATCAAGATGCCATTTTCAGCTACGTTGGAAGAGGTTACATTCCTACAAAAAAGGGCTGTGATATGCATTTACACTTGTAGTTGGGTCCTTGGGTATTAGTACTCACTTTTGGTACCCATTTAAGATAAGGGAAGATTTAAGCGTTTTCTCGGATAAAACATTTTGTACTAATATGCCATATTTTCATGCAATAGGTGCAAGTGACTTTCGGATTATATTTAGAACCACTTAATCTATGTGCATGGAAAGATCCCTTATAATATTTTTGTTGTAAGAAACCTTAAGAATGTCCTATAGAAGTTCTATACACCTTTTAGGATAACCAATATCCTTGCTGGAAGTTTCTTAAAAATGTCCTAGTAAAGTGTTATGATAAATTATAGCTGGAAGTTCCCTCAACAGAAATATTTGCTTTGCCTTTAAATATTATTTTTTCTTTTTATAATTTATCAATAAGCTCTTACCGTGCTTTAACTTTAACTTGTAATTTAGAGTTTTCTGGAAGAACAATTTCATGTAATGTTTTACATGAAGCATGTTCATTTGAAGATCTTTGTATTTCTTTAAAAGTTTTTTATATTCAACACTAATTTCAAGAAAAGCATCTTCAAAGATATTCTCGAGGTAAAATATCAATATTTTCAAATTTGAAAGTTACCTCCTTATATTTGGCCATGAAGCAAACATTTTAGTTTAACAAACTCAACTTGGTTTCTTGTTGGAAAGTTCCTGCATTTTCAGTGTCACATTATTTTTATTCTTTCCATCCAGCATACAGGGCCTCTCTACTCTTTTGTCTGTGGAATTTTCCCTTTAACAAAGGACAATCCCTCTTTATATGCCCAGGCTTGTTGCATTCAAAACAATTTGAGGATCCTGCTTCATTTAACTTTTTGTTCCATTTTTTTGAAGAACTTCCTCTTCATAAATCTTTTACCAAGTATGGCAATTTTAGCATCGTCTTCATCTTCGTCAGAGGAAACATCTTAGGAACTTTTCAGAGGAAGATTCTTCTTTTTGTTGAGAAATTGATCTTCCTCTTCCATTCTCTTTTGGATATTTATTTTGATTTCATTATTTTTCAGAATATCTACTTGAAATTTGAGTTTACTGATATCCTTGGATAGCTCAATAAGATTGATGATGCTATTCCACTCGTTGGGAAGAGATTGTAGCATTTTGGTGACCATTTCTTTGTTAGTGAGCACTTTGTCAAGTGCATGAATATTGTTGGTGATACCTTTGAATTTATTGAAGTATTCGTCAATAGACTCATTTGGTAATATTCTTATATTTTCAAAGATTTTGCTTTCTTTAATATCGGTAGTGTTTTCATTTGTGACTTCGAGATATTCCCAAAGTTCTTTAGCAATAATGATATTCATAATTTTGAAGAACTCACTCTGGATGTGTCCATTTATGATGCTGCTTAAGGCCTTGGAATTTAGATTTGCAGCCTCAGCTTCTTTAGTGTCCCATTAGACTCTAGGCTTAATGGACATAACACCTTCATCATCTTTCATGGTTGGGACTGTATCGCCATCCTCAACATTCCCCAAGCATCCCATCCAATAGACTGGATGTTGATTCTCATAGCAGCCTTCTAGTATGCATAGGTGTTACCATTAAAGAGAGGAGGTCTAATGGTAGATATTCCTTCAGTAACTTAACTATTGTTAAAAGGGTTTATGGTGATCCTTGTACTCTTGGATGTTAGCCCAAATAGATGAGTAATCATGCTTTGATACCAATTGTAAGACCCCTAGAGGGGGGTGAATAGGATTATTGGATTTTTAATATATTGTTATGGAATTTTTAGGAGGAAGGAAATTATTTGAAAGGGTAGAAGAAACTTTGGATAATGTGAAGGCTAGAATAGATTAAGGGAAGATCAATGGGAATGTCCAATGATCACAATGGGAATGTCTCTTGAAAAGTCAGGGAAGTTTCGACAAATGTCTCTATTGTGTGAGGGAGAATATATAAAAGGATAGTTCCCCGAAATGCGAAGGGAAGGTATTGGGAACTTATATGAATTATAAATCACAACTCAGAGCTTGAACAAGTTATATAAGGTGGTTCGCCCTTCAACTGGACTATATTCACCTACCTAGCGCCTCAACTAGGATTCAAAAAATCAACTATACTTGAACTTTCTTTTGGATTACAATGCACCTTCCTACCACACTTGACAACTACCACACTTGACAACCTCAAGTTGGTAGCTTCTCACCACTCTCCACATTGAAGAGTTCACTTATTTATAAGGAGATTTTCAAGGATTCTCTCAATACAAGATTTGAGAATAAGTATTCACTCATACAACAGCAAGCACTCTTGATTATATAGCTTGAGGCTCTAATAGCTTGCTAATGTTAAAGTAGGATGATTTAGTGGAAATTAAGGATTTTGATAAGGAAGAGTGTATATTGAATATGAGAATTTTGATTGCAATAACTCTTTGAACTATAGGTGGTTGGAATGAATTGGGTATCAAGATGATAGAACATTTATAGTCTAGAAGGACTAAAGGTTTGAGACAAAGATGTCAGAGGCTAAGAACCAAGTTGCAGCTAAAACTTGAAATAAAGAAAGATCACGACCACATGGATGGCTGATGGTTTGAGCAGGCTATGAAAAAGCTTGTAGCCATGGCCACAAGCTAGAAGCAAGCGAGTGTGTAGAGATAGCACGCAATCTTTAATATAAAAAGGCATTTCATAGAGCTAGTACACATAGGTAGAGATTAAAGAATTCAATGAGGGAGAAAATGGCTGCTGGATTAAAAATTCCCTTAATTAAAGTAATCAAGAGACAGAAGTGAGCTGCTTGAGATAAAGGCTCTCGTTCTCCTTTTTGATAATAATAATGTATGAATGATATAGGTTCGAGCAGTTTTAGTCAAGTAGAGTGATGTCATATAAGAAAAATTTATTCAAGGCTCTTTGAGTTTGATATCTGCAAGAGATGGCTTATTTAAAAAAGGAACAGAGAAACACTCATCATTTTATCTTCAAATAAAGAGTTGATGGATAGGACAAGAGTGTTGTTTTCTTTGCACAATTTTGAGATAAAGGATTTGCTCAGGAGACAAATTGGGATAAGTTGTAACAGTTGCTGTCAGGTTAGTGTTAATAGAAGAGAGGCCATGTAGGTTTGTTTTTCTTAATAAAATAAGATTGGGTTACATGAGAGAAAGATAAAATATTATTGATAGAATATAAGGCATGTTGGATCTATCCATGGGAAGTTCCATGGGAAGATTGATATAGGTTTCAAGGGAAGATCTAAAGGTATGAATTGTTCCATTAATCTTATCTTACTTTAAAAATAGCAAACTTCATAAATTATACCTAAGACTCATGAACCACAATAACTTTATTGGTTCTACTCTAGCCGAGATTCTAAAGCACCATGCATGTCCTCTTGGTCTTGAACTTAGGGGGTGTTATTCATTCCAGATTGTTGATTTGGACTCGAACAATTGTTCATGGATCCTACATTCTTGGATTGGGACCTGGATATGGTTAGACCCCCGGACTCTTGGATTAGGTTTTAATTTTTGTGAGTAGAATTCTTAAACTTTTGGTTTGGATTCTCGAACTTTTGCTTTGGATTCATAGATTGAGGGTCGGATTCTCGGACTAAATTTTAGATTTGTGGATTATTTGCATTAGGATTTTCAAATTAAATTATTATGTTGAATAATAATTATTAACAAAAATATTAATTTAAAACCACCCTCATTTCGATTAACGGATGATAACAACAAAATTAAATACATCTTGTAATTTATTTAAACAATTCAAACAAAATGTATGTAATATAGTATTAAATATTTAAAATATTTGTATATTTAAGAAATGTTAAATAATGAACATATCTAAGTTAATATTAAATATATTAAGTGATTAAGTAGTATTAAATATATTTCATTTTAAATGAATTAAATAAATTTATAGAAGTTGATTAAAATATTTTAATATTAAATACATTCAATGTTAGTATATAATAACTTAGAAATATGGAATATTATAAAATTAAATATATTTAATTTGAATATATTAAATATTTAAATAAGTAAAGAGAAAAGGAGAGAGGAAATCCACATAGTAACATCACAATCCATCAATTTTAACTTGGACTTTCTATTAAAAGTTTTTCATTAAAAATTATAGAGATGGAATGGAGTGTGGACTTTGAAATCCTAGTCCTAATAACAATCCTAGACAACCAATAACACCTTAAATTCAAATCCAAATCCTAGTCCTAAACTAATAACACGTTAAATTCAAATCCAAATCCTAGCCCTAAACCAATAACATATTAAATTTAAACCCAAATCCTAGCCCTAAACCAATAACACCTTAAATTTAAATCCAAATTTTAGTTCGAAATGAATAACACCCAAAATTGAAATCCAATTAAAAGTCCGAATCCAAATCAACAAGCCACAACCAATAACCCCCCCTTTAGATACATCTTTGCTTGTTTGTTGGTTAGCTTGCTATGCCATTTTGCTTGCTTTGTGTCGTTGCTCCATTTCATGATTTTGCATTACAGGACTTGTGAGTATTCTTTTGTCATCCATGTACTATCTAAAACATTCAACACTTAATCATGATATTAGCACATATTAATTTAGTTTTCATTTGTCAAGATATAGAGTTCAAATCTTTGAGTGGCCACCTCCAAGTCATGCAGTGGAAAGCCATCATCAATCGGAAGGTGCCCCCTCAAAAATTCCAAGAGAACTTCTTGGAATATCTCCTCTTTCCCTCAATTGGCATGTACTCGTCTATTACGAGAGGCTCTTTGATCATCACATTTTATTACACTTTTATACCCTCATTATCTATTTTATTTAAATATATATATATATATATATATATATATATATATATATATATATATATATATATATATATATATATATATATATATATATATATATATATATATATATATATATATATATATATATATATATATATATATGCTAATAATTATTTTATCTTAATTTACAGGTAATATAGAATTATTGAATAAGAGCTCAAATGAAGATTATTTCAAGCCCAAAAGATCTCTAATGAAGTCCAGGATGCCTAAATCCAAAGCCCACGACTAAGTTTAGAAGCAAAATCTCAACACTGATCACTTTCTTGGTCATAATTATTAATAACTTGGCTTGCAATTGAAAATCAAATCAAATATGGAAAACATAAAGTCAAATTCGTGCCCAGGATGGTCAACCGCAAAGAAAAGGCGATATCTCCCAATCCGGAAAACAGAATTCAGCATATCATATATGAAAATCACCTATCTCGACGATACGGAGCCATCCAAATTATCAAATTATAAAAATTTCATCAGCAGAAGTGGGTTATGATAGAAATCCGAATTTTAGTGATATATATTTAATTATTTGAAGGCCAAGTCAAATTCTAAGAAGCCCAAGAGCATTTAAGAGAAGCCCAAGAGTTTTAAATAAATTAAATATAAAAGAAATAAAGCCTACAAAGCCCATCTCTCAAGTATTGAATCAATGGTCTAGATTATTTTAGGAGATCTTATGGTTATGAGGGTTGCTTGGGGCCTAAGCCAAATCCTATGGTTGTGAGGGTTACTTGGGGGCCAAGACAAATCCAAAGATTGTGAGAGATTCTTGTAATCTATATATAGAGGGGTAGAGTGAGAGCTTAAAGTGTAAAATATTTTGTAAAAATTCTATTTGGAGAGGAGGGTTACTCTTAATTAAGAAGACCTTCCAAAAATTATAACTTTGTTACACAATAAATAAAATTTTTTACCCATTTAATTTCCTTTCTCTTCTTCTTGTCCAAGGACCAAAAGGAGGATGAGATGAAGATCAGGAGTTGTTAGTTTTTTTTATTTCTTTTTTATTTCTTGTTCATTTATATGTTTTATAGCTTAGATTTACTTTCATGCAATATCTTTAATTCTTGTATTTACTTTCTAGTATAAATTTTTCTTTTCTTTAATTCACCTTGAGGCTAAAATCCTCTAGGGAATAACCCTTTTCTAAGTGTGGAGCTAATATTTGTGGGATCCCTAGAGATTGTTTAAAACTAGCTAACAAATCCAACTTATTCCCATAAGATTGAGATAAGCTAAGTGGATCTACTCTAGATTCCTCATATCTTTAATTAATCCTCCATACTTTACCTTCTTTATTTTCCTCTTATCCTTGCTTTTCATTTGTTTGTTTTCCTTCAATTTTCTTTCTCCTCTCTTGATTTCATTTTCTTTTTATTTGCACAAATCACAATCACTCTCCATCTCTCAAACTCATTTTCTTTTATTTTCACTTTACCACTTCCATCTTTAAATCCCTCCACACTCACTTTCTTCCTCGTTTTTATCACACACATTTTCTAATCTCTCTCCACTCTCATTTTCTTCCTCGTTTTATTGCGCATAATCCACAACCACTCTCTCTAACCTCTCCACCACCACTTTCACCATGTTTTACTTTTATTTTGAATAACTCCTAATTGTCACGCACATAATCTAAAAAGAACCAAACTTGGATAACTCCTACTTCACGTTCCTTGTGGGATCGATAACTTTATATACTATAACTTGATCAAGGTTGTATACTTACAACTTAAAGGTAATCCCGTTTTTACCCCCATCAAGTTTTTGGCGCCGTTGCCGGGGAACGATGTTTAGTAGGAAATTTTCCTATTTTAGTTCTTTAATATGTGTGTTTTTCTTTTGTGAAGGAACTTAGAGCTTGAAGATTAAGAGTTGAAGATTCAAGATTGAAGAATTGCCTTCAAAAAGGCTAGGATAGCTTTTGCGTGGGTAACTTTTCTATCTAGTATTTTTAATTCCACCCCTTAGATAGTTCATTCACATTGGAGACAATTAGGATTTAAAAAAAAAACATTTTATTCTTGTTGACCATAATAAAATCCATCTTCCACTTGGACTTTTACTAACAAGATAATAAACTCAAACAAGAGCTTCATTTCTCACACTTTGTTTGATTGTGGACCATAATAAAAAATAAAAAAAAATTTATTTTTGCATCCTTTTAAGTTGCTTTTAATTTCTAGGGTTGCATTTCATATAATAGTAGGAATTCACCAAAGTGATTTGAGCATCTTGATTTGACACACACTTGAAAATATCTTAAGGGCAAAACCCCCTAATCAAGATAACATGAGAGATTTCATCACCATTTCCTTAGCCCACAAATCACTAATTCCTCACTACACAAACCCAAGCCTTTAAAAATTCATTAGACATTGGCCCCTAAGGATTCGAGCTCATTAAGGAACAATAATTCCTTAAGTGAACCGGTCCAAGTTTATTTGGATTAATTGGTGTCTAAGGCAAGGTTTAGGGGTTGCGTAAAGCGCTCCGTAAGGAACGAGGTACTTAATTGATCTTTGATCTTCCTCTAATACTATCCTTACCTAGCTAATTACCCGAGTAAACTTTGATATTTTCACTAAGGAAATTTTTGGTTAGGAGCTGGTCTAGTGGAGTTTAGGCTTAACCCTAGAAGTTAGGGTGATTGAAAAGTGTTTGCACTGATTTATTTTAGTTAGATTTTTCTTTTATCTTTCTCCTTCTTCTCATTATCTTTTAGATTTTTTTTATTTTTCCAAAAAAAACTAACTTTTGATTTTCTTAGAATTTTTTGATTAAAAAATTTAAAAATAATTTGCTTTGGTGTATGCAAGTATGGATTAGAGATAATACCAATCGTTTAATCCATGTGGAATCAAATTTTGAAATAAAAGTAATAGCACCCATTCTTTAAGACATGTGTGACCTTAGTTTTGAGGAAATCTTTCTTGAGGAGCTGGAAATCTTAAAAAAATCAGATTTAGTTTTTCAAAATGAGGAAACTGTGTTGAAAACATGCCTCTTGAATGCAACATTCGAGAAACTCTTTTCTCGATAAGCTTAGATTTTTGAAACAACAACCAAAATGTTAAATTTTCATTAATCAAAATTTTAAGTTTAAAATGCATAACACCAATAATACCTACCTTTATTTCTGCAAAAATCATTGAAAACCTTGGAATTTTTAGAATTTGAGAACATCATTGATTATATCATCTTAAAATTCTTTAAATTTCATGTAGAATTTTCAGTAATAAGGTAGGATTTAATGTAGAATGTGAGCTTCTCCTATTTCATCTTTTATTCTACATTTTTATTTTTGTCTCATAATAATAAAAGAATTTATTCTTCTCTCATGTGAGAGTTTCTTATTCTTCTTTGTTTCAAAAAAAAGAAAAGATATATATAGGGAATACATTTTGACTCCATCACCCTCATATCAAAGGTAATTGCGAATTTTTATCATTGTTCAAGTCGATCGAATAACTGTAAGTGCTTCAATTATTATATGCTTTACCTTGTGCATAATAGAATTTGCATTGAGGACAATGTAAAATTTAGGTGTGGGGGTGGGCTTAGTCATTTTTTCCTCTTTGTTTTAGCCATTTTTCCTCTTTTTCTCACCATTTTTTCTTTTTATATTAAAAAATAATAATAATTTTTTGTCACTTGCCAACTTAATAGAGGTGCAATAATTACTTTTCTTTTATCTAATCTTGATGTGTTTGCTTGGAGTCCGAGGATATGCCGGTATCTCGCTGAGTCATTTGCCATGAGCTCTCTGTCGGCCGAACCGCCAAGCCGGTTCGTCGGAAGAAGAGGCACACAGGGCGGCGGCGAAGAGGTCGAGCGGCTCTCGAAAGTCGACTTCATTGGGAGGTCGGTATCACGAATGGTTGTCCAACATCGTCCTAGTGAAGAAGTCTAGCGGCAAATGGAGGACATCGTCGACTTCACCGACCTCAATAAAGCTCTTAAGGGCGGCTACCCTCTTCCCGCATCGATCGGTTGGTCGGAGAAAGTCGCGGGACATCGAGTTCTTGAGCTTCTTAGGCGCTTTCGGTTACAACCAGATCCGCATAGCGAGCATGATCAAGAAATCCTTTGTCCTTGGCCGGGGCACCTTTTGCTACAAAGTAATGCCCTTTGGTCTCAAGAACGCCGGTGCAACCTATCAAAGGCTGGTCAACAAGATCTTCAAACCCCAGCTCGGTCGCAATGTGGAGGCCTATGTGGATGACATCTTGGTAAAATCGAGACTCGCAACTGCCCACATTACCGATTTAGAGGAAACCTTCGCCACCCTCGGCGCTACATGAAGCTCAACCCGACTAAATGTGCTTTTGGGGTACAATCGGAAAATTTACGGATTTATGATCACCCGAGAGGATTGAAGTCAACCCGGAGAAGATAGAGGCCATTGGCGACTCGAGCAGCACCATGAAGGATATTGAGGCTCAATGGAAAGATAGCGCCTTAGGGCTTCCTCTCAAGTCGGTGAGAGAAGCCTTCCTTTCTTTAAAATACTCGGAGGGGCCAAAGATCCCAAGAAGAAGCTGGAGTGGATGAGTCTTTGCGTGCTTGAGAACTCAAAGCCTATCTGAGCACCAAGCCGCTCTTAAGCCAACCCACGAAGGAAACCCTATACACTGTGCTTGCCATCTCGCTGAAGGCGTGAGCTCGGCTTCGTTGGAGGAAGACCACATCCGGCCGGTCTATTATGTCGTAGGATCTTAAGAGCGGGGAACTAAACTACCCACAGTGAAAGCATCCTTCGCCCTCATCACCACGCGTGAAGCCGTTCAGTACCAAGCACACCTATCGTCGTGCGGACGAGCCTCCCGATGAAGAAATCCCTAGGGAGCCCACCACGTCTGCGGGAGAATGGTCGGCGTGGTCGTCGAACTTAGTGAATATGGCGTGCGATTCGAGCCGGGACCACCATAAAGGCACAAGCATTGGCCGACTTCCTTATAGAATCCACCTCACCGGATGGCGAACCCGGATGATCTCGTGTCCACTGCCCAGCGCCCCAAAAGGGAGGAAGCAACGCCTCCCCATGCCCTTTGCACGAAGGCGACTCCCGAAGTCGCCTCTTGGTGGAAAGTGAAAGTGGATGGATCCTCAAGTGAGCGGGGGGCCGGGGCGGCGTGCATCTGCGACCAGAGGAAGGTCACGAATCCATCGCCTTCAAGTTCCCGCCTCGAACAATGAGGCGAATCTGAAGCTCTCATCGCCGGCACGTGGGTGCACGGCGACAAAGGCCGAGAGCTCGATTGTGTTGGCGATTCTCAGCTGATGGTTCATCGGGTTAGCGGCAAGTGCACGCCAAAGATAAGAGGATGGCTCGGTGCACGAAGATTGTCAAGGACTGTTGCCGCCGTAGCGTCAAAATCGTCCAAGTCCCGGCCCTTGCGCGGCGAGGCGCCTTGTCGGCTTCGGCGTCAACCGGCTCCTTGAGTAGCTCGGACCCATCTTTGCCGACACACTCCGCATCCGGCATTGCGGGACCCCCTCGGGCGTCATGCAAATAGATACTCCCCATGAATCTGGCGGATGGACCTATCATCCAATTCTTGATGGCGGCTCTTTACCTACCAACGGCCGAAGCAAGAGTTTCGCAGAGAACAGCGCCCGCTACCTCATGATTGGCCGGCTCTGGGGCGTCCTATCTAGCCGGGTGGGGCCCTATCTTCGGTGCCCGACCGGCCGAAGCTAACTATGTTTTGAGGAAAATCCATGAAGGCACCTGCGGCAATCATCCAGGGGCGAGAACTCTCGCCCAGAAGATCATACGCCAGGGATACTATTGGCAAACCATTGCGGCCGACTCCCGGCGGCTCGTCTCCACGTGCAAAAGTGTCAAGCTGTTGGAGATTCCCAGGCAGCCAGCGAGCTGACTTCTATCTTCAGCCCCTTCCTTTGCATGATGGGGTGGATATCTTGGGGCGCTCCCCTTGCTTCGGCGCGCAAGTTCCTGATAGTCGCCATCGACTACTTCACCAAATGGATTGAAGCCGAGCCTTTGGCAAAGATCGGGGAGAGCAACATCACCGGCTTTGCTTGGAAGTCGATCGTATGTCGGTTAGGCGTCCCCCGCTCATTCATCACCGACAACGGCACCCAGTTCAGCAGTGGGGGCTTCCAAGATTTTTGTGAAGAATGGGAGATCAAGCTCAAGTTAAGCCGGTAGCCCACCAAGTGCAAGGTGGCGGAAACGCTAATAAATGCATCCTTCAAGCTCGAAGAAGAGGGTCGACCAAGCAATTGGCAATTGGGTCGAAGAAGCTGCGAGCATCTTATGGTCATCAGACAACCCACAAGAGCTCAACGGAGAAACCCCATTCATGCTAACTTATGGAGCGGAGCGGTAACCCGATGGCGGTCGGCATGCCTACCATCCGACTCCAACATTTCGATGAGGAAGTAAATTCGATGGACTTGAGGGCATTTGGACCTGATGGATGAGATCCGGGCCGCTCTCTGAGACAAGTCATCAATAAACCCGGATCGCCCGATACTACAACAAAGTCCGACCAGGAGATTCCAAGTCGACCTAGTGCTGAGGAAGGCGCCGACAAGGACACCAGCGTGGCAAGTTGGCTAATGGGAGGGGCCCTACAGTCCTTGAAGAACCACGCCGAAACATCTTGACTCGAAGCCCAGAAGGAGAGTCCTACAACATCTGCGGAACATAGAGCACCTCGGAAGTTTTTCAATAATTTAGTGTTGTAAATTCAGTTCATTCCCTCCCATGCAATTGATTATTCGCCTCTAATTATTGTTGCTTGTCATGAACTATGCAAGCGTCAAAACTCTTGCTTCGGCCGAATCCGGCGTCAATCAACCCCTCCGGTATTAGCTCAGCCCACGACTCACTACTCGAGTTAGGAAAACCGACCAGCTAGCCGAGTCAAGGCAATTTTAAATCGAGATGGGTCGTCGACCACGTCCGCTAAGTAGAGTCAAGAAACCCTTCTCGCTAAACCGAGTCAAGAAACTCTTCTCGTTTAGCCGAAGTCGAACTCTTCGGCTTGGCGGCGGGTGATCTTGCCCGTTCCACTAAGAAGCGAGCCCCATTCGCCCGGCGAAAGTCGGGTTATCCTTCCTCGATAGGCCGAGCCAAGGCCCCTTTCGCTCACCAACCGGCCTTGCCGAAAAGACACAGGCTCCGGGTCCCAGGCACCCGACCCAGCGGTGCGTCCTCTGGTCGTCGTCGGCTCCCGAGGGGGCGACTCGAGGCTTGCTCTTTGCCTTAAAATAGAGATCGGCCTGCCGACCTAGGCGCCCACGTAAGTCCTAGGCACCCGAGCGGTCGTCCTCTATGGCGTCATCGCTCCCAGCGGGCTTCGAGCTTGCTCTTTGCCTTAAAGCAGAGATCGGCCTGCCGAAAAGACCTAGGCGCCACGTAAGTCCTAGGCACCCGACCAGCGCGGTCGTCCTCTACGAGTCGCCTCCCCACGGGGACCGATTCGAGGCTTGCTCTTTGCCTTAAAACAAATATCGGCCTGCCGAAAAGACCTAGGTGCGCGTGAGTCCTAGGCACCCGACCAGCGGTCGTCCTCTGAGTAGTCGGCTCCCCGGGGCGACTCGGGCTTGCTCTTTGCCTTAAAGCGAGATCGGCCGCCAAAAGGCGCCCGCGTAAGTCCTAGGCACCCGACCCACGATGGGTCCTCTGAGTCGTCGGCTCCCGGGGGCGACTCGAGCTTGCTCTTTGCCTTAAAGCGAGATGGCCCTGCGACCTAAGGCGTCCACGTAAGTCCTAGGCACCCGACCAGCGGTCGTCCTCTGGTCGTCACTCCCGGGAAGGGCTCGGGCTTGCTCTTTGCAAAAGCGAGATCGGCCTGCCGAAAAGACCTAGGCTACGTGAGTTCTAGGCACCCGACCCAGCGCTGTCGTCTCTCTAGTCGTCACCGGCTCCCTGGGCCACTTCGAGGCACTCTTTGCCTTAAAATAGAGATCGGCCTGCCGAAAAGACCCGGGCTCAGGTCCTAGGCACGACACCGACGGTGCGCCCCTACGGGGTTGTGCGGCTCACGTGGGTCCGACTCTGGCTTGCCCTATTCCCCAGAGGGAAGATCAGCCTTACCAAAAGAGTCGCAAATGAAGATCCAGATGTAAGGCCGGCCTTACACATCCGACTTCTTGGTAGGCGGCCCGGCCAAATGACCCCGTGCGATTGGACCAACTTCGTGGTCTAGCCCAGAGGCCGACTTGGATGATTTTACTTATAATGTTCATTGTATGCCCCACAGGGGCCGACTTGGATTCGATTTACTTATAATGTTCATTGTATGCCCCAGGGGGCGGACTTGGATTCGATTTTACTTATAATGTTCATTGTAGCGGGAACCGACTTGGATGATTTTACTTATAATGTTCATTGTATGCCCACGGTAGACTTGGATTCGATTTTACTTATAATGTTCATTGTATGCCCAGGGGCCGACTTAGATCGATTTTACTTATAATGTTCATTGTAAACCCCATAGGGGCCGATTTGATTCGACTTATAATGATTCATAATATACTTACAGTAGGCTTGATTCGATTGATTTATAGTGCTCATTGCAAGCCCCGAGGTAGTAGTATTCGGTGAGTTAACAATGTTAGTTGTAAGCCCCAGAGGCCGACCTAATTCCCAATTAACAAGCCTCGCCGATCAAAAAAAAAAGAGAAGAGCCAGAGAGTGAGTCGAATGGATGACCACCGTCGCTAAAATGCAACCTTTCATTGATATTCCAAGTAAAGTTTACAATGGTCTGTAGCGACCAGAAAAGCCAAGACAAAAGAAATTAAAAATACAAGCAAACCCAAATGGACATCCCAATCACCGCTGTCGCCACCATCGACATCTTCGACCTTACGGCCGCCTCCGCTCGTCTCGGCGCCTATGCCGACGCTCTCCTGGGAAAGGAAGCGCCGCAATAGTTGCAGAAGTTAATGAAAGGGCACGAAATGTGGGAAGTCAGTGAAATCTTGTCAAAGGATTTGGAGCGGTGACCCCATGGCTTCATACCGGCACAATAACTTCGGAACCCATGGATGCAAACAAGGCGGCGCTTCTTGGAAAACACCGGCGCTCCAACTATTCCTCGCTGAAACAAACGGGGCGACAAGCCGTGCCTATCACCAGTGCAAACAAAGTTTCCCCTTCTTCACGGATGATCGGAACTCCGCCCGGCACTCTCATGGAAACCAGCGGAGATGGGGACTCGGGAGAGAACCCCCTCCACACCCACCATCTTTCGTGGCTCGCCGGCGCTCGGTTTTGAGACCTTGAAAATGGCGTCGAGCCAAAATCAATGCCAATCTACGAGAACGAAGAGTAGTTGCCTCCTCCCTATTTATAACAAAGCCCATAAATGCTAAGCCCCCTGATCAGCAGAGGAAATTAAAATGTGGAACTCGAGCGTCACCTCGAAATCATAGAGGCACGAATCAGCCTCGAAAATCGCAAGCGCCTCTTTATTTTAAATGAGACCTACAGCGTATCCCGAAACCTAAGAGTCGACAATTAGAGGGCGGCCCGGGCGACATCTGCGCCCACTCGAGAGATGAATGGCGCCCACTCCAGGCCGTCGGTGACCATGCCACCCGATGGTGACGACTCACCTAAAGGGTCGATGTGTCAGACGCTTAAATTACCAATCAGCCGGCCGGGCCATGATCATCGCTTCGACCCATTTGCCCTATCGCACAAACCCTAGATAGCCGTTCGGGCCAAAGTATTTGTTGCCACAAAGCCTAAAGGGCATTCCAAAAAGGGGAGTTTGGCAGTGAAAACACAAACTAGGTTCCATTCATAAGTGAAATGTATTACAAGTACAAGGTGATTTTCGGCCAAAACGAAACAAAGAGAACGAACAAAGTGCTAGGCGACCTAATCTCCTCCCTGCCGCCATCTCCCTCCTCTCGTCTTCACCCTCGTCTTCCTCGTCATCCTCATCCTCATCAGGGTTGTCCTCGCCGCTAAGTTGCACCTCGCCGGCTTCCGGGCCTTGCAGAATGCGAGAGAACTTTCCACCACAGGAGGATATGCGAGGCTCAATGTTGAGAGGCGTCAGAAGGAAGTTGGGCTTTAAGTAGTCGTAGCAGCTTTGGCTGACTAGGGGACGCTCTACTTTTCCCATAGGCCCTTGCATACTCTTCAACGACCTCCTTCTTGCCCTCCTCCGGCGTTGCGAGCTTAAGCGGGCCGATCGACCTAAGCGTCGTCAAAGGCGATCGATGAGCGCTTCGACTCATCGAGGCGACCCGTAAGTCCCGGCCCTCAAGCCTCGCGACCCCGGCTCACTCTCCGGCCCCGACTTGAGCCTTCCACTCCTCGATCTCCCTCTGGAGCCCTCAACCGTCCTCTTCAGTGCGACCTCTTCCTTCAGCTTATCGATGACGGCCGCCTGCTTTGAATGATGAGTTTGGAGGTTAGCGATCGTAGATTGCTTGGCCTCCAATTCAACGCGCCACTTGGCGCCGACCTGCCTTCTCCGCCTCAAGGCGCCCTCTTCTCCATTTCTTCTGGCTCCCCTTCTCGCAGCAAGTCTCTCCGAGTTGCCGCCACTTTCATCGTGCATGACAGCCGGTTGAAAAGCTCCTCCCCGACCAAGGCCCCTCGAGTTTGGTAACTCAAGAGGGCTAACCGGAGGCCAGTCGAAGGTGTCTCCTCCAGGAGATCCCTATCATGGGGAGGTGAAGCTGTTCGAAGCGACAAGGCGCCCCATGAGAGAAGCACCGTACCCTCTTTGTGGAGGGAATGGTGGGAGATGAACTGCCGCTTTGGGAGGGTTCCTCTCTTGCGGAATACCCTTCCCACAGATCACCGATGAGCTGGGATCGTAGCTCTTTCCACCTCGAACCGCCCACCTCGGCAATCCGGTGACGAAAAGAAAGCTCTATACCCAAATCCTTGAGTAAGCTCAAGAGGTCCGGCTCCGAAGCCGAGTCATCTGAGACGACCGCCTCCTTCCCCGACCTCTGAGTGGGCTGGGAGGGCGCCTCCAGCTTGGTCATCAGGGGCCTCTTGGTCGGCAGCGACCCTGCCGTCCCGGTAGGAACCTCGCCCGGCTGGGGCGTGATTCCCGGATACGGCCTCGGAGCTGAGGCAAGGGAGAGAGGGCTCGCGAGGGCGACTCTCCCGGCAGTTGTAAGTTCCCGCGATGCCCTCGGCTCGTTCGAAACCACCCTTCGGTCGTCCCTTCAAAGTCGACTCCATCGAATTTTCGTTTTCTTCTTCTTCTTCTTTGGTGACGGCCCCGGGCGAGGAAGAGCCTCTTCACCGCAACATAGGCCAACTCGTCGAACCTCTCCTCCACTGCTGCGCCTCGCGTGAGCGATCCTCCGATCTTCTT
Source organism: Asparagus setaceus (assembly GCA_012295165.1). Classification (NCBI taxonomy): domain Eukaryota; kingdom Viridiplantae; phylum Streptophyta; class Magnoliopsida; order Asparagales; family Asparagaceae; genus Asparagus; species Asparagus setaceus. The sequence continues at coordinate 40,353,522 of CM022705.1, forward strand.
AAGGGGAGTTGCGGCTCATTAGCTTTTGTGGTGGGACCCCCACTTTTGGATCTTCAACCCGTTGAGGGCCGCCTCTAGCAACTCCTTCTCTCTTTCCTCATCAACCTCGTCGGTCGAGCGAGCGGCGGCCGCCACTCTCGGCGAAGTTATCCGAACAGGTTGTAGCCCCCGCGACCGAATAGTGGCGAATTTGTCAAGGTGGCGCTTCTCATCCGCTGAAAGGGAAGGTTCTTCGGCCGTCCTTGTTGATCTCCGACCCACGAGCGACAAGCCAAGGCGTCGTGGCAAACAAACTTGTTCTTCGGTCCTTGTTCGAATCGGGATATCGACAAATGGCCCACACATGCGAAAGAAATGGGCATCTTTCTTCGTTGCCCACCCGGTGATGAGTTAGATGGTGAAGAGTCGGCACCACCTTCACTCGATGTGAGATCACCAAAGCCATTATCGTAGCAATGGCGTTAGGGAATAGCGCATCGGGGACACCTAAGCGCTCGCCTGACCTCTTCACGAGCAGCCGAGGAAAGCGATCCGTTGTCCAAGTCGCCATGTATAGTGGTAGCTTATCCGGCTATGATCAACAATAAGCTATCCTTCTGGGAGAGAAACCATGTATTCTCCGGGAGATCGTACCTTTCATGGAGCCCTCCGATCCTCTTCTCTAGCCAACCATTGCCAGACTTGAGCTTGGCAATCACATCAATAGAGGTAGAAGCGACCATGGCAAAAACTCTAAAATATTTCGGTGAAGAAGGAGGCGAGTCTTTAGGAAGTCTGAAGAGGAACCCCAAAATAGGGTAAGGGCATATATAGACACCTAAAGCATGCGTAATGCGTTCTGGGCTGACGCCGACTTTGAAATCAACGATGCGGATTGGCTCTGGATCTGAACCGCCTCTTGAAAATTGAAAACCCGCCTTTATGACCCGTCCTTCGCTCGAAATTGAGCGCGGCGGCTAAAAGTACGGCGGCGTCAAGCCTTATCCCTCATAACGGCCCTGTTAGCCTAGAAAACTAAACCCGTGCTTTGCGGGTAGGCTCCACCGTAGGCCTAGCGAACTAACGGACTAAGAGCGAGTAACCCAAAGGCTTCGGCTAGCGAGGGGATCTGAGTCGACCATCTCACGGGACGGGCTAGCTCTAAAGAAGCAAAGCGATTAAACCGGACGTCGGGCGATCAATCCAGATCGCTTGACCTATAGAACACAACCGAGACACAAGCGGTGGAAGCGGAAAAACCTTTCTTGCATTCATTTATTTGGAAGCGAGTACAAAATATACACACCAGACAATTATATGACAAGCGAATCGTAAGACCTAAGCTCTTGACCGAGTCGGCCTCACTCGAAGAACCATCACTTGATGACGTCCTTCTCTCCCTCCTGCGTCGTTGTCACAGGTCGTAGCCAGCCCCAGCCTCAAATCTTGAGAGGAGATCTATCGGCCGGCTATACGGAGGATATCGAAGCCGACACAGGATACCACAGTACTTTCGGTACTTCCTTATAGAATCCACCTCACCGGATGGCGAACCCGGATGATCTCGTGTCCACTGCCCAGCGCCCCAAAAGGGAGGAAGCAACGCCTCCCCATGCCCTTTGCACGAAGGCGACTCCCAAGTCGCCTCTTGGTGGAAAGTGAAAGTGGATGGATCCTCAAGTGAGCGGGGGGCCGGGGCGGCGTGCATCTGCGACCAGAGGAAGGTCACGAATCCATCGCCTTCAAGTTCCCGCCTCGAACAATGAGGCGAATCTGAAGCTCTCATCGCCGGCACGTGGGTGCACGGCGACAAAGGCCGAGAGCTCGATTGTGTTGGCGATTCTCAGCTGATGGTTCATCGGGTTAGCGGCAAGTGCACGCCAAAGATAAGAGGATGGCTCGGTGCACGAAGATTGTCAAGGACTGTTGCCGCCGTAGCGTCAAAATCGTCCAAGTCCCGGCCCTTGCGCGGCGAGGCGCCTTGTCGGCTTCGGCGTCAACCGGCTCCTTGAGTAGCTCGGACCCATCTTTGCCGACACACTCCGCATCCGGCATTGCGGGACCCCCTCGGGCGTCATGCAAATAGATACTCCCCATGAATCTGGCGGATGGACCTATCATCCAATTCTTGATGGCGGCTCTTTACCTACCAACGGCCGAAGCAAGAGTTTCGCAGAGAACAGCGCCCGCTACCTCATGATTGGCCGGCTCTGGGGCGTCCTATCTAGCCGGGTGGGGCCCTATCTTCGGTGCCCGACCGGCCGAAGCTAACTATGTTTTGAGGAAAATCCATGAAGGCACCTGCGGCAATCATCGAGTGAGAACTCTCGCCCGAAGATCATCGCCGAGGATACTATTGGCAAACCATTGCGGCCGACTCCGTGGCTCGTCTCCACGTGCAAAAGTGTCAAGCTGTTGGAGATTCCCAGGCAGCCAGCGAGCTGACTTCTATCTTCAGCCCCTTCCTTTGCATGATGGGGTGGATATCTTGGGGCGCTCCCCTTGCTTCGGCGCGCAAGTTCACGATAGTCGCCATCGACTACTTCACCAAATGGATTGAAGCCGAGCCTTTGGCAAAGATCGGGGAGAGCAACATCACCGGCTTTGCTTGGAAGTCGATCGTATGTCGGTTAGGCGTCCCCCGCTCATTCATCACCGACAACGGCACCCAGTTCAGCAGTGGGGGCTTCCAAGATTTTTGTGAAGAATGGGAGATCAAGCTCAAGTTAAGCCGGTAGCCCACCCAAGTGCAGCGGTGGCGGCTGCTAATAAATGCATCCTTCAAGCTCTGAAGAAGAGGGTCGACCAAGCAATTGGCAATTGGGTCGAAGAACTGCCGAGCATCTTATGGTCATACAGGACAACCCACAAGAGCTCAACCGGAGAAACCCCATTCATGCTAACTTATGGAGCAGAGGCAGTAACCCCAGTGGCGGTCGGCATGCCTACCATCCGACTCCAACATTTCGATGAGGAAGTAAATTCCGATGGACTTGAGGGCATTTGGACCTGATGGATGAGATCGGGCGACGCTCTGTGAGACAAGTCATCAATAAACCCGGATCGCCCGATACTACAACAAAGTCCGACCGAGGAGATTCCAAGTCGGCGACCTAGTGCTGAGGAAGGCGGCCTTCGACAAGGACACCAGGCGTGGCAAGTTGGCGCCTAATTGGGAGGGGCCCTACACCGTCCTTGAAGAACCACGCCCCGAAACATACTGACTCAGAAGCCCCGAAGGGAGAGTCCTACAACATCTCTGGAACATAGAGCACCTCAGGAAGTTTTTTCAATAATTTAGTGTTGTAAATTCAGTTCATTCCCTCCCAATGCAATTCAGTACTCTGCCTCTAATTATTGTTGCTTGTCATGAACTATGCAAGAAACGTCAAAACTACTGCTCGGCCGAATCCAGCGTCAATCAACCCCTCCGCAGCGTAGCTCAGCCCCCTGACTCACTACTCGAGTTAGGAAAACCCGACCACGCTAGCCGAGTCAAGGCAATTTTAAATCGAGATGGGTCGTCGACCACGTCCGCTAAGTAGAGTCAAGAAACCCTTCTCGCTAAACCGAGTCAAGAAACTCTTCTCGTTTAGCCGAAGTCGAACTCTTCGGCTTGGCGGCGGGTGATCTTGCCCGTTCCACTAAGAAGCGAGCCCCATTCGCCCAGCGAAAGTCGGGTTATCCTTCCTCGATAGGCCGAGCCAAGGCCCCTTTCGCTCACCAACCGGCCTTGCCGAAAAGACACAGGCTCCGGGTCCCAGGCACCCGACCCAGCGGTGCGTCCTCTGGTCGTCGTCGGCTCCCGAGGGGGCGACTCGAGGCTTGCTCTTTGCCTTAAAATAGAGATCGGCCTGCCGACCTAGGCGCCCACGTAAGTCCTAGGCACCCGAGCGGTCGTCCTCTATGGCGTCATCGCTCCCAGCGGGCTTCGAGCTTGCTCTTTGCCTTAAAGCAGAGATCGGCCTGCCGAAAAGACCTAGGCGCCACGTAAGTCCTAGGCACCCGACCAGCGCGGTCGTCCTCTACGAGTCGCCTCCCCACGGGGACCGATTCGAGGCTTGCTCTTTGCCTTAAAACAAATATCGGCCTGCCGAAAAGACCTAGGTGCGCGTGAGTCCTAGGCACCCGACCAGCGGTCGTCCTCTGAGTAGTCGGCTCCCCGGGGCGACTCGGGCTTGCTCTTTGCCTTAAAGCGAGATCGGCCGCCAAAAGGCGCCCGCGTAAGTCCTAGGCACCCGACCCACGATGGGTCCTCTGAGTCGTCGGCTCCCGGGGGCGACTCGAGCTTGCTCTTTGCCTTAAAGCGAGATGGCCCTGCGACCTAAGGCGTCCACGTAAGTCCTAGGCACCCGACCAGCGGTCGTCCTCTGGTCGTCACTCCCGGGAAGGGCTCGGGCTTGCTCTTTGCAAAAGCGAGATCGGCCTGCCGAAAAGACCTAGGCTACGTGAGTTCTAGGCACCCGACCCAGCGCTGTCGTCTCTCTAGTCGTCACCGGCTCCCTGGGCCACTTCGAGGCACTCTTTGCCTTAAAATAGAGATCGGCCTGCCGAAAAGACCCGGGCTCAGGTCCTAGGCACGACACCGACGGTGCGCCCCTACGGGGTTGTGCGGCTCACGTGGGTCCGACTGCGGCTTGCCCTATTCCCCGGAGGAAGATCAGCCTTACCAAAGAGTCGCAAATGAAGATCCGGATGTAAGGCCGGCCTTACACATCCGACTTCTTGGTAGGCGGCCCGGCCAAATGACCCCGTGCGATTGGACCAACTTCGTGGTCTAGCCCAGAGGCCGACTTGGATGATTTTACTTATAATGTTCATTGTATGCCCCAGGGCCGACTTGGATTCGATTTACTTATAATGTTCATTGTATGCCCCAGGGGGCGGACTTGGATTCGATTTTACTTATAATGTTCATTGTAGCGGGAACCGACTTGGATGATTTTACTTATAATGTTCATTGTATGCCCACGGTAGACTTGGATTCGATTTTACTTATAATGTTCATTGTATGCCCAGGGGCCGACTTAGATCGATTTTACTTATAATGTTCATTGTAAACCCCATAGGGGCCGATTTGATTCGACTTATAATGATTCATAATATACTTACAGTAGGCTTGATTCGATTGATTTATAGTGCTCATTGCAAGCCCCGAGGTAGTAGTATTCGGTGAGTTAACAATGTTAGTTGTAAGCCCCAGAGGCCGACCTAATTCCCAATTAACAAGCCTCGCCGATCAAAAAAAAAAGAGAAGAGCCAGAGAGTGAGTCGAATGGATGACCACCGTCGCTAAAATGCAACCTTTCATTGATATTCCAAGTAAAGTTTACAATCTGTAGCGACCAGAAAAGCCAAGACAAAAGAAATTAAAAATACAAGCAAACCCAAATGGACATCCCAATCACCGCAGTCGCCACCATCGACATCTTCGACCTTACGGCCGCCTCCGCTCGTCTCGGCGCCTATGCCGACGCTCTCCTGGGAAAGGAAGCGCCGCAATAGTTGCGAAGTTAATGAAAGGGCACGAAATGTGGGAAGTCAGTGAAATCTTGTCAAAGGATTTGGAGCGGTGACCCCATGGCTTCATACCGGCACAATAACTTCGGAACCCATGGATGCAAACAAGGCGGCGCTTCTTGGAAAACACCGGCGCTCCAACTATTCCTCGCTGAAACAAACGGGGCGACAAGCCGTGCCTATCACCAGTGCAAACAAAGTTTCCCCTTCTTCACGGATGATCGGAACTCCGCCCGGCACTCTCATGGAAACCAGCGGAGATGGGGACTCGGGAGAGAACCCCCTCCACACCCACCATCTTTCGTGGCTCGCCGGCGCTCGGTTTTGAGACCTTGAAAATGGCGTCGAGCCAAAATCAATGCCAATCTACGAGAACGAAGAGTAGTTGCCTCCTCCCTATTTATAACAAAGCCCATAAATGCTAAGCCCCCTGATCAGCAGAGGAAATTAAAATGTGGAACTCGAGCGTCACCTCGAAATCATAGAGGCACGAATCAGCCTCGAAAATCGCAAGCGCCTCTTTATTTTAAATGAGACCTACAGCGTATCCCGAAACCTAAGAGTCGACAATTAGAGGGCGGCCCGGGCGACATCTGCGCCCACTCGAGAGATGAATGGCGCCCACTCCAGGCCGTCGGTGACCATGCCACCCGATGGTGACGACTCACCTAAAGGGTCGATGTGTCAGACGCTTAAATTACCAATCAGCCGGCCGGGCCATGATCATCGCTTCGACCCATTTGCCCTATCGCACAAACCCTAGATAGCCGTTCGGGCCAAAGTATTTGTTGCCACAAAGCCTAAAGGGCATTCCAAAAAGGGGAGTTTGGCAGTGAAAACACAAACTAGGTTCCATTCATAAGTGAAATGTATTACAAGTACAAGGTGATTTTCGGCCAAAACGAAACAAAGAGAACGAACAAAGTGCTAGGCGACCTAATCTCCTCCCTGCCGCCATCTCCCTCCTCTCGTCTTCACCCTCGTCTTCCTCGTCATCCTCATCCTCATCGGGGTTGTCCTGCCGCTAAGTTGCACCTCGCCGGCTTCCGGGCCTTGCAGAATGCGAGAGAACTTTCCACCACAGGAGGATATGCGAGGCTCAATGTTGAGAGGCGTCAGAAGGAAGTTGGGCTTTAAGTAGTCGTAGCAGCTTTGGCTGACTAGGGGACGCTCTACTTTTCCCATAGGCCCTTGCATACTCTTCAACGACCTCCTTCTTGCCCTCCTCCGGCGTTGCGAGCTTAAGCGGGCCGATCGACCTAAGCGTCGTCAAAGGCGATCGATGAGCGCTTCGACTCATCGAGGCGACCCGTAAGTCCCGGCCCTCAAGCCTCGCGACCCCGGCTCACTCTCCGGCCCCGACTTGAGCCTTCCACTCCTCGATCTCCCTCTGGAGCCCTCAACCGTCCTCTTCAGTGCGACCTCTTCCTTCAGGCTTATCGATGGCGGCCGCCTGCTTTGAATGATGAGTTTGGAGGTTAGCGATCGTAGATTGCTTGGCCTCCAATTCAACGCGCCACTTGGCGCCGACTTCTGCCTTCTCCGCCTCAAGGCGCCCTCTTCTCCATTTCTTCTGGCTCCCCTTCTCGCAGCAAGTCTCTCCGAGTTGCCGCCACTTTCATCGTGCATGACAGCCGGTTGAAAAGCTCCTCCCCGACCAAGGCCCCTCGAGTTTGGTAACTCAAGAGGGCTAACCGGAGGCCAGTCGAAGGTGTCTCCTCCAGGAGATCCCTATCATGGGGAGGTGAAGCTGTTCGAAGCGACAAGGCGCCCCATGAGAGAAGCACCGTACCCTCTTTGTGGAGGGAATGGTCGGAGATGAACCTGTCGCTTTGGGAGGGTTCCTCTCTTGCGGAATACCCTTCCCACAGATCACCGATGAGCTGGGATCGTAGCTCTTTCCACCTCGAACCGCCCACTTCGGCAATCCGGTGACGAAAAGAAAGCTCTATACCCAAATCCTTGAGTAAGCTCAAGAGGTCCGGCTCCGAAGCCGAGTCATCTGAGACGACCGCCTCCTTCCCCGACCTCTGAGTGGGCTCGTCGGAGGACGCCTCCACTGCTTGGTCATCAGGGGCCTCTTGGTCGGCAGCGACCCTGCCGTCCCGGTAGGAACCTCGCCCGGCTGGGGCGTGATTCCCGGATACGGCCTCGGAGCTGAGGCAAGGGAGAGAGGGCTCGCGAGGGCGACTCTCCCGGCAGTTGTAAGTTCCCGCGATGCCCTCGGCTCGTTCGAAACCACCCTTCGGTCGTCCCTTCAAAGTCGACTCCATCGAATTTTCGTTTTCTTCTTCTTCTTCTTTGGTGACGGCCCCGGGCGAGGAAGAGCCTCTTCACCGCAACATAGGCCAACTCGTCGAACCTCTCCTCCACTGCTGCGCCTCGCGTGAGCGATCCTCCGATCTTCTTAAGGGGAGTTGCGGCTCATTAGCTTTTGTGGTGGGACCCCCACTTTTGGATCTTCAACCCGTTGAGGGCCGCCTCTAGCAACTCCTTCTCTCTTTCCTCATCAACCTCGTCGGTCGAGCGAGCGGCGGCCGCCACTCTCGGCGAAGTTATCCGAACAGGTTGTAGCCCCCGCGACCGAATAGTGGCGAATTTGTCAAGGTGGCGCTTCTCATCCGCTGAAAGGGAAGGTTCTTCGGCCGTCCTTGTTGATCTCCGACCCACGAGCGACAAGCCAAGGCGTCGTGGCAAACAAACTTGTTCTTCGGTCCTTGTTCGAATCGGGATATCGACAAATGGCCCACACATGCGAAAGAAATGGGCATCTTTCTTCGTTGCCCACCCGGTGATGAGTTAGATGGTGAAGAGTCGGCACCACCTTCACTCGATGTGAGATCACCAAAGCCATTATCGTAGCAATGGCGTTAGGGAATAGCGCATCGGGGACACCTAAGCGCTCGCCTGACCTCTTCACGAGCAGCCGAGGAAAGCGATCCGTTGTCCAAGTCGCCATGTATAGTGGTAGCTTATCCGGCTATGATCAACAATAAGCTATCCTTCTGGGAGAGAAACCATGTATTCTCCGGGAGATCGTACCTTTCATGGAGCCCTCCGATCCTCTTCTCTAGCCAACCATTGCCAGACTTGAGCTTGGCAATCACATCAATAGAGGTAGAAGCGACCATGGCAAAAACTCTAAAATATTTCGGTGAAGAAGGAGGCGAGTCTTTAGGAAGTCTGAAGAGGAACCCCAAAATAGGGTAAGGGCATATATAGACACCTAAAGCATGCGTAATGCGTTCTGGGCTGACGCCGACTTTGAAATCAACGATGCGGATTGGCTCTGGATCTGAACCGCCTCTTGAAAATTGAAAACCCGCCTTTATGACCCGTCCTTCGCTCGAAATTGAGCGCGGCGGCTAAAAGTACGGCGGCGTCAAGCCTTATCCCTCATAACGGCCCTGTTAGCCTAGAAAACTAAACCCGTGCTTTGCGGGTAGGCTCCACCGTAGGCCTAGCGAACTAACGGACTAAGAGCGAGTAACCCAAAGGCTTCGGCTAGCGAGGGGATCTGAGTCGACCATCTCACGGGACGGGCTAGCTCTAAAGAAGCAAAGCGATTAAACCGGACGTCGGGCGATCAATCCAGATCGCTTGACCTATAGAACACAACCGAGACACAAGAGCTCAGCGGAAAACCCATTCATGCTAACTTATGGAGCGGCGGTAACTTGATGGCGGTCGGCATGCCTACCATCCGACTCCAACATTTCGATGAGGAAGTAAATTCGATGGACTTGAGGGCAGTTGGACCTGATGGATGAGATCCGGGCGACGCTCTCACTGAACAAGTCATCAATAAACAGCGGATGCCCGATACTACAGACAAAAGTCCGACCAGGAGATTCCAAGTCGGACCTAGTCTTTGAGGCTGACGCCGACAAGGACACAGTGGCAAGTTGGCCCTAATGGGAGGGCCCTACAGTCCTTGAAGAACCAGCCGAAACATCTTGACTCGAAGCCCAGAAGGAGAGTCCTACAACATCTCTGGAACATAGAGCACCTCAGGAAGTTTTTTCAATAATTTAGTGTTGTAAATTCAGTTCATTCCCTCCCAATGCAATTCGTTACTACGCCTCTAATTATTGTTGCTTGTCATGAACTATGCAAGCGTCAAAACTTCTTGCTTCGGCCGAATCCGGCGTCAATCAACCCCTCGCGTGCTCAGCCCCACGACTCACTACCGAGTTAGGAAAACCCGACCACGCTAGCCGAGTCAAGGCAATTTTAGTCGAGATGGGTCGAGCGACCGTCCGCTAAGTAGAGTCAAGAAACCCTTCTCGCTAAAGCAGGTCAAGAAACTCTTCTCGTTTAGCCGAGTCAAGAACTCTTCTCGCTTGGTCGCGGTGATCTTGCCCGTTCCACTAAGAAGCGAGCCCCATTCGCCCGGTGAAAGTCGGGTTATCCTTCCTCGATAGGCGAGCCAAGGCCCCTCGCTCGCTCACCAACCGGGAGGAAGCGGCGAAAGACACAGGCTCCCGGGTCCTAGGCACCCACGCCAGTCGTCCTCTGAGTCGTCGCTCCCAGGGGGCCACTCGAGCTTGCTCTTTGCCTTAAAATAGAGATCGGCCTGCAGAAAAGACCTAGGCCACGTAAGTCCTAGGCACCCGACCCATTAGGTCCTCTATGGCGTCATCGGCTCGGGGGGCCGAGCTTGCTCTTTGCCTTAAAGCAGATCGGCCTGAAAAAAGACCTAAGCGCCCGCGTAAGTCCTAGGCACCCGACCAGCGATGCGTCCTCTGGTCGTCGCTCCCACGGGGACCGACTTCGGGCTTGCTCTTTGCCTTAAAACAAATATCGGCCTGGAAAAAGACCTAGGTGCCGCGTGAGTCCTAGGCACCCGACCACGATTCGTCCTCTGAGTAGTCGCTCCAGGGGGCCATTCGGGCTTGCTCTTTGCCTTAAAGCGAGAGATCGGCCAAAGCAAAAGACCTAGGCACCCACGTATGGGGAGTCCTCTGGGCACCGGCCCACGGCGATTGATCCTCTTCCTTAAAGCAGATCGGCTCGAAAAAAGACCTAAAGTCGTAAAGAACCAGCGTCATCGAGTCGGCTCACTCAATCTCAAATCTTCCTGAAAAACCATTTCTCGAAACCATATGGACCGCTCGCTCGAAATCAATCCCCCGGGGCGTCGAGATCCCGAAACCGAACCGGGCGCTCAGGTCAAACTGACACAGTCGCCGAGGGGCTTGTCGTCGTGCTTGAAGAGGCGATCAGCCTCCAAAATAAATGAAGATCGGATGTAGTAAACCTTACACCGGCACGGGCCATGACCAACGCCCGATTGGACCTTCAACTCTAGGTCTACGAGGGCGACTTGGATCGATTTTACTTATAATGTTCATTGTATGCCCCACGAGGGAACGACTTGGATTCGATTTACTTATAATGTTCATTGTATGCCCCACGAGCCGACTTGGATTCGATTTTACTTATAATGTTCATTGTATGCCCCACAGGGACTTGGATTCGATTTTACTTATAATGTTCATTGTATGCCCACGGGGGCTTGGATCGATTTTACTTATAATGTTCATTGTATGCCCACGAGGGGAAGACTTGGATGATTTTACTTATAATGTTCATTGTAAACCCCATAGGGGCGATTTGATTCGACTTATAATGATTCATAATATGCCTGGGGGGCTTGATTCGATTGATTTATAGTGCTCATTGCAAGCCCCACGAGGGCCGAATATTCGGTGAGGAGTTAACAATGTTAGTTGTAAGCCCCAAGGCGACCTAATTCCCCATTAACAAGCCTCGCCGATCAAAGAAAAAAAAGAGAGAGAGAGCGAGAGTGAGTCGAATGGATGACCACCGTCGCTAAAATGCAACCTTTCATTGATATTCCAAGTAAAGTTTACAATGGTCTAGCGACCAGCCAAGACAAAAGAAATTAAAAATACAAGCAAACCCAAATGGACATCCCAATCACCGGCTATGCCACCATCGACATCTTCGACCTTCCGCCGCCTCATTTCGTCTCGGCGCTATGCCGAGCGCTCTCACAGGAAAGGAAGCGCCCAATAGTTGCAGTTAATGAAAGGGCACCGAAATGACACAGGAAGTCAGTGAAATCTTGTCAAAGGATTTGGAGCGGTGACCCCATGGCTTCATACCGGCACAATAACTTCGGAACCCATGGATGCAAACAAGGCGGCTTCGGAGAAACACTGGCTCCAACTATTCTCATTTGAAACAAAGCAGGGGCGACAAGAAACCGTGCCTATCACCGGTGCAAACAAAGGGATTTCCCCTTCTTCCGGATGATCGAACTACTGCCCGGCACTCGGTGGAAACAGCGGAGATGGGGACTCGGGAAGAACCCACCTCCACACCCCAACCATCTTTCGGCGGCTTCGCCCGGCGCTCGATTTTGAGACCTTGAAAATGGCGTCAGGCAAAATCAATCGCCAATCTACGAGAACACGAAGAGTAGTTGCCTCCTCCCTATTTATAACAAAGCCCATAAATGCTAAGCCCCTCGTGATCAAGGAGGAAATTAAAATGTGGAACTTCGGTCACCACCGGAAATCATAGAGGCTGAATGCCTACCGAAAATCGCAAAGCCTCTTTATTTTAAATGAGACCCGTATCCCGAAACCTAAGAGTCGCAATTAGAGGGCGGCCCGGCGGCGACATCGCATACTCGAGATGAATGGCGCCCACTCCGGCCGTCCGTGACCATGCCACCCGGTGGTCGACCGACTCACCTAGGTCGATGCCATCGGATAAAATTACCAATCAGTACGGGGCCATGATCATCGCTCGACCCATTTGCCCTATCGCACAAACCCTAGATAGCCGTTCAGGCCAAAGTCGCTGTTGCCACAAAGCCTAAAGGGCATTCCAAAAAAAGGGGGGGGGGAGTTTGGCAGTGAAAACACAAACTAGGTTCCATTCATAAGTGAAATGTATTACAAGTACAAGGTGATTTTCCGGCCAAAACCGAAACAAAGAGAACGAACAAAGTGCTAGAGCGACCTAATCTCCTCCCTGGCCGCCACCATCTCCCTCCTCTCCGTCTTCACCCTCGTCTTCCTCGTCATCCTCATCCTCATCGGGGTTGTCCTGCATTAAGTTGCACCTCGCCCCACGGCTTCGGGCCTTGCGAGTCTTGTGAGAGAACTTTCCACCGGAGGATATCGCGAGGCTCAATGTTGAAGGCGTCAGGGAAGTTGGGCTTTTAAGTAGTCGAGTAGCCGCTTTGTGACTAGGGGCGACTCTACTTTCCCATAGGCCCTTGCCTATACTCTTCAACGACCTCCTTCTTGCCCTCCTCCGACGTTGCGAGCTTAAGCCGGGCTTCGATCGACCTGGCGTCGTCCAAAGCTGATCGATGAGCCGCTTTCGACTCATCGAGGCGACCCGTAAGTCCGGCCCTCAAGCCCGCGACCCCACTCTCCGGCCCCGACTTAGGCCTTCCACTCCTCGATCTCCCTCTCGGAGCCCTCAACCGTCCTCTTCAGCTGGGCGACCTCTTCCTTCAGCTTATCGATGACGGCTGCCTGCTTTGAAAGATGAGTTTGGAGGTTAGCGATCGTGGGTGCTTGGCCTCAATTCAACAGCGCCACTTGGCCGACCGCCTTCTCCGCCTCAGGGGCTGCCCCTCTTCTCCATTTCTTCGGCTCCCCTTCTCGCAACAAGTCTCAGCCAGTTGCCGACCACTTTCATCGTGCATGCCTGGCCCGTTGAGCTCCTCCCGACCAAGGCCCTCGAGTTTGGTAACTCAAGAGGGCTAGCAGGAGGCAGTCGAAGGTGTCTCCTCCGGAGATCCCTATCATGGGGAGGGTGAACTGTTCGGCGACAAGGCTGCCCCACCCGAGAGAGAAGCACCGTACCCTCTTTGTGGAGGGAATGGTGGGAGATGAACACAATAAGCTTTGGGAGGGTTCCTCTCTTGCGGAATACCCTTCCCAGAGATCACCGATGAGTGGGATCGTAGCTCTTTCCACCTCGAACCGCCCACCCGGCAATCGGTGGCGAAAAGCTCTATACCCAAATCCTTGAGTAAGCTCAAGAGGTCGGCTCCGGCCAGGAGTCATCAGGCGCCGCCTCCTTCCCGACCTCAGAGTGGGCTCGTGGGGCGCCTCCTTTGCTTGGTCATCGGGGGCCTCTTCGGTCGCTACCCAGCGACCCTCACGCCGTCGGTAGGAACCTCGCCCGGCACGGGGCGTGATTCCCCTCGGATCTGGCCTCGCCCGGTGAGGCAAGGGCTGCAGCGGCGACTCTCCCGGCGGTTGTAAGTTCCCCGCGATGCCCTCGGCTGTTCGAGAACCACCCTTCGGTCGTCCCTTCAAAAGTCGACTCCATCGAATTTTTAGTTTCTTCTTCTTCTTCTTTGGTGAGTGGCCCCGGTGAGGAAAACCCTCTTCACGCAACATAGGCGCCAACTTCGTCGAACCTCTCCTCCACTTTGCGCCTCGCGCGGTAAATGATCCCCGATCTTCTTAGAGGAGTTGCGGCTCATTAGCTTTTGGGCTGGGACCCCCGGATCTTCTTCAACCCGGGAGCGCCTCTAGCAACTCCTTCTCTCTTTCCTCATCAGTCGGTTGGGCGAGCGAACAGACGTAACGGTTGGCGCTGGGCGTTGCGGACCGAATAGTGCGTCGGTTCCGGCATTCTCATCGGCGGGGAAGCCGGTTGATCTCCGGCCGAGCGACAAGCCAAAGTCGGCGAGCAAACACTTGTTCTTCGGTCCTTGTTGAATCAGGGATATCGACGGTCGACGCATGGAGCATCTGGTTCGCGAGATGGTGAAAGAATTAACTCACCTTCACTGATGACGGATCAGCGCCATTATCTAGCGGCGTTGGATAACGCCATCGGGGACACCAAGCGCTCGACCTCTTCGCGAGCAGGCAAAGGAAGAATCCGTTCAAGTTGCCATGTATGGGTGCTTATGATCGGCATAAAGCGCCTTCTCGGGAGAGAAACCATTATTCAGGAGATCGCGGGCCCCTCGGATCCTCTTCTCGCCATCGCAAGACTTGAGCTTGGCAATCACATCAATAGGGGGGGTAGAAGCGACCATGGCAAAAACTCTAAAATATTTCGGTGAAGAAGGAGCGAGTCTTTAGGAAGTCGCGAAGAACCCCAAATAGGGAGGGCATATATAGACACCTACGCATGCGTAATACGTTCTGGCGACGCCGACTTTGAAATCCAGCGTGCGGATTGGCTCTGGATCTGAACCGCCTCTTGAAAATTGAAAACCCGCCTTTATGACCCGTCCCGCTTCGAAATTGGCGCCTTTGGCCAACTAAAGTACGCCGGCGTCAAGCCTTATCCCCTGATGCGGCCCCTGTTGCCTAGAAAACTAAACCCGTGCTATGCGGGCGGGCGGCTCCACCCGCCGGCCTAGCGAACTAACAGACTAAGAGCGAGTAACCCAAAGAGGCTTCGGCTAGCGAGGGGCGTCACGGTCGACCATCTCACGGGAGGCTAGCCGTCTAGGCATAGCGATTAAACCACGGCGTCGGGCGATCAATCCAGCAGCTTCAGCCATAGAACACAACGAGACACAGCGGTGGAAGCGGAAAAACCTTCTTGCATTCATTTATTTGGAAGCGAGTACAAAATATACACACCAGAGCAATTATATGACAAGCGAATCGTAAGACCTAAGCTCTTGACCGAGTCGGCCTCACTCGAAGAACCATCACTTGATGACCGTCCTTCTCTCCCTCCTCGTCGTTGTCACCTAGTCGTAGCCATTCCACCGCCTCAAATCTTGAGAGGAGATCTATCGGCGGCTATACGGAGGATATCGGCCGACACAGGATACCACGGTACTTTCGGGCGGTAGTTGCTTAACCATGAAATCGCTACCCGCTGCGAGGCGGGCGACTTCAACCTTCCCGGTATTACTACTGCCGGTATTAAATCGATGATGGCGGTCGGCTTTCCTCTCTAAGGGGCGGCCGATATGCCGTAGCGACTCGGATATGCCGCCCTTTCCGCCACTCAAGGATTCCTTAAGTTGGCACTCCCTCGCTAGTCGTTCACGGGCGACCGATTCCTCCGCCGACTGAGCCTTGGCGTGCTGCGCGACCTGCCTCTCAAGCGCGACCTGCGCCATCGCCAAGTCGCGCTCTCTATAAACTTCGTCGGACGACCAGTGCGTCCCCAAGCGAATCCGGAGATCTCGATCTCGGCGACATTCTCGGGCGCTTTAAGTTCGTGATAACTTGTCCTTAACTTCCGTTTCCACGATCGAGCGCTCGGCTTTGTTTAGTCGAAAGTTCCTTGATAACTTCGGTCAAGGTCCTCGTTGAGCGGCCTCGAAGGTAGATGCTTTTTGAAGCCTTTCATAGGCTTGGTGGCCTGGCGGCCGACTAAGCAGCTCTTCCTCCACTAAACAACCCACGGTCAAGTAACTCCGAGGATGATATGCAAGACATCGGGAATCACCTTCAAAATCTCGGTCCACGGGCAAGTTGAAGCTTTCTGCCCTTTCCTTGTACATAGCTTCGATCTTATGCAAATGGCGGCGTCCATATACCCGCGGCCTATATCGATGCTGCGCATCGGGCTCCCCATCATAGCGGCCGGCGGAAGGCGTCCCCATCATCAGTTCACTCACTTTGTCCCAATCCCCTCAACCGAGTGCGTGATAGGGAGAGGCCATCCCGCTAGGACAAACCCGTTCCACGGCCCGCGGTGGTTCTTTTCCACATGGGTGGCCGCCGGTGGCCGACCCGTCCGGCTCGCATCTCTCCCCGGCGTGTACCGGCCCCCGGGAGTCTCCTCGACCGGCTTGGAGGCTACACGTGGCTGGGGGCGACCTCCTCTCTAGCCGGTTGCGGCGGTCGGCGTCCTCCCATCCCTCGATTCCAATAACTCTTCTTCTATCGGATGCTCCACACTCTCTCCGCGTCTAGCACCTTGGGGACCATGGTGGTCTTCTTTTAGAGTCGCCCGGTGCAGAGCCCGCCACCCAGGTGGCACCCTCGGATACATGCTCGCGTCCCATAGCGGTCGTCCCCACGGCGGCCCTCTGCGCCTCCTTCGGTGGGGCGAACCCCCACCGAGGGCGACTGCGCGCCGTTGCGCGTGGTGCCCTTGCCGGATTAGGTCGGTGGACCCTCGTCCGGCCGGCTTCGACCTCGATGTTCTCCCAATTGCCCCGAAGGTCACGTTATGAGCCCTCGCCTCATCGGGGCCGGGCTAGGAGGGTGGAGAAAATCCCATGAAGCCGCAAAAACCGACTTGTCAAGCAAAGTGTCCATCGTCACGTGGCCGTGTATTGGAGGATCTGCTCCAATTCCGTGCTTTCGGCGACAAAGGCTTAGGCTCCAAGACCTCCCTTCTAATCTCCGGCCGGGATCGCACCCAAGTTGAGTCATCGGTGACCCGGGCGAACCTATCTTTCCATCCTTTGATCGACTTAGGCGGATCAAGGATAACCTTAATTCTCCGACATCGAAGATAGTAATGAAGTCTTCTAGCGGTAATGCCGACCAAATGGCTCGGCACACTCATCGTCGGCCGAATCGAAAGCCGGCGGATGGCGGTGAAGCCGATATCTTGCTATCGAGTTGGCGTCATTTGCATTGGGGACCGCGCTAGCTTCGTCAAACACCTTTGAAGAAAGGATGCAGCGGCGGCGAAGGCGCATTCAAGTGCTTGAGATCGGGGAGCCCTACGTTGTGGGCCGGAGCGATTTTGCGGAGCCTCCAACTTGTAACCGCCGGTATGTCAAACTTTGAGCGCAAAGACTTCATTTGCGCTGGTAAGTCCGAGCGGAACTCATCGAGTGTTTATGGCGATCGGAATCCATACGGATCTGTATCACTCGCCAGAAGAATCGCTGAATCGTGGTTGAAGAGGAAGCGAATGCCTTCCCTCTCCGCTCCGTTATTTATGGGTGGGACCACACCACACCTTTTAGATCAGCGGAGAGTTAAAACCCAGTATTTGCCCGGTGAGCGAAAACAACCCACCTATTCCCGGAGGGCCCCACCTTCGCACCGGAAGCGCCAATGGCGAGGCTGCCCGTACGACATCGGCCAGCCCCATCGATGAAGCGTTGAATCCCTGGAGCTCCCCGGTCAAGACTACTACTCTTTTCGGCGGACTCGTTTCCAACCGACTCCAAGCGAAAGGGCTTGTTATGGTCATAACCTCTAACGGTGATTAAGGAGAAAAACCAAGTCTTGACATGGATAAGCTTGCTTGTCGAGCGGAACCGAGCCTCCACCTAACCCGAGGCGACTGCACCCCGACTCCGCCATGGTCCGTTAGCGATTATCACCGTGGCGGCCGCGAAAGTGCGTTGCAAGGCATCAACAACTTTATCCCGCGGACGGCGAAGAAGCGATAGCGGTCGTGCCCGACCAATGGGCGCCTCGAGCTATTCCGTGCTTCGTCCCCCGAACAACTTGAGGGCGACCAGGCGCCACCTTCCAGGCCGCTAGTGCGCTTTCGGACGGCGGTGCTAGTCGTCCTCCCAACTGTCACCCATTATAGCCCGTCCAACGGTAGTCGGCCTCTCCGGACAATGCGGCGAATCTAGGCCCCCACTTCGGCCACCCGTCGGGAGCGGACGACGGTGGATCCCCTTCGGTTGATTACCTCAAAGGACATCAGGAGCGTCTTGGTCGACCCGACCTCGGCTCCCCTATCTCATCCTACGTGGTTCTCTCCGTTCGAGCAGCGGTTATGCGTACTGAGACCCATCAACATCGCATTAAATGCCGCGTGACCCTTAACTCCCGTCTCTCCACGATATTTAAGGCACCTCGGACCCATGCGGCTTCGTGATCAATCCCATCCCATTAATGGCGAGTAGACCATCTGAGACCCTCAACCGTAGTTTGACACTGTAAGCCAGCCCATAGCGAACAAACAAAATGCTCACCAATCAGCGACTCACCGTGGGAGAGAACATGCTTAGATGGAAAGACGGAAATACCCCTCAACCCTAAGTATAAATAGCAAGCGTGAGCGGCGAACCAGGTAAGCAATCTTTTAAATTCTGCTCCATTAGATTATCTCCTCCTTACTAATTTGAGTCGGAGGAACCACGGAGATCCCACTCCGCCTCTTCCGAGTCCCTCTTTCCTGGCGAGTCCCTTGATTGGAGTCACCGTGTGGGCTTTAGGAGAGGAGGGTTACTCTTAATTAAGAAGATCTTTCAAAAATTATAACTTTATTACACAATAAGTAAAATTTTTCACCCATTCAATTTCCTTTCTTTTCTTCTTGTCCAAGGACCAAAAGAAGGATGAGATGAAGATCAGGAGTTGTTGGTTTTTCTTTTATTTTCACTTTACCACTTCCATCTTTAAATCCTCCACACTCACTTTCTTGGTCATAATTATTAATAACTTGGCTTGCAATTGAAAATCAAATCAAATATGGAAAACATAAAGTCAAATTCGTGCCCAGGATGGTCAACCGCAAAGAAAAGGCGATATCTCCCAATCCGGAAAACAGAATTCAGCATATCATATATGAAAATCACCTATCTCGACGATACGGAGCCATCCAAATTACCAAATTATAAAAATTTCATCAGCAGAAGTGGGTTATGATAGAAATCCAAATTTTAGTGATATATATTCAATTATTTGAAGGCCAAGTCAAATTCTAAGAAGCCCAAGAGTCTTAAATGAATTAAATATAAAAGAAATAAAGCCCACAAATCCCATCTCTCAAGTATTGAATCATTGGTCTAGATTATTTTAGAAGATCCTATGGTTATGAGGGTTGCTTGGGGCCTAAGCCAAATCCTATGATTGTGAGGGTTACTTAGGGGCCAAGACAAATCCAAAGGTTGTGAGAGATTCTTGTAATCTATAAATAGAGGGGTAGAGTGAGGGCTTGAAGTGTGAAATATTTTGTAAAAACTCCATTTGGAGAGGAGGGTTACTCTTAATTAAGAAGATCTTTCAAAAATTATAACTTTATTACACAATAAGTAAAATTTTTCACCCATTCAATTTCCTTTCTTTTCTTCTTGTCCAAGGACCAAAAGAAGGATGAGATGAAGATCAGGAGTTGTTGGTTTTTCTTTTATTTTTTTTTTATTATTTTTTCATTTCTTGTTCATTTATATGCTTTGTAGCTTAGATTTATTTTCATGCAATTTACTTTCATGCAATTTACTTTCATGCAATTTACTTTCATGCAATTTACTTTCATGCAATTTACTTTCATGCAATTTACTTTCATGCAATTTACTTTCATGCAATTTACTTTCATGCAATTTACTTTCATGCAATTTACTTTCATGCAATTTACTTTCATGCAATTTACTTTCATGCAATTTACTTTCATGCAATTTACTTTCATGCAATTTACTTTCATGCAATTTACTTTCATGCAATTTACTTTCATGCAATTTACTTTCATGCAATGTCTTTAATTCTTGTATTAACTTTCTAGTATAGAATTTTCTTTTCTTTAATTCACCTTGAGACTAGAACCCTCTAGGGAATTATCCTTTTCTAAGTGTGGAGCTAATATTTATGGGATCCCTAGAGATTGTTTGAAACTAGCTAACAAATCCAATTTATTCTCATAAGATTGAGATAAGCTAAGTGGATCTACTCTAGATTCCTCATATCTTTAATTAATCCTCCATACTTTACCTTCTTTATTTTCCTCTTATCCTTGCTTTTCATTTGTTTGTTTTCCTTCATTTTTCTATCTCCTCTCTTGATTTCTTTTTCTTTTTATTTGCACAAATCACAATCACTCTCCATCTCTCAAACTCATTTTCTTTTATTTTCACTTTACCACTTCCATCTTTAAATCCCTCCACACTCACTTTCTTCCTCGTTTTTATCACACGCATTTTCTAATCTCTCCACTCTCTTTTTCTTCCTCATTTTATTGCGCATAATCCACAACCACTCTCTCTAACCTCTCCACCACCACTTTCACCATGTTTTACTTTTATTTTGAATAACTCCTAATTGTCGCGCACATAATCTAAAAAGAACCAAACTTGGATAACTTCTACTTCACATTCCTCGTGGGATCGATAACTTTATATACTATAACTTGATCAAGGTTGTATACTTGCAACTTAAAGGTAATCCCGTTTTTACCCCATCACTCTTTCAAAACATTTTTGTGAAGGTGTCATCGGCTGTGGGCCCTCCTATACTCCTAGGCACCTCTCGTTTGATTACCCTTCCGACCTTCACTCTCCAAATGCGTATTCACAAACTTCAAGAAAGTAGAAAGAGGCATGAACTTCTCAGGGCGGACAATGCCAATGTTGTGCCAATCACAAAAGAGATGCACAGTCTTGCAATTCATTGTTTTGTGAGGAGCATGAAGGAAGCTCTAGTTCAACCACTGAAAAAATGACGCTAAGCCCTA
This sequence comes from Asparagus setaceus, assembly GCA_012295165.1. Lineage (NCBI taxonomy): Eukaryota > Viridiplantae > Streptophyta > Magnoliopsida > Asparagales > Asparagaceae > Asparagus > Asparagus setaceus. The sequence goes on from CM022705.1 coordinate 40,374,369, forward strand.
GCTCCATCGACTGAGCTGCCTTCATGACCCAACATCTTGTTGGGTTTGCCAACATACATCTAGTCATATCTAAATTGACGAGCAAAATAATTGGGGAAATATGGCTCTAGATAACAAACTTTCTTGATCCGAAGGACAAGATGAGAGGGTTCTATGGTCATGAACCAGGTGAAAGCATTGAGAAGAAGATCAGTCTCCGTCATGCTGGTATCAGAAATGAAGGTTTTGTGACCATAATGTGCTATCTTCAGAAGGAGTCGATAAAATCTATAGCTTGCAAAATGACCTAGCTTCGCTCGAATGGTATCGAGATAGTGATGGTTCTATGTTCCTCCCTCATAGGCTGGTAACAGTGGAATTCTCTCAGTGTGGGTTTCCTGCTTTTGAGTCATGAGCATTTGACAGTGAGTGATGAACCAACCCATCAAGTAAGAATAAGGAAACTCAACTCTTAGACTTGGACTCCCGGAAGGCTTCTTACACTTTAGCTTGGCACCCCTTTAAGCTTGGTATTTTTGTAAAAGGTAGGAGGACCAACCTCCTTAACTCTCCTTTGTTTATAAAAGACAATAAAGTAAATAGTTCATTTTAACTATGCAATCCAATTAAAATTTAATTATTTTTAATCCATTATATCCGGTTAATCAAGTTAATCCTTCTCCTTAATCCTCCTCTTAACCCCTTGCTAAATGGCACCTAGGTGTTTTGATTAGGTTGCCAAATTTTCACATTTTGAAACTAGTCCTTCTAATTAGTAGCTAGTTTAAAAGATTTTGGGGACTATTTTCAAAATACTTAAAAAGATTTTGGGGATTAAACTTAAATACAAATATTTGTGGGGCTAATTTTAAAACAATTAAAGATTTGGTGGTGGGAATATTGGAGTAAGGGCTTTTTTTGGTGGGGGGGGCACTAATTTCACTATATCTAGATTTGAGGTCTAAAAATATTATTTAACTTTGATTGAGATGTTTTCATTAGTTTATTTAGTTATGTATTAGTGTTTTTGAATTAAAACAAATTGGTATAGATTTTAGTTAAGAATAAAAGAAATGGAGAAATTTAAAATGTTAAAATAATTTCCACAAAATAGATTTTGCTAGATTTGCAAACTGTAGTTGAGAAGTTATGATGAAATGTTAAAATAAATAGTCTTTCAATATTAGTTCATTCGATCTTTAATATTTTGATTTAAGAATTTGCAACCTGATAAGGTTTCAATGCTTTAAGGGGTTTGTTAATTGAGACAAACTTTATGTGTTGAGCCCTAGAGATTAGATTTGAAGATGGGTTCTCACGATTGATGATGGTGGGTTGCCGACCTATGTTCCTCCAATGCCAAAGTTCGTCTATTGATGAAGAAGACTAAGCAATAAAAAATAGGATAGGGTTTCAGAGTAGATTCATCAATTTGATCGGATGAGATCCTTTTACCTGTGCACTGGATGATATATTTATAGTAATTTGCATAAGCAAATCTGGTAGTACACGTGTCTCATCCTGTTGGTCGGGGTAGTTATGATAGTTTCTTGCCTAGAAAGAGAGTCCACATGTCCTGACCTTATAGGCCAAGCAAGGTTCCTTTGACATTTGTATAGTTGAGACAGTTATGATAGCTATCAATTAAAGAGCTAGGTTACCAATTAATATCCCTTAGCATAGATGTTAAGGATATCATCTGATTTGATTCAATCATTCCTTAATTAGATGACCACCTTTAAACTCATGCGTGAATCGGGTGATGTCCAGGATCTTCAATATCTTCATAGACTGTCATAGATGAGATATCTTAGGTCCACCATCGCCATGATCTCATCAGATAGAGGAATGTTTTTGCTGATTGCATCCACTATGACATCGTAGATGGGGTCATACCCAGAGACGTTCATCACAGAGTTGGGACATAAGGTTCATGTCGAGGTTGATTTGGCCCTTAGCTTTGGGGCATTGTCAATGTCGGTGGAGGCCCCTAATAAGTGTTGGTAAAAGGAGGATGGGTCATAGAACATTGTTGTGAGGTGAAACCCACTGAAGGATGTTAGGTCACAGCGAATCCGACCGATGTATGCAGATGTGAAGCATGCGTAGGGGCTCTTCGTGGAGGCATATTTATGGATAGTCTCTTCGTGGAGGCATATTCGTGGAGGCCGAAGATTTTTATTAACCTTGGTCGGCTCTCAGCTCGTATTTTCCCTAGCATCAATATAAGGGTTGGATTGGGGAAATAGGACAAGCACGGAGCCGTGGCAGTTGCTCCCTTGTTTCCATCACACTTTCAATTTTAGGAATGTCTCGTTTTGGTGGATTGTTAGCCACCAAGGTCTCCGGGGTAGACGATGGCGGAGGCTGCGCAATCATTCGACCCCAACACTGCCTCAAGCATCTTGGTTAGGTAGGAAAATTAGCCATTGAAATGACAAAGGAATTCATTTCTAGTTATGAAACCCATCAAAGACGACTCAAGCCAAGTGAGGTTTATCTCAAGCGCGTTGGGTGAGGGGTTAAGATTATAACAGGATTCTCCAGCCATCATTACGAGATTTTATCGGAGTGGTTTCCCATAGACGGCACCAACTATTGTAATACAGTAAATTTTTCATAGATTACTCCTCCAATTAAGGAGAGTCAATAAGGAAAACTGGGCCTCTAATAAATCCAGTAATGATCAGAATCCATCATTTTAACTCTAACCTACATACTCCACAGATTGTTAGGCCTCGCCAGAGTGATCCTCGTTTTGGGGGCTTTGGTACGCCCTCCGATGCTTTAGTTAGGAACTCTCAAAAGATAGTAAAGAAATCGTAAGTGCGGCCAAAACCCTAGCAAAAGTTAGGTTTGAGAAAGTTACCACTGTTCATTCCTTTATATGGAAGGTTATACGGTTGTGATTGAAAGAGAAAGAGAGATGTACATGCATCACTATTGGATTGATCGGAATTGGGCAGTTAACACTTGGACCGTTATCTAGGGGCGAATCTATAGTGGGGCAATGGGGTCAACTGCCCCCACTGACCCCGTAAGAAATATACTTAGTATTGAACCTCTACGTCAATTCACCCTCTAACAATTTGCTTCACTGATCCCTATGCTGATGTGGAACAACATGAAATATGTAACTTTTAATCTTAAATTGAAGAGGACACTTTTCTATGATGGGGTTTTATTAAGAAAAAAAAACTTTGGCTTGTTGGGTTTTCTGGAAACGAATGGAGAAGATGATGAACAATTTATTTTCTATCCTCTTTTACTTGGTGAGGTTATTTGGTGTTATGATAAAAGCTTTGATTTGACCTTTTTTGTCTTATTGAGCCAGGAATGGTGGAAGTAGTCACGTGGGTAGCTTTGTTTTTTTTTTTTTCCTTTTTGTTTTTGGATAGAAGGCAATGGGTGATCAACTGACTGGTTTAATTATGTTTGAGCATAGGATCAATGGCTAGGATTCAACCGATAAGTAAATAAAAACTAAGAACTTTCTTCATTAGCTAATTATAATGAAATCTCAACCTATATATTTATAGGGTTAAAATATTATCTTCTACTACAGCTTTTAAAAATTAAAAACTAGAATTTAAATTCAAACAAACTTCTAACTCGCTACAAATACTCGTCCTACTAGATTAACATTCTAACTAAATCCAAAAATTAAATTTTAAAAATATAAAATCTAACCATATAAATCTAAAATCCTAATGAAATTCAAAATATACAATTTGAATTTCTAACAATTCTATCTATAAAGTCTTTGGATTTTGTCTTGCATCACTAGTCATGCATATTTTCAAAAATAAACTCCCATATTTGGTATTAATGCTACTAAGATTTAGGTAAAAGTATCATATGCTAGTTATATTTGTAGTTTTGCCCCTAGTGACAAAAGTTTTTGGATCCGCCCCTGCCGTTATCCTTTATTACAAAAAACGGATGGGTGTTGATGTCAGACACGTGTGCGAGGGAACTCTTTCGTGGCTAATGGTTTTATGACAAAGGGAACCCGCTCGTGGTAGAGTGAACTCGAGGCCTTAAGCTATGCCTTTGCCGAGCTCTGTGCTTGATGTTTCTCCTAACCTCTTTTGAAAAGCGGTGGAAATATGGGTGATGCATCATTGCTGCTCACGTGTTCCTCATGTGGGGTGGTGTTGATGATAATGTGGCATTTATAAACATTTTTATGGTATAACAAGTTCGAGTAACCAATAGCTAATTCCCTTTAGCACAAGGAGTGTATCCGCAATTGACCCTTGTTTATGTGAGCCGTTTTAGTTTCTCTTATCCTTCATGTATTTTTGCGTTCAAGCTTGGAATGATATGGTGCATAAATTTGCAAGAAGGAGATATTTACTCAAACTTTTGAGAATCGAGCTCACTTATTAGTTGCAGAAGCCTTCAGAGTTCTTTTGGCTTGGGCATAGCATTATCTAATCTAATACTATTATAAAAGTGTGTTGGTATGTTAAAACATTTCTTCCGAAAATGCCCTTGAAAACACATACATGCATACATAAAACACATGCATCCATACATAACCATACCCCATACATACATTCATAACCCCCAATTAAATGCATTATTATTCATAACCCCCAAATAATTTCACCATGACTAAGTTGTTTATATTTTTGTAACCTCCCATTAACATATTAATCTCTTATAATTCTCACTAATTATCACTATTATAATTAAAAACAATGTTACAACCATTCATCTTCTTACTAAACCACTATAAATCATATCTAATCTGATCTTATATATATATATATATATATATATATATATATATATATATATATATATATATATATATATATATATATATATATATATATATATATATATATATATATATATATATATATATATATATATATATATATATATATATATATATATATATATATATATATATATATATATATATATATATATATATATAACGCCAAAATTCATTACCTATTACCCATTTAAATTCTCTAACATCAACACTAAACACCCATCACTATCACAATCTCACCATTAATCAATCCTATTAAATACACAAGAGTGACCATTTAATCACCATTATAACCTCATCACTAATCTGCTTAATACCTCCGTTAATCAAAAATTAATCCCTCCAACCTTTAACCTTCTATTATCGGTAACAACTCATCCTTCTTTCCTTTATATATTTAGCCAAAAGACAAAGCCAACAACACCAACATCAAATCCCTAACCAAGACCTCTTAGACGTCACCATTACCCACATTAGAGAGGCCATCAACCGATCAACCATCCTCTATGCCACCGCCGAGGAACGTTTTCGATTATGCAGTCTGCGACCTCAAAAACGCCATCGACCATGTTCGAAACTATCAGCTCAATGACCTTGATAGGGCTGTGAACGACCTCAAGAACTGACTCAATAGTACCAACATATGTCAAGAAACCTAAGGTGTGCATTGGATCGGTCTATCGTGTATTAGGTTGGATCGATGATGTTGGAATTTAAGCTTCCATCGATTGGGAGGGACGGTTGCAACAGTAAGAGTAGGAGATTGATGTCGAGATTCTTTATTATAAAGAAGGTTAGAACGAATATATATACCATTTTGGTATGAATTGGATCCAACAATTCTCTTGTGCAAAGTGAGAAATCTGATGATGGTGTAGTACTATTGACAATGGGTATCATTATATGAATTTGAAAGTTTTGATGTTATGAATTCAGTATGTACTTTTGATTTATATGCGCTTGTGTAGTTTTTCGTGCCCACAATACTCTTTTTTGTTTGTTTGATTGATTGATTATGTACATGAATTATACAAATCAATTATGGAATTCTTTGTTGCTTTGTATTATCTATTATAATTATAAAAATTCTTATCTAATCTAATTTTTATAAATGAAATACATTATATAATTATTACAAGTATTAATATAATTACTTATCATAATTACAAATAGTGATTTAATATAATTCAATATTATAATTTAGTTTAATTCCTTACAATATTATAATATTGCATAATTATATTATAATATAATTATTTATCATATATTTAATATAATACTCATATTTATATGCACTATTTTACTTATAATTATAATCTCTTGGTCCCTTGAGATTCAACCCTTGAAGAAAGAGAAGTTATGAAGAAAGTGGTGTAATAAATATTGCATATTTGCATTAAGTATTATTCATGAGGTGTTAAATAAATTATAATACAAATGTGAAGATCTAGGAGAGTGATTTTATTCTTGAAGAAAGAGAAGGTATGAAGAGAGTGGTGTAATGGATATTGCATATTTGCATTAAGTATCATTCACATGGTGTTAAACAAATCAAAACTATACAGATGGAGATCAAGAGGAGGGCTTTTATCCTCTCTAAATTACTCTATATATCCAAATCATTGAGAATTTCTCTATGTAAATAATCAAGTATTTAATTCTCTAAATTACTCTCATATAGTGAATTTGTACCATCGCTATAAGTATATTATCCGCTATCCTCATGATACTTCATAATTATTAAAATGAAAATTGAATGCACATGGAGCAGTGAAGAATATTATATTTTTTCTTGGTGAAATAAAGCTAGATGAGTTATTTTGATTTGTGGGGAGGGGGAGCATTATTTTTGTTATGGGACTTGGAATACTTTTCTTTTACATATCATATTTATCCCTTTTCATTTGGTTGCTTGCTTGTTCTTCAAAAAGTTTTATTTTATATATACTCTTTGAACGTTATATATTTTGGAAACTATATATAAGTCATAATAACTGTTGCTTTGCCCTTCAAGTTAGCTATGCTTGGGTTTTATCATTCATCTAACTTTTAAAAGGAAAAATTAGAATACTTTATTAAATGATTAATTTTTGAGATAGGATTAAAGTTGATCAAATTAATATTTTACTTTATCTAATAAATTTGATAAATTTGTTGATTTAATGGGTATTCTTTTTCCAAATTGATAAGTTGGGGTAATTTATATGCATGATTTCGTGGGTACATATAAACACCATAATAATTTATATATATTAATATATAAATTATAAATTGATACATTAAAATATTATTCATACTTAAAACTTATTTCTAATATTTAATAGGTATGTACACATACACGTGCAACGCTCGTGCACTATACTAGTATTAAGCAAAAATATGTAAATGTTTAAGCTTTATTTCTATTGGTTTAGACATAAGTCTACTTCTCTGTCAAAACTTGGGTTTCTGATTGCATGTGGAATGGTTCTTTTGAGACCTTGATGCCTTATCTACTGTGGCATGAAATGTGAAGGTGATGAGTCACAGTGCCTCCCCTTGTCACCGCTATTAGCCATTGCCAATATTATCAATCCAACTATTTTATCTAACAAGCACAACATTCTGAATGCACCATATTTGCAACAGGAATGGTCAGAAATGCATTTTCAAAGATGCAGAGATAAAAACTTTTGAGAAAAGTTAATATTTCTGTTATAAGCATATCCACGTAATGTACCACATGAGGTATAATATCATACTTTACTTTAGTTACCAAGGTAACAAAAACATAATGAATTTGATCCATTAAGAAAAAGAAAGTTATATTAACAAGATGTGGAACAGAATAAGATGCACCCTTTACGGACAGCTTACGTTATTAGACTGTACAGGTTGTTGATGATGTCACAGAAAAAGCTACACAGAGTCATTTGAAGTTAAACAGGATCAGGTCTTCTTCGTACAAGCAATTCTGACTTGAGAATTCTTCATTGTTATCACCAAAAAGCATTGTTCTTGAATGTCGATCTGGTTCCTCAACTTGCATCCTCCTCTCGAGTCTATCCACTGTAGCTTTTTTCTTGTACACCAACAGGAACATGATAATAGAAAAGATTGAATGTTATTCTTTATATCATATTTTATCATCTTGCTTGTAATGAGACTCTTCCTCATACATAAGGAAAATATTGGATGCTCGCTCCCTGATTGGATGAGCTTCAACTACAAGAAAATGAAAAAGTTAGAAATTTTCTGACAGCTTGGGAAGCCTGAATGCATTCCTGACATCTCGTAGCCAAAAGCCAAATTCAGATCGAAAAATAGTTAATGCTTATCATTAAATAAGCATGATACTAAAAGTCTATTACATGAAATAACAAAGGAACTTGTAACATAAGCATCCATAAAGGGTAAAAACATTTAAGAGGTACTAACTAATTTCACTGATTCCAAGAACAGTTCAGAATTCAACAAGATTAGAGATATATATATATATATATATATATATATATATATATATATATATATATATATAACTTTTTTTTATGATTTATCACTATCATTTACTAGATTGGAAATCCCAACTGTCTGCTAATATAATCAGTGGCCTTATTTCCGCTTCGTTTTAGCATTTCAAGTTAAAGTTGAAGATAAAAACCTAATGAGACCAATGAAACAACTCAATTATCAAGTCACTAAGCCAATTGTGCGAGATTGAAAGCTACTAGAAAATTTAGATGGTTGACTGTAGCTTCAACAATTATTGCTTCCCAGTCAGATTTTGATGTTTCTCATGCGAAGTATGATATAACTTAATAGCTCTAATTGTTGTTTAACTCGAGTTTGCACACATTACATCAGCAATGTAATCCCAGGAGTTGAATTGAGTTACTATTTTCATTTCTCAATTGAGTTGCAATAAATAATTTCAATAATAGAGTTCCAACAAGTTCAGTTTTGGTGTTTCAAGAGTAATATCATGTTTTTAATATGCAGGAGCCTATGATGGGTGAATTTCATAGAAAATGTTGGGGGAAAAAGGAATGATGACACAAGCAAGTCTGTGATATAGTTCTGTAATACATTTCAATAACTTGAGCTGCATATTATCTTCCTGAAATCTCTATCCAGTTATTAAGATATTAGGATGAAGCTCATTTACAAGGTACAAATCTTAAGAGAGTGCTAGCAAATTTGGCCTCGGCAAAGGAAAACTGTAAATTTAGTAAGGAATGTGCCAGTGTAGAGGATGATCCTTTTGTTGAATCTCTTTCGGGCATACTTTTTCAAAGGTAGGAATACAAATATGGAAGGGTATGGGATAACAGGAATATCATAGCATGCAATTTGTTATATCAAGCAACAGATAAGTACATGAGGCTCAAGGTAAAATATAATGTCAAGTGATTCTTCTAAACAACAAGTTCTATGATTTCTTCTAAGGATTATTTCCTAGAAACCACCTTAAAAATGGGGTAATTGTGCAAAAACCACCTTTCAATTTTAATTTATACATAAACCACTTTTAAAGTGGGTTTGCGTTGCAATCAACCGCCCCCAATCAAATTTTCACCAAAAACACCAAAAATAAGCTTAAAAAATGCACATGTTTAACGAGCAAAAATGCACATGTTTAACGAGCTCAACATATTCGCAGGAGGCAGCGGAGGCCAATGTTACACTGGTTCCAATGATGCACACCTAAACACAGAGCATGTGCTTGAGCTCTCCTTAACAAATGGCTTGTCCAAAAACATTAAAAAAGACCAATACAATGCCAAACATAAGTATTTCTCTTGACTTATTTTAGAGGTTATAAATACAAACTGAAAAATTTAGGGCGGAAACAAAGCGATAGGCACGAAAGTGAGAGAGATCTTCCTAAAAGATGACCCATGATGAACCCCACATGACCACAAAGGTGAGCTGTAAACATAATTTGCAGTTTCATGATTATCTTTTGATGAGGCCTCTATTTCTCAAAAAAATTAATTAATCTTTTGATCATTTTTGTTTTTCTTTCTAACCGTGTGTGTTATGATTAAATGATGCGATCACAAAAAAATTTCTTTTTGAACTTTGAAGGGATGAGAATAGAAGGGATGTCCTTCTCCTATTTACACTCATCTAAGACCTACTGCAAAGGTTTGATTAGGGAATTGTATATATGAGGGAAGCAAGAAGTTCCAAACTTGTTTAGATGTGGGAAAATGTTAATGAAGATTTTGTATCTTTCTGTTGTTGGCTTCTACTTGGTGAGAATTATTACCCACAACTCTTTTGTTATTAACTTAATAGGTTATTCGAGTTTTATGTATCACAAAATTAAGCATAGAAATTGTAACGGGTTCAAAATGAATTGAAATCTTCATGTAAGACTTCCTTATAGGCCGTTGAGATTTTTATCAGTCAATTAAAAGCCAATAACTTAAAGAAACAGAAGAGGCGGAATAAATTTAGATGAGTGAGGCATTTAAACAAACAGGGAGAATGCATAGCCAAAAATGAATACCTTTAACGACCTCCCACATCATATTCTGAGGAGGCAGCGGATCGCCGGTGTTACTGTAGTTCCACCATCGACGTCATCGTCATCGTGTTTGAAATTGATGGAGGGTTTAGGGTCACCGGAGTTGCGTCAGAGGAGGAGGACGAGGGCAATAAGATCAACACCGCTGCCGTCGTCTCTCCTTCGGATCGAGATTTGGATCCTGTATTCGATTCGGTCAGATTTTTAATCCCACATCGGGTGCGTGGGAGTGATTAATAGTATTTTTATTACCTAATCCAACGTAGCTAACCGCTGAGCCTGGTAACTCGGGCTTGTAACCCAAGTGGGAGCAATAAGATTGGTTGGATGAGGCAGCTGTGCGAGAGGATGACTTATACAATACATGGGGCACATATACATACATATGTGACATACATACATATTTTGGGTAATTAAGCCTCCCTACACTCTACTATTCAGACAACCATCTTTTTTAATTTATTTATTCCTTTTTAAAAAACCGTCTCTTTCAATTTGTTTATTCCTAAATCGTAAACCTTCTTTTTGAACTTTTTTACCCTTTCTTCGTAAACATCTTAAAACTTATATAAATTTCAAACTTACACATTATATAATATATATTTATTTACAAAAAATATTAATAAAATATAATAGATTTTTTAGTATGAGTCCCCCAAATCCTGATCTATCGAATTAGTCCCCCAAAAAAAAAATCCTTAAACTCCCACACAATAAAAATTACCGAAGGACTAACAAAACCTCACGTGAGGTTTAACTTAAAGTCCAACCGTCATTTGATGAGTTAACTGTTATGCGTGAAGACCCGCACTAAAATTACATCTAGTGCCCTCCTCTTTGAGTTCTATTCATACTCCTATTTTGTAATTGTCCATCTTGTTGAAATAAACTTGTGGTAAGCTCAAGCATACATTTGGAAAATTAAGCCCACGGCCGTCTACTACACAGACAACATTCACCTCCATTCCACTCCATTTCAGAGCACAATGCAGCTTTAACATATTTAAGGCTTGCTACAACCAAATAAACTAAATCATGTACCATCAAATAGTTTTTGTAGACAAATAACTAGGTGATCAAAATAAATTACCTGTGTTTCTCCGATGCTAACTTCCTTCTATACGAGATTACTGATAGAACTCCAAATTTGTTGACTATACTAACTGTAGAGGTCGGAGACACGAGCCACATTCAAGTCCTCTGTAACCATGAACTTACGTGCTCCCTTTGCATATCCTCCCCCTTATTCAGTCACATTATTTGGGACCTTTGGGTTTAACTCCTTAAATTCAGTGATATATACACTATTCGAGCACCTGGGGCCTGAGAAACTAGAACCAGTTTTTCTGAAGCATGTGTAGCTTCCACTTAAAGATCATGTACTTGACACCGACTCCTCAATCTTTAGCAGCTGCATGTTTTCACCAAAAACTGGAGCCAGCTTAGGAGATAAGAGCATCATCTTGCATTCCTCCGACTTGATGCAAAAGTCTCTTTGATAGCTCAAGCTCTCAGCACTTACATACAAGTTATCAATGCATCCCATGAATGACTTCTTATCGAGCAGTTTGATAATGACTCCAAGGGTAAGGTGAGGAAACTGAATAGAAAATTTATCACCTCTTCATCACACTCAGTGTAAACTGGTTTACTGTATGTTTTTGTCATTAGCAACTTTACTCTCACTCCCTCACGGCCAGCATCTCCATCACTTTCACATTTGGGGACCAGCAGAAATATACCATTATACTTGGTAATTTCTTGTTGCTCGGTGAGGAATTATCGATGCACAACTCAGTCAGGGGGGCATTTGAGATCAATGTTCTTCACAGCAAATTTAATGTCTGCAGACAAGAAAACATTTGAGAGGCTAGAAACCAAGATGTGGACACAAGTAGATTAGCCTAGTCCATCTCTTAATAGGCTTTACAATCCTAACACATGAATGTTGTCTCACCGAGGATATAAGACTCTACTGTTTGAACTGACCACTGTCAATTTCTAGTAGTTAAAAAGTAACCAAATAATTATAGTTAGCCAAAAGAATAAATCATCTCCTCATGACCAAAATCCAGAGTTCTCTCCTAGAGTATGGTACCATCTTTTACCCTTGCTTGCTGAACGAAGATAAAATACTACCTGTAGAAGCCGGCATTATATGTAGTTCATCACTAATGATAAATTTAAAACCTGCCCTGTCTTCAGCTGCATCCATGTTATTCTTTCTCCACTATCGAGCATAAGTCATTTCCTTTCCACAGGAACACCGGACATGTGAAGAATGTTCTTTTGATAAACACTCTGTCTAAACACGGAGCTTGTGCTTGAGCTCTCCTTAACAAATGGCTTGTTCTTAACATAAACCAGCAGTGGTGCCGTGTTTCTACAGCTCCTTTTACAATTAATCAAAAAGAGCCCCAACACAACGACTGCATAGTCAGAAGAGCTTTCCTGAAGCTCGGAGAAAGCGTGGAGAGGGGGCTCGAGGAGGCTGGCAATGAGGGGTCAGAGGCGAGATGAGTAGGGGTCTGCCGAGGGAGTTGGGCATAGGAATTTAAGGGATTCAAGTTGGAGAATAAAGAGCGAAACAGAACAATCATGGGGGTTGCGAGGTAGAAATGAAAAGCATTTTAAACAATTAGGAAGAGTGTAGAGGAAAAAAATGCATATACCTTTAACAAGCTCATGACATTTGGAGGCAGCCGAGGCCGATGTTGTTGTAGTTCCACCATCGATGTCATCTTCCTCGTCATCCCCATCGTCTTTGAAGCCACCGCCACGATCGGGGTCTTCTCACAAATCCTAAGAGCTCCATTTGGAACGACACACATTGAAATTGATGGAGGGATATATTAACAACAACGTCTTTCGTAGCCTAGGCTTCAATTTCGAGGATATATAGAAGAAGGGGATACCGGAGTTACGTCAGGGGAGGAGGAAGATGATAATAAGATAATACCGCTGCAGATCCCACCGCTGTCGTCGTCTCTCTCTCTCTCTCGGACTAAGATTTTAATCCTGCACCTCTCGTATTCGGTAAGCATTTTAGTCCCACATCGGGTGAGTGGAATTGATTAATAATATTTTTATCAAGTAAATCCTAGGTAACTAATCGCTGAGCTGACGCAGCGCGGAAGTTGAAATCTCAGAATCCACCGAGGGTTGATCTATATTTCTTGGGGTTACATGCCTCTTCTTAAATAGAATAAATACTAAAACTAGAATTACAAAGAAATAGAAAGTATCAAATACTACCCTAAAAAGACTCCCTATAATATAGGAAATAAATCAGTCCTAATTAAAATAAAATTGATTTTGTTTCCTAATCTAAATTGACTCTAACTTTATTACTAAAAATAAACTAAAGGCTGATTATTTTCGGATTTCAGCCAAAACTGAGAATTACTGATGAGATTATAAAAATCTGACAATCTGGTTGGCTCCGTCTCGCCGAGAGAGGCGATTTACATATATAATTTGTCAGAATCCGCCTTCCGGATCAAAAGATATGATCGTTTCTTTGTAGAAGCCAATAATATGTATAAGTCGGCGTTTAGCTCGTGATTGTCCCGCTCCTCCATGAGATTGTTCGTTAAGCATCCTACATCAGTCTCCCCTTGTTGAAAGAAGCTCATCCCCGAGCTCATATTTGCTTGAATAGTAGCTTCATTGATAAATATTTTTCTTCTCCTGCATCGATCAGCATCCGCCTTATACTTTGCATTGATTTTCTCCATTTGTTCTTTTACCTTCTTAGCTAGGAATTCTTCTGCATCAAACATGTGTACGAATCTTTTTGGCGGCATGTATATGAACTGGCAATATGTGGCTCTGTAGTTGACATGAAAAACTGCTCCAAATATTTTTCGTGTTGGTCCTCATATTCTAGTGCTGGTGGTGTCATCTCATTATTGTTAAAATTATTGATGCTCATTGCTTTCAAAGAAGAATTTTCTCCCTCATACTCCATACACAATTCTTTCACCTCCTTTGTCTCGAGCCCTCCACCAAGCAATTCACACATATCATCAATTGTCTCACTCTCTAATTTATCCTTCTCCTTCATCGGGACAACATCAATAAGTGCAATATCACTCACAACCTCTTTGGGAATTTCATGCATAATATCCATCTTCACTATCATATCATCATCAGCACCATGTATCTCATGCTTAACGAGTGTTTGCACCTTAGGAGGAATTTCGGCAAGGGTAAGTTCTTCTTTCGTTGTTGCTACTTCAATGCTCGTCACAAATCTAGGCTCTTTCTCGGAGTCAAATTTGGGCTGCTTAATCCTTCCATGACCATGGTTAGAGTGTGAACTAGGATGTTGGTTGAATATATAATAATAGGTTGGAAGGAAACGAGCTTTTAATAACTTTTTCATCTTCTCCCACCTATCGACCTTCGGCTTTCCTTGGCGAGATCGATTCATGCATACGGATTCCCACCAAGCAGATGCTCCACCCTTAAGTCGGTAGGCCACCAACTTAACCTTCCGTTCATCTGGGATCTCCATATACTCGAAAAATCTCTCCACTTCTGCAATCCAGTCAAGAAATTCTTCAATATGAAGTTGTCCGTTGAAAGATGCAGATCCATCTTCATCTTGAATCCTCCAGCATCATAATTGTCCCGTCAACGGTGGTCTCTGCGATCATAACCACAGCGTGGGGCTTCATAGTAATCGCTGCCGCTGTGGAATTCATCTTGTGGAGTCGGATCACGTCGTTGGCGACCATCAACGCAATTTTGAACTCCTACCGTGTTCAGACGCTCCAGTGCCGATGCAAGTCGATCTACGGTAGTCTTAATCTGAAAAATATCGGTCTTCAACTCATCGAACTCAGTTCGAGAAATAGGGGCTTCATCACCTGTCATCGAATCGGAGGAACAAGGCTCTGATACCAATTGACGCAGCGCGGAAGTTAAAATCTCAGAATCCACCGAGGGTTGATCTCCGAATTCACGAAGAGCTTCGAATCCACGAAGAAAATATAATAAACGAAATTTTATTGATGAAAAGATATATTTCTTGGGATTACATGCCTCTTCTTAAATTGAATAACAAATAAGACTCCTACTAAGACTAGAATTATAAAGAAATAGAAAGTATCAAATCCTACCCTAAAAGACTCCTATAATATAGGAAACAAATCAGTCCTAATTAAATCAAAATTGATTTTATTTCCTAATCTAAATTGACTCTAACTTTATTACTAAAAATAAACTAAAGGCTGTTTATTTTTGGATTTCAGCCAAAACTGAGGATTACTGATAAGATTATAAAAATCTGACAATCTGGTTGGCTCTGTCTCGTCGAGATAGGCAATTTACATATATAATTTGTCAGAATCTGCCTTCCGGATCAAAAGATATGATCGTTTTTTTGTAGAAGCCAATAATATGTATAAGTCGGCGTTTAGCTCGTGATTGTCCCGCTCCTCCATGAGATTGTTCGTTAAGCGTCCTACATCATGAGCTCAGTAAAGCGGGCTTGTAACCCATGTGGGAGCAATAAGATGGTGGGATGGGTGAGTGAGAGTGAGAGGATGACTTTTATATAAATGGGGCACATACATACGAGAGACATACATACATACATAATTTGGTTTGATGGGTGAGTGAGGGGATGACTTACACATGGGGCACATACATACGAGGATGACTTACACATGAGGCACATACATACGAGACATGCATGATCCATACATAACTTTGGGGAATTGATTCCTCTAACAGCAAGGTTGTACAAATCACTCCCGCTAACCTCTACTACTCATACAACTATCTTTTTGAATTTGTTTATTTATTTGGTTTTTGTAAATCATCACATTTGGACAAATCACTCCTGCTACCTCTACTACTCAGACAACCATCTTTTTGAACTTGTTTGTTTATTCATAAGTTTGCAATTCATATAAGCTTTAAGATGTTTCCCAAAAAAAGGAATAAACAAATTCAAAAAAGGAAAACAAAAAAGACATTGCTGTCCAACAATCAGGAGATACAAAAGAAATATGGAGTTCATGTTCTTTATTCCTTGGCACATATCTTTAAAGGGGATGACGGCTATTTCTCGTTACCATACAATATTCAATTGGTGTAGAAATGATAGCTTTAATGCGAGGAATTGTTATATATTGGTCGCTTAGATCTTTTCATATTTTTAAATAAGCCCTTGAAATTGTTATTTACTCTTCTAATTCCTATAAATAGCTCTAAGTTAGTTTCACTTGTTTTTTAAATTTATTGGAATATTTCTTCCAATTCACACAATATTTATCACAAATAATAATTTAAAGTAACTTATGTGAATTTAAGGAGTAAATAACAATTTTGGAATGAAGGAGTAAATAACAATTTCAGTGATGTTGGATATAAATTCAATAATTGTACACACTTAATTTACAAAACAAAATAGGGTTGATATATCGCTAGCAAATTTAAAAGCTATTAATAAAAATAACAATCAATCAAGTGACAAATATATATTGCTTCCTTAAAGAGAATTAATAAACTAAACAAGGCCCGTGATAGTACTCACCTTATTTTCAGAAGTGATTGATCGAGTAAGAACAAGAATTAACAATAAAATTACGTGATCAATTGATGTTGTATCATAGATATACATGACAATAAGAGAGAAATTTTTAAAAAGAAAAAGAGAACATCAAAGAGATTTTTTAAGAAAAATGAGAGAGAGAGAGAGAGAGAGAGAGAGAGAGAGAGAGAGAGAGAATGGAAGAGAGAGAGAGAGAGAGAGAATTGGGAGTGGGGAGAGAGAAGCATAAAAAAGATTTAAAAATCGAAGAAATGCAGTTAAACTAATTGCCAAAATTTTATTTGAGATATGGAAAAATAATGTAATCAAAATATATAAAATATATTACTCCTAAAGATAATGTAGTCTAGAATTTATTGATTTATATTATAAAACAAACTCTCATCTATATTATATACCAAATTAAGGCCTAGATTTCCACTTGCCAACTTCTTAAAATTTTGTCTTTTGTTTTTAAATATACTTTTGTACTATTACTAAATATTTATTTTGCCTTTTGTTTTTAAATATACTTTTTACTATTACTAAATATTATTTCAAGAGTCCGCAAACCTCCACTATCGACATTTATAACTACATAACCTTTTAACTTCTCACTTATAGAGTGTAACCTCTTAGCATCTCCATTACTCTAATCTAGTTATTAAATTTAAGTTTAGTTTCATCACATCCTATATATGTTACAATTTTACAATCTATTATCTATTCCAAAACTATAATGGTTCTTTTTTCGAAGCTGTAATTCAATTTCGGTGGCAATGAAAGAGTTTGTAACACTGTCCTTTGAACCTATTTTTCTTTTGTTTCTATATTTACGTCAAGTTGTTATAGTTTTTATTTGATTCATATTGATTTATTTTACAGAAGTTACTCTAAAGCTGGACTGTTAAAATTAATGTGGATGTATTTATATTTTAAGAATGTTTTTCCTAATTAGTCCAATTTTGTTTATATCTTTTGTTTTTTTGGAAAATTGTGCAAGTTGGTTACCCCGAATTTGGGAAATTATGATTCTTTATCATTGGAACATTAAAATTGAGAATTGGGGGTTTTGCTAGGACTCTTTTCACATCTTGTAGGTTTTGAGGGCTTTTGTTGGTGCAATTATGACATGTTCCAGTAATCACCAAGACATACTTGGTGAGAATTGAAAATTCTTCTACAAATTTACTTAGAATTTCATGATTTGCTGTATTTTCTTGAAAATCTGTGTGAAAAATCAAACTTTGTATTATTTATTTTGTTAAAAAATTGAGAAAAATTGGATTCTGACAGATCCAAACTATTTGCTATGGGAGGTGGGAAGACTGAGAAGATTTACTTTTGGCTTATTGAAACCCTTCTTGACTCATTTAAAGTTACCAAAAAGTAGACTAACCAAGGAGTTTGGTCAATAAAGCTCAAAGCATAATTTGAAGGAAGCTGGAACTTGGTTCAATAAGGGAACCCTTGAAAGGTTTGATATACTGAACACTTGCCAATGATTAGGTTGATATCTGATATTGCAATAATCTTAGAATTTTTGCTTATTTCTTTAATTCACCCAACACTCACATTGAGTGATTATTGTTAGTTGTTTGTTTCCTTAATTTCTATATAAACTCACTTACTTGCAATAAGATCAAAAGAGTCTCGAACAATATATGTATGTTCGAATATTTATTCTTTCTAGTTTATTTGCTAGAGCAAAACTGTTAGAAGTTATGTGGATATATTTTCATATATTAATAATGTTTTACCTAATTTATCCAATTTTGTTCATATCTTTTGTTATTTTGGGTAATTTTGCAAGTTGTTATCCAAAATTTGGGAAATTTTGATTCTTTGTCATTGGAACATTATAATTGAGAATCGGGTGGGGTGGGGGCTTTTTCACTTCTTGCAGGTTTTGAGGGCTTTGGTTGGCGCAATTAGAAAGATGAACTCGAATACTGTTCTTGATTATGAGAGGTTCCAATTATCACCAAGATAAACTCGAAGAGGATTGAAAATTCTTCTACCAATTTACTTATAATTTAATAATTTGATGTATTTTTTAAAAATCTGTGTGAAAAATCACATTTTGTAGTATTGATTTTGTTAAAGAACATGAGAAAAATTGGACTATGGAGGTCCAAATTGATTATTACAGGAGGTGAGAAGACCGAGAAGCTTACTTTTGGCTTATTGAAACCCTTATTGACTCATTTGAAGGTTGCCAAAAAGTAGACTAACCAAGGAGTTTGGTCAATAAAACTCAAAATAGAAAAACCGATCAATGCTGAGACGTGGTTCAATAAGGGAACGTTTAAAAGTTTTATATACTAGACACCTACATATGATTAGATTAATATATGATATTGCAATAACCTCAGAATTTTGATCATGTAATTTCATTTGCTTAGTCAGTGGTTCATATTATGTTCAACGATGAATGCAATTTGATTTTAGGGATTCCTTTTTTAATCTTGCCTAATTCTAAACTTTTTAATGTTATCTAAACAAATACCACCTCTTGTCTATCCACACAAGTCTCCAATTGCTTATTGTGATGTCGGAGTAGCCATGTACAAAGGTCATAATCCTAATCCGTACGCTACATCTAAAATTATTTTGCATGAGGGGTCTATTAAATTAAGAACAAAAGAATACACTGTAGAGCTAAAACTTTGTGCTCAGCCTTTCATCTTACCCTCTACAACCCAGACAATCATCTTTTGAATTTGTTTATTCCTTTCTCGTAACCCATTTTTTAAATTTGTTTATTCCTCTTATGTGAAAATCTTAATGCTTATATGAATTTCAAACTTTTACATTATATATTAAAGCATTTTTTGCTCATTTCTCTAACTCAATCCAGCATTCACATTGAATGATTATTGTTTGTTGTTTATTTCCTCAATTTCTATATAAACTCATTTACTTGCAAGAAATCAAAAGAGTCCTCAAAAGTAATATATTTTCTTTTTAGTTTATTGGCTTGAGCACAGTTAGAATTTATGCGGATATATTTTCATAATTGAAGAATGTTTTCCCAATTAATCCAATTTTGTTCATGTCTTTTGTTTTTCGGGAAATTGCACAAGTTGGTTATCCCAAATTTATGAAATTGTGCTTCTTTATCACTGGAATATTAAAATTGAGAATCGATGGTTTTATTGGCACCTTTTTCACTTCTTGTAGGTTTTGAGGGCTTTGGTTGGTGCAATTAGGAAGATGAACTCGGATACTTTGATTATTAGATGTTCCAATTACCACCAAGGCATACTCGGTGAGATTTGAAAATTCTTCTACAAATTTACTTGTCATTTCATAATTTGTTGTATTTTCTTGAAAATTTGTTGTGAAAAATCATATTTTGTAGTATTGATTTTGCTAAAATATTGGGACTATGGTAGGTTCAAATTGTTTGTTACGGGAGGTGAGAAGACCGAGAAGCTTTGTTCTGGCCTATTGAAACCCTTCTTGACTCATTTGAAGGTTGTTGAAAATTAGACTAACCAAAGAGTTCAGTCAATAAAACTGATCATCATATTTTATTACACTTTTATACCATCATTATCTATTTTATTTGAATAAATATATCACTAATAATGCGTTTTTATCTAAAATTGCAGAAAATGAAGAATTAATGAATAAGAGTCTTAAAGAATCAAATTCTCTCATTTTTCTACCATTTATTGAAGCCCAACATCAAGCCAAGAGGAGGCCCACAAAAGCCCGAGGAATCAAGAAAAATTGGGCCAACAAGTCAACAAGGAATCAATTCGTTAAGAACCAATCGGTTCACCAACCGATTGGCCAATGAAGATTTTCTTTCAAGGGGTCAATCCCCTTGCAATGTAAGTTTTTATTTTTCTCTTTTATTTTTTTGTGTTAGAAATTCATATTTTAGGATTTTATTTTTTATTTTTATGTTCATAGGCTAGATTTATTTCATGCATTGTAGTGTAGATTTACTTTCATGCTCTTTTATTATATTATTATTTATTTTTCATGCTTTATAGAATTTATTTTCTTGCATTTTTTTTGTTGTGTAGATTCACTTTTATACTATTTTATTTTTATTAGCTAGATTTCCTTTATGCTCATAGAGATCTTTCTTTCCTTATTCTTGTTCTTATTTTTGTAGTTAATTTTTATTTTTCTTGTAATTTATATCTCTTTCTTTTATGCTTTCTAATATCTAGATTTTATTTTATTTTTTTATTTTGTAAAATGAGTAACTAAATTTTGTAGGAAGTCTAGAATTGTATGAAACTAGTTTAAATTTTTTTATGACTTATGGATTGCTCTCTTTATGCTTAAATTGATCATGTTAGGATAATCAACTAGATAACTAATTGGTAGAAGAAGAATTTAATAATCTATACTTATCTTGAGGAGTTTGATAGGTTACTCTTATGAATTCTAGAATTAGTATCTAATTGTTTATACTTTTCATGAATGCAAATTTTGCTTGGATGATAATTTGATAGATTTTGCTTTTTTGAGTGGTTTGATAATCTATGCTTTGTAAATCTAAAATAAAATATGATAAAAAGATAATTGTTCGCGGTAAAAGTCGGGATGATTGTCATTGATTTGAACTTGCTTACAAACTTCAGTCGCCTGAAACAAATTCAAAGAGAAATATCGCCTTTTATTTTAAGGCTTACAATGAAAATCAAAAAAGATTACAACTTTTTATCCTTGTGAACAAACACGAGGATCTCTGTTATATCGGATCCTCGCTATGGGTTCTTTGCCCGTGTCGGACTTATTGTGTCCGTGGACCACCGCAATCCCGATCCGTAGAGACCGGGTTATGGAACTACAGATAAAGGCTCGCTTCACGAAGGAAACGGTTACCGAGGGATCACACTCACGGCGAGAGGATCACGAGCGGTGAGATCTACTAGGAGAAATCACAGCTATCCCCGAGATTAAGACGAAGCTTAATCTAGAGGGTATCTCAGAGTTCGACCAATTCGTTACCTTTGATTGAAGATCCGACGTTGATCGGACTTGTGCTCGCCGCTGTTCAACTGTATACTGACACTGTGAGATCTCGCAAGAACTCTTCAGAAGTCCGAGCCTTTGAAAGATCCCAAAAATCCAATCGGAAGCCCGCTCCAAAAATCCCCCTGTCCGAAGTGCCTCTCGAAGATGACACCCCCCCCTTATTTATACAATGAAGGGGGGGGGGGCGCCCGGCCACCTTGGTGGCTCGGCCACTTGGCCGAGGCACCTCGGCCACTTGGTCGAGGCACCTCTACCACTTGGTCGAGGCACCTCTACCACTTGGTCGAGGCACCTCTACCAAGTTGGTCGAGGTGGCTCTACCAAAGTGGTCGAGGCACCTCTACCACTTGGTCGAGGCACCTCTACCACTTGGTCGAGGCACCTCTACCAAGTTGGTCGAGGTGGCTCTACCAAAGTGGCCGAGCCACCTTGGCCACTTTGGCCGAGGTTTACCGGGCGCTTGCTGCCTCGCTTTTCGGCTTTTCGTCGCCGATTCTTTTGGTCTTCCCGCTTGGTTTTGCCCCTGATGTTGCCGTTGTGTTTGAGTCCGTGCCCGATCAACTTTGAGCTCAAGCGGTTCGTTTGCATCGACGGACTAAGTATGGTTGATTCCATCTCATCGACGCTTGAGTTTAATCAACTCGCACGCCGCTTCATTGGCTCAGACGCCTTGCCGACTCACTTCATGTGCTCGTCGACTTCGCTCTGGCGTTTTCGCGGCGTGATGCGCTTTTGGCGACGCCGGTTTGTCGAATGGATCGTCGGTTGTCAACCCACCGCCACGAGTTTCGTTCGAATGCGATAAGCAATTTTTATGCCTACAGATACCCCCTCCAAAGCGTCTCAGTCTCGATTCTTGATGAGTCTGGGATGCTTTGGACATGATGGTTCCCGGCCTTCAGTCGGCTGAGGGTCCCATAAGATAGCTTCAAGTCTTCAATTCTTTCAGACCATCCAGTTCTTTGTAGGATTTCTGATAAGATCACGGTGCCGCATTTATTGTCTGACCGCTTGTTATCTTGACTCGAAGCTGGTGGGTGAGTTTTGTTTGTAACTCGTGTCGGTTGGTCGTTGTTTGACTAACCATCAGATTTTTGGACTTCTCTGTATGTCGGCGGACTCCTTGTTGGCGACACGTTGGCTGTGTCGAATACATGGAACTTCATAACCCTCACTCGGCTAATCCCTTCATCATCACGTGTGTTGTTGGTTTAGCTACAGCGGGAGGATATGATTATCCGATGTCAACATGACTTTCACTCCTCGTTGAAATTTTGGAAACAGTTTATACTCGTAATCCTAGTTGGAGTAGGATTGGGCGACGTGTTGATCAGCGTCGATGCCATCCGCACGATCGAGTTATCCCTAAGAATATTTCTTGTGAAAATATTCTTCCGAACTTCGACAAATTAGGAAACAGCTTATACCGTAATCCTAGTTAGAGTAGGATTAGGTGACGGTCGATTTGCGTGGGTGCAATCCGCGACGATCGAAGTTATCCCTAAGAATATTTCTTGTGAAAATATTCTTCCTGAACTTCGACAAATTAGGAAACAGCTTATACCGTAATCCTAGTTGGAGTAGGATTGGGCGACGTGTTGATTAGCCGATGCCATCCGCACGATCGAAGTTATCCCTAAGAATATTTCTTGTGAAAATATTCTTCCGGGAACTTCTCGACAAATTAGGAAACAGTTTATACTCGTAATCCTAGTTGGAGTAGGATTGGGCGACGCGTTGATCGGCGTCGGTGGTGACCTTCGCGAGATGTTATTCTGCCAAATAAATCTTCAGAATCTTTCCAAACTTGGCGGAGGGGGTAGGAGCCAATCAATGGACTGATTTGGCACTTATTTTGACATCCGGATAAGGTTCCAATTAGGACTCCTAATTAGGGGCTGATTAGAGTCCTAATTAGAATTGGTTTGGGCCCATTAGGAGTTGTTATAAATACCCATACCCCCTCTTTGCCTCTGACCTAGGTCGGCCCCCCTGTGTTCTCTCTCTCTTGTTTTCTCATCTCGTCTCTCGCCGTCTCATCTCTCTCGAACAACAAGGTATGTATACAAGTGTTTTGCGACGTCTTTTTCTTGTTTTTCTTCTCTCTCTCTCCTTTTGCATGCATGCTGGACCACGCGAGGGAGGAGAAAGAGGGTGGTGTGGCGGCGGCGACGGGCGATACCGGCAATGGGCGATTTGCCAGGCGCTGCTACTACCATGGGTGCTGGCCATGCTACTGGCTGGCGCCAAGACTGGAGAGCATGGCTGCCGGCTGGGGTTGCTGCTGGCGGCATGCTTGGGCCGCATGGGCGCTGGGCTGGCCGGGCGCTGTCGGCTACTGGCGCTTACCGGCGGTGTATCGGGCGTTGGCGCTGGCCGGCCGCGCGGCTGCCGCATCGGTGCATGGTTCGGTCGCTTGGTTGTGTTGCGACGTCGGGCCGTGTCGTCCGTTGGTGCCTCGGTTGTGGCCGGCGAGCCACGACCTGACCAAACGGGCCTTTTTTGTTATATTTGTTGATTTTTAGCCATGCGTCTGACTCTTCGTCGTGTTTTTGCAGCTTCCGATGTCGTCGGGAAGATCACGCGTTTCGAGGAGTCGATCAACTCGCACGGCGCGTGAATGCACGCCTCCTTCTTTCGGTGGTGCGCCAGCGTCATCATATTCTCATACATATATGCGTTGTATCCCCGCTTCGTTCTCCTTTGTGAGGCGATTGGGAAGAGCCGAAATCCTCCTTTGTGGGGACCGACGCTTCAGATTGTGCACGTTCGTTATGACCCCGCTTCGTTCTCCTTTGTGAGGCGATTGGGAAGAGCCGTGATTCTCCTTCGTGAGGATTGAGGCTTCAAAGATCACCCGTCTCGATGTTTTTAACGGGAGCGATTTCATACCGTACTCTTGCCCTGTAGAACGGAATATATTGCCGCTTGGATTATGCGGCTATATTTTTCGTTCTCCGGGTATTTAATACGGATGAAATCATCATACCCGTTATAAGGTCGTGACTCGATCTCATGGGTTTCTGAGAAGAGTTCTACGCCTTATACTGTTTCCTTTTTCAAGATATTCCTCCTAAATGATCTGTTAACCCTTTGTTCTCTTGTGGTAGGCGGATGCTCCGATGACTATTCGTCTATTTCGAAGGCTCCAAATGTCAAGTCTCGATTCTTAAGGTCATCCGGGAGAAGGCCTTTTTCCACCGAGGAAGCGAACCGCAGCGAGGCGAACACTCGTATGAAGAAACCCGCGAAGCCTGAGCCTACTATCATAATTTCGGATGACGAGTTTGAGGGATCGCTTCCATCATCCGCTCCACCGCCTCCCTTACAGCCTTGGCCGAAACCAGGATTTCCCGACCCTTCGAGTATAGGGCGCGGGTGGAGGCCCCAGGTTAATCTTGACGGACCACTTCCACGGATTCAACCTATTGCCGAGATTGCCCCGGGCCAAAAATCTGCCGTTCCTGACTCCAGTTCTGTGATGGGTCTCCTTCAGCTGTTGGAGAATAGTTTGAAACAGGCGATCTCTATTATCGAGGTTAGATGGGCGACTCCTATGGTCTTCTGCCCATTCATATTGAGTATCTTGGAGGAAATTCAGCGTGTTGGTGGCCCTCAGCTAGCTAATCGTTGTGAGCAAAAGCTCACTAGCTGGCTAACTCTTGCATACCGTGTGGATGATTTAGCCTTTTTTGAATCATGCGATGAGGTGATACGACTCGTCGACGAAGCTCGGATCAAGGCTTCTCGTGAACGCGTTTTTCGCGAGAGGAAAATATCAGAGCAAGAGATCATATTTTCGAACTCATATGAGCGACAACGTCGATTGCAGCGTAAGATAAACTTGTACCACACCCATGTCGAACGTACAGGGATCAGGACTGTTCAAGGGGAGAAGACGTTGAAGGATTTCACGCGTGAGTGCACCAGAGTCCAGGATGTCACTGAACGTGAGAAGCAAGTCCTCGAGGCGATGCGTCGGGAACATGCGGCTGCTATTGCCGCGAACTCTGAAGAGGAACTTGAGAAGGAAGCCAAGGCTCGGGTTCGAGCGATCCAGAGGAAAAATTAGCGCCGCCAAGGCTGACCTTGCTTCCTTCACATTCTTGGATTGCGCCAATGAAGTCGATGTCTTTGCGAGACTTTTACGTTCTCTTTGTTCACCAGTCGTTCACGATTTTTATTTAGATGTATTATCATAACTTTGCTTGAATCAATTGTCTCGACAATTGTAGCTCCTTCTATATTTGCTTCAAATGAATAAGATCCATCCCTTTCATTGTTTATTATGATTCTTTTACTTCGTCCGAAATAATTAACCATAATACTTATAGGATTTTGGCAAACCCTCACCATCAACGGGTTTGATTAGCCTTTACCAACTACCGTTTCCTTTTTCAAGATATTCCTCCTAAATGATCTGTTAACCCTTTGTTCTCTTGTGGTGGCGGATGCTCAGATGACTATTCGTCTATTTCGAAGGCTCCAAATGTCAAGTCTCGATTCTTAAGGTCATCCGGGAGAAGGCCTTTTTCCACCGAGGAAGCGAACCGCAGCGAGGCGAACACTCGTATGAAGAAACCCGCGAAGCCTGAGCCTACTATCATAATTTCGGATGACGAGTTTGAGGGATCGCTTCCATCATCCGCTCCACCGCCTCCCTTACAGCCTTGGCCGAAACCAGGATTTCCCGACCCTTCGAGTATAGGGCGCGGGTGGAGGCCCCAGGTTAATCTTGACGGACCACTTCCACGAATTCAACCTATTGCGAGATTGCCGGGCCAAAATCTGCCGTTCGACTCGGTTACGTGATGGGTCTCCTTCAGCTGTTGGAGAATAGTTTGAAACAGGCGATCTCTATTATCGAGGTTAGATGGGCGACTCCTATGGTCTTCTGCCCATTCATATTGAGTATCTTGGAGGAAATTCAGCGTGTTGGTGGCCCTCAGCTAGCTAATCGTTGTGAGCAAAAGCTCACTAGCTGGCTAACTCTTGCATACCGTGTGGATGATTTAGCCTTTTTTGAATCATGCGATGAGGTGATACGACTCGTCGACGAAGCTCGGATCAAGGCTTCTCGTGAACGCGTTTTTCGCGAGAGGAAAATATCAGAGCAAGAGATCATATTTGGGAACTCATATGAGCGACAACGCCGACAGCCAGAAGATAAACTTGTACCACACCCATGTCGAACGCATGGGATCGGGACTGCTCAAGGGGAGAAGACGTTGAAGGATTTCACGCGAGTGCACCGAGTCCGTGATGTCATCAACGTGAGAAGCAAGTCCTCGAGGCGATGCGTCGGGAACATGCGGCTGCTATTGCCGCGAACTCTGAAGAGGAACTTGAGAAGGAAGCCAAGGCTCGGGTTCGAGCGATCCAGGAGGAAAAATTAGCCGCCGTCAAGGCTGACCTTGCTTCCTTCACATTACTGGATTGCGCCAATGAAGTCGATGTCTTTGCGAGACTTTTACGTTCTCTTTGTTCAGCCAGGTCGTTACGATTTTTATTTAGATGTATTATCATAACTTTGCTTGAATCAATTGTCTCGACAATTGTAGCTCCTTCTATATTTGCTTCAAATGAATAAGATCCATCCCTTTCATTGTTTATTATGATTCTTTTACTTCGTCCGAAATAATTAACCATAATACTTATAGGATTTTTGGCAAACCCTCAGCCATCAACGGGTTTGATTAGCCTTTACCAACTACCGTTTGAGTTGGGCTAGCATGTAGATTATCTAAATCCGTTCTACACACAACGTTGTGCTAAAAGAATGAAACTCTTCTAGACTTGTTGCTATGATATCGAATACATAGGCTTCAGACTTTTACCGCAAGAGACTACCCGACAGCGTGTTACCGTAGACTCATCCCTTCTTAGGCTTCGGATAAAATGCCCGAATCGAACTCGTGTCTTCTTCAATCGGAGAAAGACTAAACCGACAGCAGCGTGTGGCGTTGACTTTATCCCTTCTTAGGCTTCGGATAAAATGCCCGAATCGAACTCGTGTCTTCTTCAATCGGAGAAAGACTAAACCGACAGCAGCGTGTGGCGTTGACTTTAGGGTTATTGGCCAACCCCGACCATCAACGGGTTTGATTAGCCTTTACCAACTACCGCTTGAGTTGGGCTAGCATGTAGATTATCTAAATCCGTTCTACACACAACGTTGTGCTAAAAGAATGAAACTCTTCTAGACTTGTTGCTATGATATCGAATACATAGGCTTCAGACTTTTTACCGCAAGAGACTACCCGACAGCGTGTTACCGTAGACTCATCCCTTCTTAGGCTTCGGATAAAATGCCCGAATCGAACTCGTGTCTTCTTCAATCGGAGAAAGACTAAACCGACAGCAGCGTGTGGCGTTGACTTTATCCCTTCTTAGGCTTCGGATAAAATGCCCGAATCGAACTCGTGTCTTCTTCAATCGGAAAAAGACTAAACCGCAACGCTGTGAGGCGCTGACTTTAGGGTTATTGGCCAACCCCGACCCTCAACGGGTTTGATGAGCCTTTACCAACTACCGCTTGAGTTGGGCTAGCATGTAGATTATCTAAATCCGTTCTACACACAACGTTGTGCTAAAAGAATGAAACTCTCTTAGACTTAATGCTACGATGTTGAATCGTGAAGCCGTCTTTTGTCACGGGAATAGACTACCCGCAACGCTGGTAGCGCTGGCTTTATCCCTTCTTAGGCTTCGGATAAAATGCCCCGATCGAACTCGGTGTCTTCTTCAATCGGAGAAAGACTAAACCGACAGCAGCGTGTGGCGTTGACTTTATCCCTTCTTAGGCTTCGGATAAAATGCCCCGATCGAACTCGTGTCTTCTTCAATCGGAGAAAGACTAAACCGCAACGCCAGATAAGGCGCTGGCTTTATCCCTTCTTAGGCTTTGGGATAAAATGCCCGAATCGAACTCGGTGTCTTCTTCAATCGGAGAAAGACTAAACCGCAACGCTGTGAGGCGTTGACTTTATCCCTTCTTAGGCTTCGATAAAATGCCCCGATCGAACTCGGTGTCTTCTTCAATCGGAGAAAGACTAAACCGACAGCAGCGTATAAAGCGTTGGCTTTATCCCTTCTTAGGCTTTGGGATAAAATGCCCCGATCGAACTCGTGTCTTCTTCAATCGGAGAAAGACTAAACCGCAACGCCAGATAAGGCGCTGGCTTTATCCCTTCTTAGGCTTCGGGATAAAATGCCCCAAGATGAACCTTGGTGTCCTCTTTTGACCGGAGAATGACTGAACCGGATTAAGATTGATTGAGGTGGGGAAGGAAGAATGTGTTCTATTTCCCGGGATGAGGCTTAACAGCAGATTCCTTGCTGTAGGAATCGAAAAGACTCGAGATGACCTTCACCGGACTACCCGGTCGAAAATCTCTACAAGATACCTTCAATCGGCGCTACCTAAGATGAAGATGGAACTAAGAGTGGGATCTCCACTCCGAGAACCGAAGAGACTCGAGGCGACCTTGATCGGACAACCTGGTCTGAAAATCCCGCACATCTTCACCGGGCGCTACCTAAGATGAAGATGGAACTAAGAGTGGGATCTCCACTCCGAGAACCGAAGAGACTCGAGGCGACCTTGATCGGACAACTGGTCGAAAATCCGTAGCGTACCTTCACGGGCTACCTAAGATGAAGATGGAACTAAGAGTGGGATCTCCACTCCGAGAACCGAAGAGACTCGAGGCGACCTTGATCGGACAACTGGTCACGAAAATCCGTAGCGTACCTTCACGGGCTACCTAAGATGAAGATGGAAGGAACCTTTCCGTTTATCACGAAAAGGATCTTACGCTTGGAGAGGAAGAATTTTATATTCTATCTCCGGCGTAAAAGGGATTTTGATTGGGCCTCCTGTTCATAGACGGAATCAAGAGGGGGTTTTGGTAATGTACCAGAAAATTTGTAGACCCACCGTCAAGGAATTTGATCGGCGGGGAAAATTATGATGGAGGACAAATCTAGGGTTATCCTCAAGAAAAGTGGGTGAAATATCCCACGAGGAACTTCCCGTCGAGACGGGTTATCCTGAAGATACTAAGGGTAGTATTTCTTCAGGAACTTCCCATTTATCGGCATTAATTGCCGGTCGCCATTTACTAACTGAGTATTTTCTGATTTCAGTTGATTATTCCTCGGGAGCTTTTCCAGCCTACGCGGTCGATGGACGTCATAGTGACTATTATTCCATGTGTGATGATCCCGCGATTTCTATCTCGCCTCGATTTGCTGGGACATCGCGAGACGATCCAGTCAGATTTGAGGGGAGTTCCCAAGCTCCGACGATTGAAAGAAGGAGGCGGCATTCACGCCGCGGCGAGTTGATCGACTCTAACGCTGCGGATCTTCCCGACGACATCGAAACCGCAAAGAAGACAAATAAAGTCGATATGCAGTTGAAAATCAACAAAAAGGCATCAAAAAGTCCCGTTTGGTCAGGACATGGTCTATCAATCATGACCGGAGCATCAACGGACACGTCAACAAAAACAACGGACGACCACACCCGACCGGAGGTGCCGCGACCGAAAGCCAGCCGCCAGCGCGACGGTCGCTGACCGAAGGCCACGCCGCTCGGTCACACCGAAGCTGCCAGCCGCGACCGAAGCGCCACGCTGCTCGTCATTAACCGAAGGCTTGCCACATCGAAGCGCCAGCCGTCGCTCGGTCACAACCGAAGCGCCAGCCGCAGCGCCGCATTGACGCACCGGCGCCATCGGGCGCCGCTGCGGTCGCCTGCCGTCTCGCCGCCGTGAACTTCAACGCCGACACCCCGGGCCGAAATCTCGCCTTCCCTGCGTGCATGAAAAAAAAAAGGGAGGAGAAAGAATTTGTAAAATCCTCGTACACACCTTGTAGTCTGGAAGAAAGAAGACGACACGAGGCGAGAAAATAAGAGGAAAACACAGAGAGGGGGGGGGGGCGGCCTAGGTCAGCAAGAAAGAGGCCTTGTGGGTATTTATAACAACCCCATATGGACCCAATCCTCTTTGAACAAGGACTCCTATTTGGCAAGAAGTAGGAATTCTAATTGGAGCCCAAATCAACTCTAATTAGGACTCTAATCAGCCCCTAATTAAGAGTCCTAATTGGAACCTTATCCGGATGTCAAATTAGTGCCAAATCAGTCCGTTGATTGACTCCTACTCCCTCCGCCAAGTTTGGAAAGATTCTGAAGATTTATTCGGCAGAATAACACCCCGCAAAGGCCCCCATCGACGCCGATCAACGCGTCGCCTAATCCTACTCCAACTAGGATTACGAGTATAAACCGTTTCCTAATTTGTCGAGAAGTTCCGGAAGAATATTCTCACAAGAAATATTCTTAGGGATAACTTCGATCGTCTGGATTGCATCGGCGCCGATCAGCGTCGCCTAATCCTACTCCAACTAGGATTACGGTATAAAGCTGTTTCCTAATTTGTCGAGAAGTTCCGGAAGAATATTTTCACAACAAATATTCTTAGGGATAACTTCGATCGTCGCGGATTGCATCGGCGTAAACCAGCGTCGCCTAATCCTACTCCAACTAGGATTACGGTATAAACTGTTTCCTAATTTGTCGAAGTTCCGGAAGAATATTTTCACAACAAATATTCTTAGGGATAATTCGATCGTGCGGATTGCATCGACGTAAACCAACGCGTCGCCTAATCCTACTCCAATCAGGATTACGAGTATAAACTGTTTCCTAATTCGTTGAGAAGTCCCCAGAAGAATATTCTCACAAGAAATATTCTTAGGGATAACTCAATAACCCTCAATTTTCTCCTATTGTGGAACCTTAAAGAGGGATAAATTGACGAATTCTGACGAGGCTTATATTGACGCCGGACAACGCGCTCTACCTCGAAAAGACTCCTCCCACTGTGGTCGCCAGCTTGTTCGCGGTAAAAGTCGGGATGATTGTCATTGATTTGAACTTGCTTACAAACTTCAGTCGCCTGAAACAAATTCAAAGAGAAATATCGCTTTTATTTTAAGGCTTACAATGAAAATCAAAAAGATTACAACTTTTTATCCTTGTGAACAAACACGAGGATCTACGTTATATCGGATCCTCGCTATGGGTTCTTTGCTCGTGTCGGGACTTATTGTGTCCGTGGACCACCGCAATCCCGATCCGTAGAGACCCTGCTCGAACTACAGATGTAAAGGGGCTCGTTTCACGAAGGAAGCGAAGCGCTGAGGATCACACTCACGAAGGAGAGGATCACGAGCGGTGAGATCTACTAGGAGAAATCACAGCTATCCCCGAGATTAAGACGAAGCTTAATCTAGAGGGTATCTGTAGTTCGACCGAATTGGTTACCTTTTGATTGAAGATCGGCGTTGGTGGACTTGTGCTCGCCGTTGCTCAGAACCGTGCGCCGATTACTCGTAGATCTCGCAAGAACTCTTCAGAAGTCCGAGCCTTTGAAAGATCCCAAAAATCCAATCGGAAGCCCGCTCCAAAAATCCCCCTGTCCGAAGTGCCTCTCGAAGATGACACCCCCCCCTTATTTATACAATGGAAGGGGGGGGGGCGCCCGGCCACCTTGGTGGCTCGGCCATGGCGAGCCACCTCGACCACTTGGCGAGCACCTCGACCAAGTTGGCGAGCACCTCGACCAAGTTGGCGAGCACCTCGACCAAGTTGGCGAGGCACCTCGACCAAGTTGGCGAGGCACCTCGACCAAGTTGGCGGGGTGGCTCACCGGCAAAGTTAACCCACCTTGGCCACTTTGGTAGAGGTTTGGCATGGCGCCGTCTTGCGGCGTTTTCCGTCGTTTTGCGTCGTTTCTCCGTCGATTCTTTTGGTCTTCCGGGCTTGGTTTTGCCCCGGTGATGTTGCCGTTGTGTTTGAGTCCGTGCCCGATCAACTTTCAGAGCTCAAACAGTTCGTTTGCATCGACGGACTAAGTATGGTTGATTCCATCTCATCGACGTTTGAGTTTAATCAACTCGGCACGCCGTTTCATTGGCTCGTACGTCTTGCCGACTCACTTCATGTGCTCGTCGACTCGCTCTGGCGTTTTCGCGGCGTGATGCGTTTTCGGCGTCGGTTTGTCGAATGGATGCGTCGGTTGTCAACCCACCGTCACGAAGTTTCGCTCGCACCGATAAGCAATTTTTATGCCTACAATAATAGTTCATAAATCCTAAATGAAATTAACTAGTGTACTCAATTCTAGATTCCTATCTTCTCTACTTCATTTTCTCCATCTTTTACTTCTTTAGATTTTCCTCTTTTGATTATTTTCTCTTCTTGATTTTGTTCTTTTCTATTTTCTTTATTTCTCCTCATTGTTTATTCCTTATTTTCTTTTATTTGTTCACTCTCTTTCTCCCCTCTTGTTCTATTCTTTTATTTACAAATAATCACACACTCCGTATATCTCAAACTTTCACTCCTCTTTGTCTACACATATTTTTAGGATCTAATTTAGAGTTTTTTCTACACACGTTCATCATGGGATCGATATTGTTACTTTAATATAACTTGATAGTTATCCTGTTGTAACTTTAGTGCATGTTTATTATGTCCCTATCAAGTTTTTGGTGCCGTTGTCGGGAAAGGTGCTTGTAATTAGAATTTTTCTATTTTAGTTGTTTGATTTTTGGGTTTAATTGTGAAGGAACAAATTTGATGAAGAATATTAAGGATTGAAGATTGGAGATTGAATATTTGCTCGCAAAGGTGAGTCCTCTTTCTAGTATTTTTAAGTCCACCCTTTAGTTTGTTTCTCACAATTAGAGGCGAGCACCTCGACCAAGTTGGCGAGGCACCTCGACCAAGTTGGCGAGGCACCTCGACCAAGTTGGCGAGGCACCTCGACCAAGTTGGCGAGGCACCTCGACCAAGTTGGCGAGGCACCTCGACCAAGTTGGCGAGGCACCTCGACCAAGTTGGCGAGGCACCTCGACCAAGTTGGCGAGGCACCTCGACCAAGTTGGCGAGGCACCTCGACCAAGTTGGCGAGGCACCTCGACCAAGTTGGCGAGGCACCTCGACCAAGTTGGCGAGGCACCTCGACCAAGTTGGCGAGGCACCTCGACCAAGTTGGCGAGGCACCTCGACCAAGTTGGCGAGGCACCTCGACCAAGTTGGCGAGGCACCTCGACCAAGTTGGCGAGGCACCTCGACCAAGTTGGCGAGGCACCTCGACCAAGTTGGCGAGGCACCTCGACCAAGTTGGCGAGGCACCTCGACCAAGTTGGCGAGGCACCTCGACCAAGTTGGCGAGGCACCTCGACCAAGTTGGCGAGGCACCTCGACCAAGTTGGCGAGGCACCTCGACCAAGTTGGCGAGGCACCTCGACCAAGTTGGCGAGGCACCTCGACCAAGTTGGCGAGGCACCTCGACCAAGTTGGCGAGGCACCTCGACCAAGTTGGCGAGGCACCTCGACCAAGTTGGCGAGGCACCTCGACCAAGTTGGCGAGGCACCTCGACCAAGTTGGCGAGGCACCTCGACCAAGTTGGCGAGGCACCTCGACCAAGTTGGCGAGGTGGCTCGGCCATGGTGGCCGAGCCACCTCGACCACTTGGCGAGGCACCTCGACCAAGTTGGCGAGGCACCTCGACCAAGTTGGCGAGGCACCTCGACCAAGTTGGCGAGGTGGCTCGGCCATGGTGGCCGAGCCACCTTGGCCACTTTGGCCGGTTTATCGCTTCGCCTTTGCTGTCACCGCTTTGCGCCGCTTTCTCCGCCGATTCTTTGGTCTTCCGGCTTGGTTTTGCCCTGATGTTGCCGTTGTGTTTGAGTCCGTGCCCGATCAACTTTCGTGAGCTCAAACAGCTTCGCTTGCATCGACGGACTAAGTATGGTTGATTCCATCTCATCGACGCTTGAGTTTAATCAACTCGCACGCCGCTTCATTGGTTTCAGACGCCTTGCCGACTCACTTCATGTGCTTTCGTCGACTTCGCTCTGGCGTTTTCGCGGCGTGATGCGTTTTCGCGGCGTCGGTTTGTCGAATGGATCGTCGGTTGTCAACCCACCGTCACGAAGTTTCGCTCGGCACCGATAAGCAATTTTTATGCCTACAATAATAGTTCATAAATCCTAAATGAAATTAACTAGTGTACTCAATTCTAGATTCCTATCTTCTCTACTTCATTTTCTCCATCTTTTACTTCTTTAGATTTTCCTCTTTTGATTATTTTCTCTTCTTGATTTTGTTCTTTTCTATTTTCTTTATTTCTCCTCATTGTTTATTCCTTATTTTCTTTTATTTGTTCACTCTCTTTCTCCCCTCTTGTTCTATTCTTTTATTTACAATAATCACACACCGTGATATCTCAAACTTTCACTCCTCTTTGTCTACACATATTTTAGGATCTAATTTAGAGTTTTTCTACACACGCTCATCATGGGATCGATATTGTTACTTTAATATAACTTGATAGTTATCCCGTTGTAACTTTAGTGCATGTTTATTATGTCCCTATCAAGTTTTGGTGCCGTTGTCGGAAAGGTGCTTGTAATTAGAATTTTTCTATTTTAGTTGTTTGATTTTTGGGTTTAATTGTGAAGGAACAAATTTGATGAAGAATATTAAGGATTGAAGATTGAGATTGAATATTTGCTCTAAAGGTGAGTCCTCTTTCTAGTATTTTTAAGTCCACCCTTTAGTTTGTTTCTCACAATTAGAGGCAACTAGGAACTGATAAATTAAAAAAGTAAAAATTTTCTCTAGTCCACCCTAATAAAATTCACCCCCCACTTGAACAACTACTAGTAAGATAATAAATTCAAACAAGAGTTCTCTTTTTCACATTTGTTTGATTGTTAACACTAATTAAAAAAATTCTTTTTTCATCCTTTTGTAGTTGCTTTTTAATTCTTAGGGTTGCATTGCATATAGTTAGTAGGAATTCACCAAAATAATTTGAGCATTTTGATTTTGACACTCACTTGAAAATACTCTTAAGGACAAAAACCCCCTAACCAAGAAAAGGTGAGGGATTTCATCACTCTTTTCTTAACCCACAAATCACTAATTCCTCACTACACAAACTTAAGCCTTCTAAAATTTATTAGACGTTGGCCCCTAAGGACTCGAGCTCATTGATAAATAAAAAATTCTTAAGTGAACCAGTTTAAGTTTACTTGAGTCTGTTAGTATCTAAGGTAAGGTTTAGGAGTTGCGTAAAGCGGTTTGTATGGAAAGAGGTACTTAATTGGTCCATAACCTTCCTCTAGTATTATCCGTACCTTGTTATTTGACCAAGTAAACTTTAATCTTTTTACTCAAGGAGCTTTTGGTTAGGAGCTGATCTAGTTGAGTTTAAGCTTAACCCTAGAATTAAGGGTGACTGTTTTAAAGTGGTTGCTCTCAATTTATTTAGTTAGGTTTTTCTTTTATCGTTCTTCTTTTATTTCTAATCTTTTAGGTCTCTTAGTTTTGCCTTAAAACAAAAACAAAATAAAAAATAAAAAATAAAAAAAAACTTTTATTTGTTTTAGATCTTTTTCTTAATTTCCTTTTTAGTTAAAAAGATCCAAAAAGAACTTATTTTGGTGTATGCATGTTTGGATTAGGGATAATACCATCGATTAATCTGTGTTGTACTAATTTTGAAAACCAAAGAAATGGCAAATCCGAATCCACCTGTTCTTCAAGACTTGTGTTATCCCATTAGGAATGCAATCCCGTCTTGCATTAGGCTTCCCGATATTAATGGAGCTAATTTTGAGTTTAGACCGCATTTCATAAACATGCTTCCTAAATTCTTAGGAAATGAATATGATGATGCTTACATTTTTATATCGAGTTTGAGGAAGTTTATCTTATGATTAAGATTAGGGAGTTATCTAAGGATGCGATTAAGCTTAGATTTATCGCATTTGCTCTTAAGGATAAAGCCAATAAATGGTTGAATGATTACCCACAAATTCTATCTCAATCTGGGATGAATCTATTACTATTTTTCTAAAGAAAATTTTCCCCAATAAAATGGTTAAGCTTAGGAAAGACATTCAGAATTTCAAGATAATCCTAGGGGAGCCATTCTGAAAGTATTTTGATAGGTTTAAGGATCTTCTTATCCATATGTCCTCATCATGGTCTAGAAAAGTAGCAATTATGCCAAATTATCTATGAAAGATTGGATTATTCTTCAAAGTCATCTTTAGAATCTATGTGTCAAGGGGATTTTATGAAGAAAAACGCTGATGAAGCTTGGAAATTTTTAGAGAGTTTGTCTGAAGAAACCATGCAGTGGGAGCACTGTGATAAAAGAGTTTCATCAATTCCACCAAC
Source organism: Asparagus setaceus (assembly GCA_012295165.1). Lineage (NCBI taxonomy): Eukaryota > Viridiplantae > Streptophyta > Magnoliopsida > Asparagales > Asparagaceae > Asparagus > Asparagus setaceus. Next base: position 40,411,469 of record CM022705.1, read on the forward strand.
TAAATTTAGTGGTCTTTCCCTAGAGTTAAATATAGCTTCTGAAGCAAAGATGGTTACAATCCTGCGTTGGTTAGAAGCCTTAGAAACCAAAGAACAAGCTCCGGCTCAACCAATTTTCTTTCTTAGGATGTCATAACTGTCTATCTCCAAACCATGTTTCAGAGGAATGTCCTCTCTTAGGAAATAATCAACCATTAGGTCAGGTGAACGTTGCAATCTAGTGTCCTAGAAATGATCCATCTTCTCCAACCTATAATCCGGGTTGAAAAAATCATTAAAAATTTGCATGGAATCTGGAAAACTTCTCTGAAAATCAAAACTTCACTTACACTTCGACCTAACAATTTTCTAGAGGAAACACAGTTCCATTCAACACACCGAATAATTTTCAACAATCTAATTTATCTTATCCAAACCAGCCTCCTCATTAATTAGTAAATCCTGCTCCTCCGAATTATGATCACGAGAAATATTTGAATATCTTAGAAAGGGGTGTAGAAGCCATGATCAAAGTTTCTACATAGACCACCAATATATTGGCTCAGTCATCCAACACTCTGAAGTCCTTCATGCAGACTACCAGCCAAATGCTCAATTCCAACACTCAAGCCATAACTAGGTTAGGAACCCAACTTGGTTAATATTTTACTTTGGATTTATTAAGCATAGACTATCAAACCACTTAAAGAAAGCATAACCTATCAAATTATCATCCAAGTAAAATCAACATTCATGAAAAGAACAACAACTAGATAATAATTTTAGAATTCATAATCATAACATATCAAACCACTTAAGATAAGCATATGTTATCAAATTCTTCTTCTATCAATTAGTTTTCTAGTTGATTGTCCTAAACAAGATCATTTTAAGCACAAAAGAGCAATCCATAAATCATAAAAGAGATCAAACTAGTTTCATACAATTCTAGAATTTCTATAAGATTTTAGTTACTCATTTTTCAAGTAAAAATATTAAAAAATCTAGACTAGAAAGCATGAAAGAAAGAGATCAAAATTACAAGTAAAATAAAACTAACTACAAAAATAAAAATAAGAATAAGGAATTAAAGATCTAAACTATGAGCATAAAAAGAAATCTAACTAACAAAAATAAAAGAGCATAAAAAGAAATCTACACTAAAAAATAAAAATGCAAGAAAATAAATTCTACAAAGTATAGAAAATAATAATAAAAGAGCATGAAGGAAATCTATGCTACACGGCATCAAAATAAATCTAATCTACCAATATAAAAATAAAAAGAAAATAAAATCCTAAAACATGAATTTCTAAAATAAGAAAATAAAACTTACATTGCAAGGGGTTGACCCATTGAAAGAAAATCTTCATCTTCATCTTCATCTTCATCAATAAAGAAGAAGAAGAAAATTGAAAAGGTGGATAATTTTTTTTAATTGCAAACAATGTTTATAATTTAGGAAGGCCTTATCAATTAAGAGTAACCCTCCTCTCCAAATAGGGTTTTACAAATTTTTTATCTTCTAGACCCTCACTCTCTACCCCTATTTATAGAGTATTACAGTCAAAATTACCCATTATATTAAACTTAACTCCCAAGTTATATAATTTCAGCATTTTATTTGTAACTGTTTACTAGGTATCGATATTAGTATACCCCTATCGATATTTCTTCAATTCCCCTTCCTTTGGTTGAACTTCTTGGCATCTCTTGTGTGGGCTTTCATGGGCTTCTTTTATCTTGATATTGGGCTTCAATAAGGGCTAAAAGATGAGAGAGTTTGAGTTCTTTTGGACTCTTATTCATTAATCCTTTATTTTCTGCAAATTAAGATAAAAGCACTTATTAGTAGATATTTTATTCAAAATAAGATAGATAATGAGGGTATAAAAATATAATAAAATATAATAATCAGATATACACTCCAGTTAGCTGATTGATCTGTGAAAATACCCAAGGGAGAGATAGAGGATATTCTGATTAAAGTTGGGGAATTTATTTTTCTAGTGGATTTCATAGTCTTAGAAACGCAGCTCGTTTTCAATCTCAAAGGTCAAATACCTCTTATTCTAGGAAGACCGTTCTTAGCCACTTGAAATGCTCTAATCAACTATAGAACCGGTCAAATAAAATTATCCTTTGGGAATATGACTGTAAATCTCAACATCTTTAATTTAGGGAATCAGCTGAGTAATCCATCAGATCAATCCCTAAAAGTGAACTTCATTCAGGAAACTGTCTGCGGTGAAAATTGGGATGATTGTCATTGCTTGAATTTATTACAAACTTCGGTCGCTTACAACGAGATTCAGAAAAAAGACCGCCTTTTTATAAGGCTTTACAATGAATAATAAAAAAGATTACAACTTTACTCCTTTTTAGTTGTACTCCTTTTGAACAAACGCGGGATCCATTTATCGGATCCTCGCTTGGGTGGGTATCTTTGCCGGTGCCGGGGACTCTTTTCTATCCGTGGAACACCGCGTGATCGTGATCTAATGCGGGATCTGATGTGAGATCTGTAGATCTACGGGGATTATTTCATGAAGGAAATAATCGCCGACGGGAACTATCTCATGAAGGAGATAATTGTCGGGGTGGATGAGATCGACCAAGCGAAATCAAACATGGACCCAGGGATTAAGACGAAGCTTAATCCAGAGGGTAGATTCAGATTTGACCTCTAATCCTCGAACTCCTCGCTGATGATGATCGCCGTAATCGAGATCCGACGGGTTGATGAAGGATCGCTCCAAAAATTCAGATCTCTCTCTGACAGAGCTTCGGCCCTCTTGTAAAAAATCCAGATCCATGCAAATGAGACCCCCTCCTCATATTTATAGCCTTTCAATGTGTATGCAGGTCTGAACTGGGCAAAAAGCCCATCTTGGGCCGAGACACCTCATGGTGTCTCGGCCTTAGTCGAGATACCCTAGACACCCTAGGGTGTCTCGGCCTGGCCGAGACACCCCCTGTGTGTCTCGACCTTGGCCGACAGACCTCAGGGTGTCTCGGCCAGGCCGAGACACTCATGGGTATCTCGGCCTTAGCCAAGACGCCGAGTGGTTTTCTCGTTTGTCGTTTCGTTGTTTCGAGTCCGCAGGTTGATCTCACTTGTTATCTGAGCTTGATCTGAGGCTTTGCGGTTTGGATTTATTCCGTCGCTTGCACGCAATTTGTTGCTTTGTTGACTCGTTCCGCTGACTTAGACGTCTCGTCGAGTTGCTTCGCTGACTTGGACGCTTCATCGACTCACTTTATGTGTTTCGTCGACTCGCTTTATGCGTTTACGTCGCGGTCACTTGTCGCTACGTGGTCGGATAACTTGTCGCTTGTCAAGTCATTATCACGAGCTAGGCTCGGGGACTTATAGGCAATTTTCGATGCCTACAGATACCCCCTCCGAAGTGTTTCGGTCTTGCTCTTTTATAGAAGAAGTCAAAATACTTTGGATATGATAGGCCCCAACCTTCAGTCGGTATAACGGGACCTAAAAATGGCTTTGAATCTTGACTTTTCCAATTCTTTCGGACTATCCAGTGCTTTGTAGGATGACTGAAAGCATCACGGTGCTGCATTTATTGCCTGACCGTTGTCGAAATCTTGAACCGAAGCCGATGAATGAATTTTTTGCTTTAGCTTGTGATGGTGAGTTGTCGTCGAACTGGCCATCCAACTTCTTGAATTTTAACCTTTAATTGGTAAATTCTTCATTGCGTCGCTTGTCGTAGAACTGACCACAGCGGGAGGAATTTTTTCTGAGATTTATCTCTTAATCGGTGAATTCTCTATCGCAACGCGTTGACCGGCGTCAGAAATGTTTTCTTGAAATCCAACCTTCAATCAGCGATTTTCCACTGCGACGCGTTGTCTAGCGTCACAAAACTTTTTGGAGTTGTCGAGTTATCCTTAAAATATAAAATATTTTTCAGGAACTTCTCGACCAAAATAGGAAATAGTTTATACTCATACACCTTTTTAGAGTTGATAACCACCGTGGGAGGGGATTTGAGGGTTATCGAGTTATCCTTAAGAATATTTTATAAAAATATTCTCCAGGAACTTCCCGACAAAAATAGGAAATAGTTTATACTCATATACCTTTTTGGAGTAAATATGAGGCTCCCATAATTTGAACCGGATAAAAATTGGCCCTTAAATGGGTGATAACTCTATTAGATAAGAATTTGAGGTCCTTGCGGATGTGGGAGAGGAAAAAAGGAAAAGGAGTGGGATTAGGAAACCCCCAAAAAGAATCCCTCTTTTTTTTCTCTCCTCCTCCTCCTAGGATTGGGTTATTTATTTCCCCCTTTTTTTCTTTTCCTCCTTCTATTGGGTTTTGGCCAAACCAACTCCTCTCCTCCTATTTATAGGACCAGCCCCCCTCTTTTTTTTATCTTTTCTTTTCTTTTCTCTTTTTTTTTGTTCGGCCGAACCCCCTCCTCCTAGGGTTTTGGCCGAAACCCCCTCTCTCCCTCTTTTCTCTTTTTCTTCTCTCTCTTGCCTCATCTCCCTCAAACCCTAAATAGCATCCGAGATTCAGGTTCCTTCAGGTCTCGGGCTCAGGAATTCCCTCGAATCTTCATGCTTTTTTGAGTCTTTCAGGCCTCTCGAGCGTTCGACTAAATCTTCTTTCAGATTCAAGTCCTCGAACTTCTCTTCAAGTAATTTCCCCATAATTCTTGCAAGTTTGATTTCTATTTCATCATGCAAATTAGAGGGTAGACATGCGAGAAATTAGGGTTTTGATTTCACGCCACTAACTAGGGTTTTTGAGGGTGAAATTGCATGAAATTGAAGGGATTTCGGTTTTTAAAAAGAGGGCTAAAATTTGAGGGGTTTTATCGCAAAAATTGGGCTGTAATTTGGGGGGTTGATGTGCCAATGATTGCTGAAGATTTCAGGGTTTTTAGTGTAGGCTAAGATTTGGGGGGTTAAATCGCAAAGAAGGCTAAAATTCAGGGGGTTTTGTGCAAAAAGGCTGAAATTCAGGGGGTTTCGTGCGAAAAATAGCCCAAAACTTTAGATTTGAGGCTGATTTAAATGGCTGGGAATTTTGGGCTTTGAAAGTGACTGAGATGGCCAAAATTTCGATTTGGTCCAAGGGTTATTTTGGTTATTTTACGGCCAAATTTGGTTGAGAGGGGTTTTCGAGCAAAATTTGAACCTGGTGTCGGCGCGTATGCCCCTTGTAGGTTTAACTAGAATTTGACCAAGAAATCCCATATATTTTCCTAGGATATTTGGTTCAAAACTCATAGTTTCTCTTTATACTTTGGATTTTTGACCCATTCGGTTCTTTTCGCAAGTAGGTATGTCGTCGGGGAGATCACGCGCTCCGAGAAGCCAGCCGGGTACCCCGCTACCTGAGAGTGCGCCTTCATCATTTCCTGGTGAGCTTTTTCCACTTCTCAGTGTATTCAAAACTCGCCTCTAGCATATTGCATCCCCGCTTTGTTCTCCTTTGTGAGGCAATTGGGAAGAGCCGCGATTCTCTTTTGTGAGGGTCGCCGCTTAAAAGATAGGTTTTGCTTGGTCAACACCTATCTCAAGGGGGCGATTCCATGCCGCATTATGTTCCATCGGATGGGGTATATTGTCGCTTTTATTTGTGCGATATTATACGTTATCCCATGAGTGCGTAATATAGCTGAATCATCTCACTCCTCATAAAGCAGTGACTCTATCTCGTAAGTTTGTGAGATGAGTTCGACGCCTTATATTTATTACTCGTTTTTAGTTGAATACCCTTCCGGAGCATTTCCCTCTCACGCGATTGACGGGCGCCCCAGCGAGCACTATGCCACATCCGATGATTCGTCGTCTATTTCGCTTACTCCTCAGTTCACTCCGGGTACATCGGCGGAGACTATCCAGGTGATACATGAGGGAAGTCCTCGCGTCCTTTGGCTATTGATTACAGACGCGCCACTTGTGAGAGACACAAGTTCCACTCAATCTTTGAGGAAAATAGATTACTTGTTCGGCGATTCTGTGAAAGACCCGGATGCAGCTTTCATCGTCAGTGAGCACTGGTTGCATAAGGATGATGGAGGGCACCTGTATCTACCCCGAATACCTCGCCATCGTTTGCTGACTGAGTTGAGATGCCAGGCCGTGACTCGGGAGATGTCGTGACACTTGACGGATGAGCATGACCATGTTCATTGCGGGTATATTACCCACCAGGCGATCCCGAGTTCATCGAGCAGGAATCGCCTTATCGGATTGCGTCCTGGTGTGTTGGGATTAGACACACCACCCCGTGATGAGCTATTCACTGTCGCTCATACTTTGCAGAACCGTCTTGCGAAGCTGGGGCGAGAAATACCTGCAGTCGGTCACAGATCTTTTGGTTGGCTTCACTCTTCAGATAAGCACTGGTGGGCTAGTATGACGACTTACGCTCTCGGCCGATGGGGTGAGGAGTTACAGGCCTGTGGTCTTTGCGCAGTGATTCGTGCCACCACGTATGGGCTGTCGGTCAGTACCAATCACTTCCTCGCGTTGTCGGAGCTCTATGATCCGGATTCGAATACTTTTCTGACCAAGCACGGGGAATTGGGGTTATCTCTTCATGAGATGCACCGAGTTTCCGGTCTACCCATGGGGAAGATGTTATACCAGGAGTATTTTCCCTCAAATCGCGAGCTGAGTTTGTTAAAAGATCGCATGCATGGTCGCTACAACACTCTATGGGATCTTAATTGTCATTATCATATTGCTTTGGCCCAGGCTGATCCACCGGCAAAGAGGACCAAGTCACAGGTGAGCCTGAAACAGTTTGCGGACTATTTGTTCAAGCACCTGGAAAGCAATTCTGGCGAGGCGATTTGTGAATTAGCACCGCTCACTCCCTCAGAGGTTAACGAGTTGATCAAGAAATCCAGCGCTCACTCTTATACCACTAGCAGCACCGAGGGTGGCTTCCTTGTGGGGACGAAGTTTGAGACATTCCTATGGCATGCAATGAAGTCGATTCAGCCGACGACTCTTCTAGCTGGTTACCTCATAATCTGGTTGAAGAAGTGCGTGGTCCCGTATCAGCCTAGTGATGCTCTACCATTGGAGGTACTCTATCCTGGTGTTCAGCTTGCTCACAAGAAGGAACTTTCCCTTCTTCCGGTGATGGTAGCCAATATTCACCGTGGGCTTCGTCAAATAGTCAGTGCCTTCACTCAGGGAGAGGGTAAACCTTCGACGCAAATTCCTCTTGTCAAGGTGGAGCTTCCATATACTTACTTAATGGCATGGTTCGCCCTTCACCGCTCAGATATAATGTCGACACCGAGCATCGCTGATCAATCCATCCCCTTGCTACAATCGTTAGAAAATTATAAATGGAAGGGGCGAGGGTCCCTGGAGATAAGAAAGTAATTGCAGATTCACAAAGGTTGGGTTTTCTCTAGATACTTCCCGCGGTTTTCTGGTCAGTACGGAGAGTCTTTACTTGATGAGGAGAGGCCGAGGGCTAGCCTGACTTCTCTCGATGTCGGCTGCTTCAATTGGCTGATGAACATCCGGCCAGGTTACCTGACATTCTGGGTGAGGGATGAGTGTTTCATCGAGCTGTATCTACCCTATCGATTCGCTCGCCGGTTTGGTTATGACCAACTTTATGTTGGAAATCCGAATCGGCAGCTTCGGACTCACGGCGGTTTAGTGGACAGCGTCCGGGCATGGCTATGGAGTGTGACGGGGTGCGCTGGTGCTACGTTTAGCCTTCCGAGTGCTGAGCATCGGCTTGAGCTGACATTTTTGTGCTGCACGTGGTTGTTAGCAGCTAATGAACCCGTTCAGGTGAGGCCCATTGCAGAGTTAGTGGTCGAAGAGGCTTCCTGGGCTGATACTCAGAAGATTCAGAAGGCCACTCGGTCACGGAGGAAGCGACACAAGACTCATCAAATCGACGAGGAAGAGGAAGGGACCTTCAATTCTGCCGACAAGGCCTCAGGAGGAGATCATGACGACGATCATGAGGAGGACTTTGGGACAGGTTTGCCAACACTTCCTCTCTCTTTTTCTCCTTCCACTTTTGGAATTATTGGTTCTAACACTAATTTGAAGCTTCAGGCATGTCAGCCGAGGAGGAGGAGGGACTTTGCGCATCTCGAGCGGGGACTCAAGCCGCTAAACGGAAGAAGTTAGCCCACAAGACATACGTAGATCCGCGAGCTTTTGTGATGGACTTAACCGGTGATGACTTTGTTGGCGAGGGAGGTAATGCTTAAGCACTCCGTAGTTCCCTCGAATTCAGGACTCATATCTCTCCATTTTTTTGTGCAGGAGGATGCGAGACCGGCTTTGACTTTCCTCATCATGATTTCGCCTCTTCCGCAGGACCCAGTTTCACTCAACAGATGTACGAGTCTATGGTAGAAGAGCCTGTGGTATCTGCCAAGATTAGTGAGATCACCAATGTAGGACCTGATTCAACAAATCCAGGTACATATATCATTGGCAATACTCCATTTAGATGGCGGGGGTTGAACGACTCGGAATCTGTGCCTTCCCTAATCGTCTCTATGCTTCTTGCTCTTTTAGAGAAATTACAGGAAGCAAACGTGGACAATGAGATTAGAGAGACTGACTCTCCTGTAGGAGGTAAGTCATTTCTGTCGATTGCAATTTTTTTTTGATTCCGTTCCCTTCACTTACATTCTCTCATATCAGATTTTTCGATAGAGGATTTTGATGAGGACAACCTGCTTATGGACACCCCCATAATCGATTCGATATATGACTCTCCCCAAGATGATCACCTTCCCGATGATATGCCGCCCAAGCCAGGGATCCCCGAGCATACTGAGGTTCGTACCTCTAACGGTATGGCGTCCTCCCATTGATTGCAGGACTAGTCCTGTTTTGACTAATACAACTACAATCTGATGAAACTGAGAAATTTATTTCGTTGCTGACAGGACTTCCTACTGAGGCTCATTCCCCGATTCCTCATTCTGATGCCCCTCCAGAGTTCACTACCGCGATGGCTGCTGTGCCTGGTGACCATACCGCGGGACCAACTGTAGCAGTTGGTGCGTCAAAGGCAGCTACTCCTCCGACGGCCCCGCAGACCCATGAAGCTATGCCGATGGAGTCAGGTACGGGTTATCCCTCTTAGAATGTCTACACCAACCCTTGAGTTGATATTCTGAAATGTCCACCCCTTTTTTGTAGGGCCTATATCTCACCTTCATGATCTGGCGAGGGCGCTCATGACAGACGATGACCCTGATCGGATTATTATCTGTATGAAAGTCCGCTCGTTCTTTTCTTTCGTAAACACGATGATCGACAAGCTTCTTCATAGTGGACTTTCCCTCCGTCAGTTCAGGCCGGTTCTTGACCCAAGAATGGCTATGCTAAGGGATGCCGGTTTTCCAGAGTTAGCCAAGGCCATTGCTGACGATCTTGATCGTCTGGAATTCGATCTTCAGAAGTTACAGGAGTTGCGGGTGGTAGGCGCTTCTTCATATGCAGCCGATCGAGTGGAGTCTCATCTGGAGGCATGGCGCGACGCTCGAGTTTTTACTGGACTCGAGGTTCAGATACAGCGAGACCGGGTAAACCAGGTTAAGACCGCTCTTGCCGAGAAGTCAACGTCCCTAAACCACATTCATTCACTTATTGCATCTAGCGAGGCCGAGATAGTGCAGCTTAGACGGGAACTTCAGGCGAAGGAGGAGAACTTAAGCATCCTGGAACTGACAAGGGTCAACGGAGAGGAAGCTCGAATCACCCTATCTAAGAAACTGGAGCTCTCAGAATGAAAGCTAGCCGAAGTTGAGGAGGAAACTGCGCAGATGCTGAATGCTGACGAGGAGTCTTTTAGGGCTGAGCTGCAGGTAGAGCTCCAACAAACTTACAATGACGAATTGTCTGAGTTAGAACGACAGATTTCTTGCCGTAAGCTTGATACTTGAATAGCTGTAACTTCTTCATTGAAAGACTCGACTCTTCATTTAATTGAATAAAGTTTCAACCTCCTTTTTATCATTGTTTATTATGATTTCTCATTTTGTTTGAAATGATCAACCACAATACTCATAGGATTTTTGGCAAACCCTTAGCCGTCAACGGATTTGATGAACCTTTACCGATTACCGTTTGAATCGGGCTAGCAGGCGGATTAATTGAACCCGTTCCGCACGTGACGTTGTGCTAAAAGAATGAGACTCTTTTAGGCTTAATGCTACGATATCGAATAATGACTCGGCCATCTTTTCGTAAGAGACTAACCGCAACGCTGCAGTTAGCGCTGACTTTATCCCTTCTTAGGCTTCGGGATAAAATTCCCCAGACTTGGATTCTGGTGTCTTCTTCACTTGGTAAAAGACTAAACCGGCGACGCGTGTTAGGCGTTGACTCTGGGATTTTTGGCTAACCCCCAGCCATTTAACGAATTTGATGAGCCTTTACTGACTACCATTTGAATCGGGCTAGTATGCGGATTGTTTAACCCGTTCCGCATGTGACGTTGTGCTAAAAGAATGAGACTCTTTTAGGCTTAATACTACGATATCGAATACGTAGACTCTGTCATCTTTTTCTGGTAAGAGACTAACCGGCAACGTGTGTTAAGCGTAGACTTATCTCTTCTTAGGCTTCGGGATAAAATTCCCCAAGATGATACTTGGTGTCTTCTTCAATCGGAGAAAAGACTAAACCAAAGAACGCTGTTAGCGCTGACTTTATCCCTTCTTAGGCTTGGGATAAAATTCTCCAGACTTGAATTCTGGTGTCTTCTTCAATCGGTAAAAGACTAAACCAACAACGCCTGTTAGGCGTAGACTTATCCCTACTTAGGCTTCGGGATAAAATTCCCCAAGATGAGACTTGGTGTCTTTTTTCAATCGGAAAAAAGACTAAACCGGCTGAAAATGAAACTAATGTGGGAAAGGAAGAATTCTATATTCTGTCTCCCGATGATGGAGAGGAAGGATTTTATATCCTGTCTCCAGGTCTTCTTTTTAAGGGTAAAGACGAACCCAAAATAAGAGAGGAAGAATTTTATATCCTATCTCTTACCCCTGGAGAGGAAGAATTTTATATTCTATCTCTAGGAAAAAATGGAAACTAAAAGTGGGATCTCCACTTCGAGAATCGTAGGAGGTGAAACTAAGAGTGGGATATCCACTCTGAGAATCGAAGAGATTCAGGTAACTTTCACTTTTATAGGATTCGTTACCTGATCTGGAAGTAAATTTCTCGTTTATCGAGATGAAATTCCAACTTCGGCCCTAACCGTGGGAAGGCGTGACTGAAGTGGAAGAAAAGACTCAGATAGCTTTCACTTTTATAGGATCCGCTACCTGATCTGGAAATAACTTTCTCGTTTATCGAGATGAAATTCTAATTTCAGCCCTAACCGTAGAAAGGCGTGACCGAAGTGGAAGAAGTGGGGCCCTCTTGTTTATCAAAAGGGGATCCCAGCTTTGAAAGTGGACCTCTTGTTCATGGAAGGAATCAAGAGGGGATTTTGCTGGTGGATTGGACCAGAAATTTTTTTTGGACTCACCGCCAATGAATTTGATCAGTGAGGGAATTTATGGTGGAGGACAGATTTAGGGTTATCCTCGAGGACAATGGGTGAAATATTTCCCGAGGAACTTCCCGTCAACATGGGTTATCCCGAATGTACTAAGGGTAGTACTTTTCAGGAACTTCCCATTTATTGGCATTAATTGCCTATCGCCATTTAGACGACATGGACCGTTTGAATAGGCTATGTCTATCACAAATGATCTTTCCCATTTGGGTTCAAACTTGCCCTTTTTCTTTGGATGGCTTTGGGGTAATGACCCCTACATCGATCAAGGCCTTGATCTTATCCTTGAGATGGTAGCACGACTTCGTCGGGTGGTGAACCGCCCTGTGGAATGCGTAGTACTTTGGATCTGTAACCTTCTTTGCCTCCTCCTGATTCACGATCGGTGGCAGCTGGATCTTATTGTTCTCCAGGAGGTATTTAAAAATACCGGGAACCTCGTCTTCCTTGAAAGAATAGACTTTGAGGAACCTTGGTTCTGACGACTTCTGTTTTTGAGGTCGTTGCTGCCATTGGTGCTGCGGCTGGAACATTTGGTTTGTGTCCACTGCTTTGCCACGTGAGACGAAGTTTTGATTACGAGCATTCACTGTCTGCTGGCCTCTTTCTGCCTTTTTCCTTTTGAGGAATCGCTGGGCTTGCTCCCCGCGCACCTTCAAGTCCTTCCATGTTTTGGACGGTGCTATTCCCATTGCTTCCAGCACGTCCAATGAAAGGTTATTGTGGCAAGTCTGGAGGACGAACTCCTCAGTTATTGGGTCCCGGCAATTCATTGCCTTATTTCGAAACCGCTTGATGAAGTTGTCCACCGTCTCTCCGTCCTTCTGTTTCTCATCCAACAGCGACCCGATGGATATCTCGGTGTCGTCGTCGAAGAAATTGACGAGGAACATGGTCTCCAAGTCATCCCAGATGTTAACGCTCCCTGGTTTGAGACGGCGAAAGCAGCTCCACGAAGGGTGCTAACGAATGACCGAACCATCAAGGGCTCGTTACCGAAAATAACCCCCAGGTGGGACTTGAAGTAGATCAAGTGCTGAGTGGGTGAACACTTCCCGTCGAACGGCGTAAAGTTAATTAAATTAAACTTAGCCGGATACGGGATTGATTCCCACCCCTTGGGTACGGACACGGTATACCCATCTTCTTTACCTCTTGGGCAGAGATCAGAGTGTTGATCTTACTCTCGAGGTCATTTATCTTCTCATTCTCACCTACGTCTTCGTTCGGGTGATTTTGGGGAGGAATGACGGTGTTATCACTGGCATTTTTGGGGTTACCTCCCGCATTCTGTTTACCACGGGGATTCTCGGCGTTACTGTCTTCATCTCCGTCCGTGTCGCTGTCTACTTGGTTATTGCGACGACTTGATTCACCCTGGCGATTCATTAGTGCTTGGATTTGCTTGTCATGTATCTCTCTCATTTGCTGCATGGCCATCTGCATCTCGAACTGGAAGTTCTCCTTTTGCTTGGCCATAGCCTCTTCAAGCATCTGGGCCACTTGTTCCGCAGTGATCATGAATGCCTCACGGGGTCGTCCCACGCTGGAAACTGTATTATCGGAAGCCATTGCGGAACCAGCATCTGACACTTCGTTGTCTGAGGGTAATCCCCTCTGCACTTTTCTGTAATTGGGTCGTCTGATAGTTTCGGACCGCAAACAAGTCATTCGTTGCGATGTCTCGGGAACGGCACGTGATGACGTCCCTCTGCTAGTCATATTGATGGTGACTTTTAGCAGATCATCGCCTTGAGACACCATTCTCCTTTCGCAGAAGCGCTTTGACCTGGGTTTCGGTAACGTGGTGCCGAGCCTGTCAAATACGGAAGCCTTTTCCGGAGTCATTTTAGTGCAGTTGCACTCCGACAATACTGCCTTGATTAGTTTTGAGCACAAGCAAAGCGTGTTTGATTCTGGGGCATTCCTCTTTCGTTATCTACTCGTACCCCCAGCACGATAGTACAACTCGTCGGCATGAATGCCGGAGAAACCTATCGTGTATTGGCACGACTTCTCGGGTATAATGTCATCATCTTCAGATGAGAACGTCTCCTTCTGAGGATGAATAGGACTTCCAAAAGTCACTCGCTGCGACGTATGCCTTTGCGAGTGTGAGTTTGGACGGGCTCTTGAACTTTGATTCGTAGCCCGGTGTGAGCAGCTGCAGGATTTTTCCTGTCTTGGTTGAGGTGGGTGCGACCCCCTGCATTGGGAGTGACCCAGGGTTTCTTCAACGGGCCTAAGCGTTCTTTGATCGGAATTTTGCCTCGATCATCTTGCAATGGGACGAGGCGTTCCAACACCGTCTTCTTGCTTCGGGATGAGCTAGCGGGCTCAACCGAAGCGGGAGTAGAGTCTGACGGTAATTTGGGGGCTATCACCGGAAGTGGAATTGGTCGTGAGGCGACCTTTCTTTGATTCAGATCAGCTTGAGGCGGCTGATCCTTGATCGAAGCTTTGGCCTTTGCATGAACCGTTGCTCTGGGTTTTGGCCTCCAAACTTGGCGCATCTTGGGCGGCTTTTTGGGCACTTCCTCCTTCTTCATTATCCAGGCCTCTCAGACGAGAGCTCGTGCATGCAGAAGGAGTGCGCGACGCTTTCGGATGCGCTCTTTGAGCGTTGAACGGTTCCGTTTGACTCGGACCCATTGACTTGTTGACGGCTTGGAAGAGCCGTTGGCTGCTTGATTTAGAGGCTTTTTGCCTCTTCGATCTCGAGATCCGCCATAGCTTAATCCCATCCACCGATTGCATAGCCTTGATGAATCGGCGTGCACGGCTCTATCGTCTTCATTGGCGGGCTCTCTTGGAAAGAGGCGGCCGCCATCATGGGTCATCTCCTCCGTGGAGGAGTTCAGATCTTCAATCCCAGCCTTCTTGGGAGCTGGGGGAATGCTATTTGTCGTGACTTGAGTGGCGGCAGGGTTGGAATCTTCGTCTTCGGATTCCCGATTTGATGACCAACGGATCCTCCTTGCAGCGAGGATCCTTCTAGATTTGGAGGGGGAGGCGGATCTGGATGAGGAGGAGAGATACTCCTCAAACTTTTACTGGTCAAACTCGTATTCGACCTCCTCCTCGACCGGGATCATGATCCGTAGTTGCGGCACGACGATCTCAGATTTGAGACCGTTGGTTCCCACTGTGGTCGCCAGCTTGTTCGCGAGTGAAAGTTGGGATGATTGTCATTGCTTGAATTCGTTACAAACTTCGATCGCTACAACGAGATTGAGAAAACCGCCTTTTATAAGACTTTACAATGAACAATTAAAAGAGTCTGCCTTTCGGATGCGCTCTTTGAGCGTTGAACGGTTCCGTTTGACTCGGACCCATTGACTTGTTGACGGCTTGGAAGAGCCGTTGGCTGCTTGATTTAGAGGCTTTTTGCCTCTTCTGGATCTGAGATCCGCCTCATAGCGAATCCCATCCACTGATTGCATAGCCTTGATGAATCGACGTGCCTGGCTCTATCGTCTTCATTGGCGGGCTCTCTTGGAAAGAGACGGCACGCCATCATGGGTCATCTCCTCCGTGGAGGAGTTCAGATCTTCAATCCCAGCCTTCTTGGGAGCTGGGGGAATGCTATTTGTCGTGACTTGAGTGGCGGCAGGGTTGGAATCTTCGTCTTCGGATTCCCGATTTGATGACCAACGGATCCTCCTTGCAGCGAGGATCCTTCTAGATTTGGAGGGGGAGGCGGATCTGGATGAGGAGGAGAGATACTCCTCAAACTTTTACTGGTCAAACTCGTATTCGACCTCCTCCTCGACCGGGATCATGATCCGTAGTTGCGGCACGACGATCTCAGATTTGAGACCGTTGGTTCCCACTGTGGTCGCCAGCTTGTTCGCAGTGAAAGTTGGGATGATTGTCATTGCTTGAATTCGTTACAAACTTCGATCGCTTACAACGAGATTGAGAAAAAAACCGTCTTTTTATAAGACTTTACAATGAACAATTAAAAAGATTATAACTTTACTCCTTTTGAACAAACGCGGGATCCGTTTATCGGATCCTCGCTTGCGTGGGTATCTTTGCCGGTGTCGGGGACTCTTTTCCGTCCGTGGATCGCTGCGTGATCGTGATCTGATGCGGGATCTCATGCGATATCTGCAGATCTACGGGGATTATTTCACGAAGGAAACAATCGCCGACGGGAACTATCTCACGAAGGAGATAATTGCCGGGGTGGATGAGATCGACCAAGCAAAATTAAACATGGACCCTGGGATTAAGACGAAGCTTAATTCAGAGGGTAGATCTGTAGATCTGACCTCGGAATCCTCAAACTCCTTGCTTGATGATGATGGAAACCAGCGATCTCACGGGCAGGGATTGATGAAGGATCGCTCCAAAAATTTAGATCTCTCTCTGACAGAGCTTCGGCCTCTTGCAAAAAATCCAGATCCGTGCAAATGAGACCCCCTCCTCATATTTATAGCCTTTCAATACGAATGCGGTGCGAGCGGGCAAAAGCCCATCACGGTAGACACCCCCACAGGTGTCTCGGCCTTAACGACACCTCAGGGTGTCTCGGCCTTAGTCGAAACGCCGAGCGGTTTTCTCATTTGTCGTTTCATTATTTCGAGTCCGCGGGTTGATCTCACTTGTTATCTGAGCTTGATCTGGTTTGGATTTATTCCGTCGCTTGCACGCAATTTGTTGCTTTGTTGATTCGTTGACTCGTTCTGTTGACTTAGACGTCTCGTCGAGTCGCTTCGCTGACTTGGACGCTTCATCGACTCACTTTATGTGTTTCGTCGACTTGCTTTATGCGTTTGCGTCGCGGTCACTTGTCGCTACGTGGTCAGATAACTTGTCGCTTGTCAACTCATTATCACGAGCTAGGCTCGGGGACTTATAGGCAATTTTTGACGCCTGCAGAAACATCAAATGAAGAGTTAGAAGAAGAATGTGAGTTAGACCCGAGTTTTGAGGAGATCTTTGTTGATGAACTCAAGATACTAGAGGAGTTAGAATAAGAACTAGTCTTTAATAAGGAAAACACTAAATCAGACACAAGTTTCACTGATCTCAGCTTTGAAGAACTTTTTGCTGATGAGCCTAGTTTCCTAGAAAATATAGACCAACCAACTTAACATGCCCCAACCATGAATCTTGTATTTGAGGAAATCTTCAAAGAAGAATTGGTTGTGTTAGGACAAATTTTCATTCATGCGGAACCTGGGTTCAAATCTGAGACCTGCTTTATCTTTGATCAACACCGAAAATTTAAAATGCATAACCCTCTACCTTTCTGCCTTCAAATGCTGCAGAAATATTTGAAAAATTCAGAATGTATAGAACTTGAGCACATCATTGAGTTTATCATTCTAGACTTATTTAAAATTTGGGGTAAAATTTTCAACAATAAGGTAGGATTTGAGTAGGACTCAAGCTTTTCATCTTAAAACTTTTATTCTACATCTTTATTCTTTGTCTCATAATAATAAAAATTAAAAGAATTCATTCTTCACTCCTTTGAGAGTTTCTTGTTATTTTGGGAAAAAGAAAAGAAAAGAAAAGAAAAATGGCAAAAAAGAAGGGAAAAAGAAATTTTTTGGCTACATCCTCCTCATACCAAAGATAATTATAGATTTTTATCATTTTATCATTGTTCAAGGTCGACCGAACAAATATAAGTGCATCATTTCCTATCTGCTTTACCTTGTGCATCATATAGTTTTCATTAAGTACAATGCAAAATTTAGGTGTAGGGTTGGGGACTAGTTATCTTTTCTCTTTATTTTACTATTTTTCTTCTTTTTATTTCATATTGTTTTTGTCTTTTCTTTCCTTAAAAAATTATCAACTGCCAACTTGATAAAGTTAATTAAAATATAATTTACTTGATGAATTTTTAAACTTTCTATTTTTAGTTAGTTTTATACTCAAGTTGACCTTTTATGATAACTCTAAATAAATTTCTTAAAACTAATTTTCAAAGTAGTATATTTTACTATAGTCCAACTTTGACTTTTAATTAAAATAATAAATCTTTTGTATGCTTAGCTTAGAGTAGAAAATAATTTTTCAAGTTCTCTTGATCTAATATTTTTCAAGATATATATCACTAAAACTTTTCCAACTTAGACATTTCATTATACTTTTATACCCTCATTATCTATTTTATTTGAATAAATATATCACTAATAGCATTTTTATCTTAATTTGCGGAAATAAAGAATTAATGAATGAGAACACAAAAGAATCAAATTCTCTCATTTTTCGACCACTTATTGAAATCCAAGATCAAGCTGATAGGAGGCCCACAAAAGCCCAAGGAATCAAGAAAAAAATTGAGTCAACAAGTCAATAAGGAATCAATTCTGTTATGAACCAATCGGTTCATGAACCAATTAGCCAATCAGTCGACCAATCGATTGGCCAACCGATTGGTTTGTAACAGAAACTGTATATGACTGAGATTTATTTCTTGGAGATCATGCCAAATCCAATGGCTCTTGTTGATTGTTGTAGGTTATAAATAGGGGTGGAGGGTGAGGGGTTTGAGTGAGAAATGTTTTATAAAAATTCTATTTGGAGAGGAGGGTTACTCTTAGTTAAGAAGACATTCCAAAATTATAAACTTTTTATTTGCAATAAATAAAAAATTCTCGTTTAAAATTTCTTTTCTTCTTCTCTGTTGATGAAGATGAAGATGAAGATTTGCTTTTAAGTGGCCAACCCCTTGCAATGTAAGTTTTATTTTTATTAAAAATTCAGGTTTTAAAATTTTATTTTATTTTATTTTTATGTTGGTACATTAGATTTATTTCATGTCTTGTAGTGTAGATTTACTTTCATACTCTTTTATTATTTTGTTGTTTATTTTTCATGCTTGGTAGACTTTGTTTTCTTACATTTATCTTTTGTAGTATAGATTTACTTTTATGCTCTTTTATTTTTATTAGTTAGATTTCCTTTAAGCTCATAGTTTAGATATTTATTTCCTTGTTCTTATTCTTATTTTTGTAGTTAGTTTTTATTTTTCTTGTAATTTAGATTTCTTTCTTTTATGCTATCTAGTCTAGATTTTATTTTCTTATTTTTATTTTGTTAAATGAGTAACTAAATCTTGTAGGAATTCTAGAATTATATGGAGCTGTTTAATTTTTATGATTTATGAATTGCTCTCTTTATGCTTAAATTGATCATGTTAGGATAATTAACTAGAGAACTAATTAGTAGTAGAAGAATTTGATAATCTATACTTATCTTGAGGGGTTTGATAGGTTATGGTTATGAATTCTAGAATTAATATCTAGTTGTTTATTCTTTTCGTGAATAAAAATTTTGCTTATATGATAATTTGATAGATTATGCTTTCTTTTAGTGGTTTGATAATATTTGCTTAGTAAATCTAAAGTAAAATATGATAAAAGAGAATAATTCATAAATCCTAAATAAAATTAACTAGTGGATTCAATTCTAGATTCCTATTTTACTTGATTTCCTCCATCTTTTACTTGTTTTGATTTTCCTCTGTCTGATTATTTTTCTCTTATTGATTTTGTTCTTTTCTATTTTCTTTATTTCTTCTTCTTGTGTATTCTTTATTTTATTTTATTTGTTCACCCTCTTTCTCCCCTCTTGTGCTAGTTTTTTATTTGTAAATAATCACACACTCTCTATATCTTTACATTTTCACTTCTCTTTGTCCACACACATTTCTAGGATCCAACTTAGAATTTTTCCTACACACCTTCCTTATGTGACCGATATTATAACTTTATTATAACTTGATTGTTGTCCTCTTGTAACTTTAGTACATGTTTATTATGTCCCTATCAAAATCTCAAAATAGAAAAACCAACCAATGCTGGGACTTGGTTCAATAAGGGAACCCTTGAAAGGTTTGACATACAAGACACCTGCATATGATTAGGTTGATATCTGTATTGCAATAATCTCAAAAAATTTATCATGTAATTTGATTTGGTTAGTCAATGGTTCGTATTATATTCAATGATGAATGCAATTTGATTTTAGAGACTTTTTCAAATCTTGCCTAATTCTAAACTTTTTAATGTTATCTAAACAAATACCACCTCCTGTCTATCCACACAAGTCTCCAATTGCTTATTGTGATGCTGGTGTAGCAGTGGATGAAGGATACATTCCAGATCCTTGGGCTACATCTAAAATTATTTTGCGTAAGGAGTCTATTAAATTCATAACAAAAGAATACCTTGTAAAGCTAAAAACTTTGTTCTCAGTCTTTTATCTGCAAACTCTTGCTATTACATCTTCGAGGTCTTTCATGGTGTTATTCACCTTTTCTAGAAACTTCATGACGTTTTACTTTTGTATTCTATCCCGTTGTATTCTATCCCGTTTTTGCTATTTTTGCTTCTTTATTCTTTAGTTGCTATTTTAATAAATTTAATGCACATACTGAAATTGTTACTTTTGTATGCTTGGTAAAGTAGATTTCTTTGCTATTTTAATAAATTTAGTTATGATGTGAAGTTCAACCTCTTTTTATGAGATTTTCTTTCTTCAATTGGAACAATATAAATAGTGATCGAGGCTGAGGATTTGGGCTATCATGTAATATGATTATCATCATCTTGCATGTACTCATTTTCACTTTCTTATCTTAAACTTCAGGTTATCAAAACTTGGTGTAATTGACTGCACCAAACTTCATATAACACATACTATATTTCGGAGTTCTCCAGATTTAGCCAAGGGAGGTAACTTGCTTAATGTGTTACTATGAGCTACAATTAATTTCTTTGAAGAAATGAGTTCGCAATATCTTTCATAAAAGTGACATTTTATGTTCATCCTCTAGCTAAAAGGATTAAATTGTATTTAGTTTATGAAGATTGGTATGGAAGGGATTCAAAACTTGTCCCCTGTCCATTTTAATATTTTTGCAAAATTATAGTGCATCTATAAAATTTTCATTTGTTAGTTTGATTATTGGCATCATCAATTATATACTAGGTTTGCCGTGAATAATTTCATATATAATTTTGTTAGTTGGTTGGTGTACTTAGGGCCAATTTGGTATTACTTTTTTAGGGTGTTTCGCTTATATTTTTAAGAAGCACCCAATAATGGTGTTCGATGAAATTTTTTATCATGCTTATTGAAGCTGCTTCTCCTTTTAAGGGGTGCTTTTAGAAATAACTTGAGGATGCTTTTAAAAGCGACTTTTGCTTTTCTTTTAAGGTTATATACAATATATATCTTTTATTTTTAACAATAATCATTAACCATAATTCTACCAAACACCTTAGTCGCTCTTTAAATAGTTTTAATGTTTGATTACCAATCATATTTCAAGAAATTTTATATAAGTTGCTTCTTTATTCTTTAGTTGCTATTTTAATAAATTTAATGCACATACTGAAATTGTTACTTTTGTATGCTTGGTAAAGTAGATTTCTTTGCTATTTTAATAAATTTAGTTATGATGTGAAGTTCAACCTCTTTTTATGAGATTTTCTTTCTTCAATTGGAACAATATAAATAGTGATCGAGGCTGAGGATTTGGGCTATCATGTAATATGATTATCATCATCTTGCATGTACTCATTTTCACTTTCTTATCTTAAACTTCAGGTTATCAAAACTTGGTGTAATTGACTGCACCAAACTTCATATAACACATACTATATTTCGGAGTTCTCCAGATTTAGCCAAGGGAGGTAACTTGCTTAATGTGTTACTATGAGCTACAATTAATTTCTTTGAAGAAATGAGTTCGCAATATCTTTCATAAAAGTGACATTTTATGTTCATCCTCTAGCTAAAAGGATTAAATTGTATTTAGTTTATGAAGATTGGTATGGAAGGGATTCAAAACTTGTCCCCTGTCCATTTTAATATTTTTGCAAAATTATAGTGCATCTATAAAATTTTCATTTGTTAGTTTGATTATTGGCATCATCAATTATATACTAGGTTTGCCGTGAATAATTTCATATATAATTTTGTTAGTTGGTTGGTGTACTTAGGGCCAATTTGGTATTACTTTTTTAGGGTGTTTCTGCTTATATTTTTAAGAAGCACCCAATAATGGTGTTCGATGAAATTTTTTTTATCATGCTTATTGAAACTGCTTCTCCTTTTAAGGGGGTGCTTTTAGAAATAACTTGAGGATGCTTTTAAAAGCAGCTTTTGCTTTTTCTTTTTAAGGTTATATACAATATATATCTTTTATTTTTTAACAATAATCATTAACCATAATTCTACCAAACACCTTAGCTGCTCTTTAAATAGTTTTTAATGTTTGATTACCAATCTGCTATTTCAGCAGCTTATATAAGTTGCTTATATAAGCTGCTTTTATAATCAATTTATTATAAGCTCCAGGAATATCAGACTAGCCCTTAGTTAGCTCCATTTGTGTGCTGGTTCTTGAACAATCCTGCTTTACATTGCATATATAAGTTATGGTTTTGTTTGTTACTTAACCTATTCTTTGCTTAGAGTAGTTGTTCTCTCTCTCTTTCATGGAATGCAACCTCTAATTTCTCTCCAGGAAACATCCAAATGTGAATTTCTAAACCTGCATATTCCACTTCTTGCTTTAATTTTTATATCGAAACTCATTTTCTAGGTGTTATGCATACAGCCCTGAATTTACATTTGGGCTAGCTAGACCACATCACGACAACAAGTTGACTCGGTCAACTAGGCATGCACTTTAACTTGCTAAAGTGTGGGACATGTGCACTCAATATACAACCGGTCACGACCCATGGACCTAACCTTAAAGCTCAGATAGAACGGTAAAGGTCCATAACAGCTGGACTCATCAGTTCGATTACTATGCCTACACCCCAACCCGGCCTAGTTTATTGCAGTCTGCCTAATTGGAAATAATTGATTCAGATCATATAATATCCTCAATATACATTTTAATAGTTGCAATGGAGGGCGCTAGGCGATTAGGTGGAGGAGATAAGCGATTTAGGGAGAGATTAGGACTTGGCTTAGGAGGGAGTTAATCGGAGCATTATGAAGGTAAGCAATGGAGACTGGCTGCCACCTCACATCCCATCATCGGTTACCGTACCACCTCCAATCAGCTTTTACACGTTCCCCTACGTGTTTAGCCAAACCGTCATCTTTCATTCCCTAAGCCTTTCGCATCCCTTTTTTCAAAGACCTACTGTCATCCTCAACCTCCTCTCCCCTCTAATCCTCACAAAGGTATTCTCCCTCTACCTTCTCCAACCTCGGATCAAGATCTTGTAGAGGGGTGGACCACTGTCTCTTACAAGAAGAAGAATCAGGTTTCCAATAGTCGACGTTCAGTTCTCGCTATTCTGAAGCCAAAGAAGTGCTTTTTTGCCATAATCCTCACCATATGGCTAAGGATTGTCCAGTGGGCGATTTCATCTGTTTTAAGTGTCATGGCAAAGGTCGTACTTCTAGGGACTGCCCATCATTGATGAGATTTTTGGACCCGCCGCCAATTATAGAGGTTCCTCCAGAAACTCTAAGTGTTATTGAAAAGCTAGGCTTTTTTGGTATTCTCTATCTTTCAGAGGGTTCCCCGTCTACTACTGCAATTCGAGAGATGATGATGCAAAGATTCAATTTGCAAGAATGGCCCTATAAGATCGCTAAAGCTGCGGGTACAAGTTTTATGGTTCAATTCCCTACGGATGAACTCCTGGACAGAGCAGAAGAGATGAAGATCATTGATATGGGTTCTTTTAAAGGTCGTTTTCATCGTTGGAGAGAGGACCTCAGTCTCAAAGTCCTCCCCAAGCCATTCCTCACATGGATTTGTCTTTATAGATTACCATATCATCTATGGGACTGGGATTTCCTTTAGATTCTCCTAAAGAGTGTGGGGAGTGCGTCATGGGCTCGAATGACGTATCTTTCCATTCAAACTTCTCTGATTGTAAGGTCCTGGTGAAAGTTAGGGATTTATCAGATATCCCTAGGTAGATTAAGTTCAGATATGTATCCCCTGTTGATGGAAGTTTGATGGAAGGTTACACTATTATTCAGGTCATAGGCAAGCCAATCACGGAGAGAGCTTTTGATTTTCCCATCCCTCTTTCAAACCCTTTATTGTCTCCTCATGGTTATCTTTCAATTGTTGTGGTAACCCTGTTGATATCCTCTTCTACAAACTTAAGCTTGCTAAGAGACGTATCAAATGGTGGAAAAAAATATATTTATGGCTCATTGCAAAAATCTAAGAGAGATATCCTTTCCCAGCTTGATCATCTTTCTCTCCAAGAAGAAGTCTACCCCCTTTCTGTTGCTGATTCTAAGCTTAGGACTTCTCTTCGGGATTCCCTTTCATCTTTAGCTAAAGATGAGGAGGTGTACGGGAGGTAACGTTTTAGAGTTCTTTGGTTGAAAGAAGGAGATTCAAACTCTTCCTTCTTTCATAAAATTGCCTCTCATTATAGGAGATCTAATTTTATCCCCTTTTTGATTCAGAATGGAGAAACATTCTCTTCACAACCTTCAAAACAAAAAGTGTTTTTTTATTACTTCTCTAACCTCTTCAAAGCCACACCTATCTCTTCTTTTCTTCTTGATTGGGACTACTTATATCCCTCTATTGATCCTGAACTCCAATCTCTAGATTCTCCTTTCACTAGGGAAGAGATTAAATCTGCTGTTTTTGGCCTTCATCCTGACAAATCCCCTGGTCCCGATGGGTTCTCCATTCTTTTTTATCAACCCTTTTGGGAAATCATTAAGGAAGATCTCTACCTTTTCTTTTCCCATATATATTTGGATGCCTCCTCTCTCCATAAAATCAACTTTTCTTTTATTAGCCTCATCCTTAAACATGATTCTGCTTGCAGTGCTACAAATTTCAGGCCTATTACTCTTCTGAATTGTCTTTTCAAAATTTTTACCAAAATCCTTGCAAATAGGCTCAAGCCTTGGCTTGCTTCCCTTGTAGATCAAACCCAATCATCCTTTCAATCTGGTAAATCATCCCTAGATTCCATAGCTCTCGGTCATGAGATGATTCATAACTGTTTTTCCAAGAAACTTGAAGCGTGTGTCCTAAAGATAGATTTTAAGAAAGCTTTTGACTGCGTTAGTTGGAATTTTATCATTTCTCTTCTAAAGGCTAGAGGTTTTGGTCCCCTTTGGTGTAATTGGATTTACCACAGCCTTACTTCATCTAAGTCCTCTATTTTAGTTAATGGCCAGCCAAGAAACACTTTCCATTGTCATCGTGGTCTTAAGCAAGGAGATCCTTTATCCCCAATGCTTTTTATTCTGGTAGTGGATGTTTTGAACAAAATACTGTTTAGAAGTGTTAATTCAGGGGACCTAGCTAAACTTCATCTAAACGGTAGTTTAAATTATATCTGTTCCCTCCAATTTGCTGTTGATACCCTCATCTTTTGTCGAGCAGATGCCCATAATGTATCCATTCTTAAATCTATCCTTTATTTGTTTGAGGATGTTTCTGGGCTTGGTATTAATTACAATAAATCTAGCCTGTTCTATAGTGGTAAACTTCCTAACAGAGGACAAACACTAGCTAGAATTCTTAACTGTTCTTTCTCTTCTCTTCCCTTTAAATACCTTGGGCTCCCGCTTAAGAGGGGTTCTCTTACCAAACAAGATTGGCAACCTGTTCTTGATTCCTTTCATAGGAAATTATCTCTGTGGAAAACCAAACACTTATTTTTTGTAGGAAGACTGGTTCTACTAAATTCTGTTCTATCTTCTCTACCTCTCTACTACATGTTTTTTTTTAAAATTCCCAAATGAATTATTAAGGTAATGGATAAAATTAGACGTAATTTCCTTTGGGGTAATGAAAGACCTTCAAGTTTAAAATCTCTTGTCAATTGGAACATGGTTTGTACTCCTAAAAAATCTGTGGTCTTGGTGTTCTTAATCTAGAAATCTTCAATTTGTCTCTTCTTTCTAAATGGATTTGGAAATTTTTTGCAGAAGATTCTTATGTAGGATCTGTTCTTCAATCTATTTATCCTTCTATGTCTAATAGCACACACCCTAGTTCTTATAGCTCTAAATTTTGGAAAGATATTTGTTCTATCTGTCAACCTTTTATAGATTTGGCTAAATGGCGTTTAGGTAAGGGCTTAAGGATTAGATTTTGGGAAGATAAATGGCTTGGAGATAATTCTTTATCAATTTTATTTCCTACGACTTATAAGTTAGCATTCTCCCAATTTTCACCTGTTATCTCCCAAGGTTTTCTCCTAGAGGATAATTGGCACTGGAGGCCTACTATCAGAAGGCCTATTAGAGATTCAGATCGTCATCAGGTTGATGCTATGAAGCTCCTGCTCACAACTTCTAACCTCAAGCCTTCTTTGAACATGGATCATATTCTATGGCCGATAGATAAAACTGGTACCTATTCGGTTAAATCTATGTATAGATTGCTCATTGATGGTGGTCTTCGAAGTCCTTATAGCTCGCCTATATGGAAAAATGTCATGCCTAGCAAGGTTCAATTTTTTCTCTGGCTTCTTTCTAAGCAAAAATTGAACACTAAAGACAACCTAAGTAGGAGAGGCTGGATTGGAGACCCCTCTTGTCCTTTCTGTTCTCTTCTTCATGAAAGTCATGATCACCTCTTTTTGAGTTGTAATTTTGCTAAACAAGTTTGGCTTCATTACCTTCCAAGATGTTGATTTTCATATTCTCAAATTAGTATTTTGATGATAACAACATATGTTATATATATATGTGTGTTTTTGTGTGTTTTATAACTTGTTGATGCAGATATTATATCAAATTTGGACAAGTACAAAATGAGTTCAAGGCATAATGAAGTATTGAAGATGAGAAGCAAGATCAAAATAAATGTAATTTTTCTCTTCTTTACTTAGAACAAATTGTACAAGCCTTGATCACACACACACACACACTTTTAGAACACACTAACACATGCTTAGTGTGTTGGTTAATATAGAAATCCCTATATTAACCATTAGAGTTTTTAAAGTTTAAAACACTTCATTTATAACTTTTTCAGTCAATAGTAGTCGACCAATTCAAACTATAGTCGACTAATTACTTAATTTAATAAATATACAAGTTTACGTAAATTTCTGATTAGTCGACTAATGCCATTAATAGTCGACTAATGATAACAAACAATTTTCCGAGCTGTGAGTTTACAGTTAGTCGACTAATTCATATATAGTAGTCGACTACTCGATTTAAAACATACACCCGGACTTTCGTCATTACAGTTAGTCGACTAATTCATATATAGTAGTCGACTACTCGATTTAAAACATACACCCGGACTTTCGTCATTACAGTTAGTCGACTAATCGATATAATAGTCGACTATAGAAGTCGGTTTTCGGCGTTCGAATTTGAATGTTTGAATGTTTTGACTGTTTATATCCGTTTTATAGGTTTTAACTTGTGTCTAATCAAGGGATATATATAGACAAAAACATCAGAAAAAGACATATAACATTCATATGAATTGATCTTGAATTTTGAGATTAAAAGAGAGTTCAAAAAGTTCACAAGTGAAAACTATTCTTTGATACAATTGCAATATTCAAAAGAGTTAAACATTATTTTTGCAATTGAAAAGTTCTTAAGCCATCACGCACATCACCAACACTTCAAGGCTTCTAGGACTTTGTACTTTGATTCTTCAAAAAGGAATTCTCAGGTGTGAGAATTGTGGATCTCAGGTTTGAGATTGTTGCAATTTGCATGGTCTTGCAAATTGGTCAGGTTTGTCTTTGATTTTGTAAGGGTATTTCAAAATCATAGTGGAAACTCTCAAGCGGGATTTGCTTGGGGATGGATGTACACCGGGAGGTGGAACCAAGATAAATCTCGTGTTTGTGATTGTGAAATTTACGTGTTTGTGCTATCATATTTGCAATTTATTATCTACTTTGCATAAAATTTTATAAAACACTATTCACCCCCTCTAGTGTTTAAGTGTAATCGGATCAACGATCCTACATTTGGTATCGAGCAAGGTGAAAGATGGCATCTACTGATCGTAATTCACAATTCAAAGAAGGTCATTCAACAAATCGTCCACCAATGTTTGATGGACTCAACTACAAC
Organism: Asparagus setaceus; assembly: GCA_012295165.1. NCBI lineage: Eukaryota > Viridiplantae > Streptophyta > Magnoliopsida > Asparagales > Asparagaceae > Asparagus > Asparagus setaceus. Next base: position 40,439,040 of record CM022705.1, read on the forward strand.
TATTGGAAGTGCAGAATGAAAATCTATCTTCAATCAATTGGATACGAACTTTGGAACATTGTAGAGACAAGATATGAGAAGCCAACTACTCCGTTTTCAGAATGGACTACAGCACAAAGGAACAATGCAAATTTGGACTCCAAAGCAATGAATGCTTTATTTTGTGCACTTGATCGAAATGAGTTCAACCGAGTGTCAACAGCAAAATCTGCATATGATATTTGGCACACACTCGAGGTAACACATGAAGGTACAAATAAAGTAAAAGAGTCTAAAATTTCTGTTCTTGTTCACAGGTTTGAATTGTTCCGGATGAAAGAAAATGAGACAATTGGAGAAATGTTCACAAGATTTACAGATATCACTAATACCCTAATTGGACTTGGAAAAACCTATACACAAGTGGAAATGGTCCGAAAAATTCTTCGATCACTTACTCCAAAATGGGAAAAGAAAATTACAGCGATAGAAGAAGCAAATGATTTATCAACATTGTCAGTGGAGAATTTAATTGGAAATTTAATGGCATACGAAGTCCAAATCGAAGATAGAAAGAATGAAGATGAAACGAAAAACAAGAAAGTTCTTGCATTCAACATCACATCGATAAGGAAGATTCAGATAATGAAGATGAAGAAATGAGCATGTTTGCCGCATAAATTTGAAAATTTATAAAACAAGGTAAGTTTAAATCTAAATTTTCAAATTCAAATAACTCACTGTTTGTTTCAAGTGTAACAAAGCAGGTCATATGAAGAAAGATTGTCCTTTATTGAAGAATAAGCAAAAGTCAAATTATTTCAATAATTTCAACTCAACTCAAAATAACAAGAAAAGAAAGGCAATGGCAAAGAACTTGGGATGACAAGGATGACTCTTCATCGATGAAGAAAATGAAGAAAATGAAAGTGCTCATATGTGTTTCATGGCACAAGATGAGGTAAATGATAATGATGAACTCTTAGATGCTTTTAATGAATTATATGAAACTTTGTAAGGTTAAAAGTTTCACATAATTTTCTTAAAATGAAAATAAGAGATTATTAGAAGAAATTTCTGATTTAAATTCTTCTTATGTTAATTCACAAGAAATTAAATTAAAAGAAGAAAATGAGAATTTACTCAAAGAAAATTATTTGTTAACTAATGAAAATTTGTATCTAAAATCGAATGCTATAATTTAAAGACTCGCATTAGTATTTTAGATAAAGATATTTCTTTGATTAAATCAAAATATGATGACATATACTTAAATGTTAGTAAGTTTAATAAAGGAAAAGAAAATTTAAAAACTTTACTTTCTTATCAAAAAGAAACTCAAAAGACAAAAGGATTGGGTTTTCAAGTTGAAAAAGATATTCATAAGAAAACCACTTTTGTAAAATCATCTTCATTAGTATATAAACAAAATATTAAAGATAATATTTTAAATAAAAGAAAACCAAATTTTTATCTATTTGGGTTCCTAAAGTTTTAAATTATAATAAGAAAAAGTCTTATATTTCTAGCTTTATTAAAGATGTTTGTTTATCATCTAATTTCATAGGAAAATCAAACTCTTCATGGGTTTGGTTTCCTAAAGACTAATTTTAAGGACCCAATATAAAATGGGTACCAAGATTATAAATGTTTATCTTTTCGGTACCAAAGAAAGATAGATGGATTTTAGATAGTGGTTGTTCAAAACATATGACAGGGAACATTCAATTATTGTCATCAATTCAAGACAAAGATGGTGGTACAGTCACCTTTGGAGACAATAACAAAGGAAAGGTGATTGGTATTGGCACCGTTGGTAATTCTAATAAACCTTTTATTAATAATGTTTTATTAGTCGAAGGTCTTAAACATAATCTGCTTAGTATAAGTCAACTATGTGATAAAGGTTTTAAAGTTGTCTTGAAAAAGATTCTTGCTTAATTTATGATCTTGATTGGTCTACAATTTTATATAAAGGTCATAGAAAGAATAATATATATGTTTTATCTTTAAATAATATTTCAAATGAACATTGTCTTATTGCATCTTCAAATGATTCTATATTATGGCATAAACGTTTTGGTCATGTTAATTTTAAACATATTTCTAAAATTTCTAAATATGATTTAGTAAATGGTTTACCTAAGCTTTCTTATAAAGATAATTTTTGTGATGCATGTCAACAAGGTAAAATGCATAAATCTTCTTTTAAATCTAAAAATATTATTTCTACTAGTAAACCACTTGAATTACTTCATATTGACCTCTTTGGTCCTTCTAGGATAGCGTCTTTAAATGGAAGTAAATATGCATTTGTAATTGTTGATGATTTTTCAAGATTTACTTGGGTAATATTTCTTAAAAATAAAAATGATGCTTTTAATGAATTATATGAAACTTTGTAAGGTTAAAAGTTTCACATAATTTTCTTAAAATGAAAATAAGAGATTATTAGAAGAAATTTCTGATTTAAATTCTTCTTATGTTAATTCACAAGAAATTAAATTAAAAGAAGAAAATGAGAATTTACTCAAAGAAAATTATTTGTTAACTAATGAAAATTTGTATCTAAAATCAGAATGCTATAATTTAAAGACTCGCATTAGTATTTTAGATAAAGATATTTCTTTGATTAAATCAAAATATGATGACATATACTTAAATGTTAGTAAGTTTAATAAAGGAAAAGAAAATTTAAAAACTTTACTTTCTTATCAAAAAGAAACTCAAAAGACAAAAGGATTGGGTTTTCAAGTTGAAAAAGATATTCATAAGAAAACCACTTTTGTAAAATCATCTTCATTAGTATATAAACAAAATATTAAAGATAATATTTTAAATAAAAGAAAACCAAATTTTTATCTATTTGGGTTCCTAAAGTTTTAAATTATAATAAGAAAAAGTCTTATATTTCTAGCTTTATTAAAGATGTTTGTTTATCATCTAATTTCATAGGAAAATCAAACTCTTCATGGGTTTGGTTTCCTAAAGACTAATTTTAAGGACCCAATATAAAATGGGTACCAAGATTATAAATGTTTATCTTTTCGGTACCAAAGAAAGATAGATGGATTTTAGATAGTGGTTGTTCAAAACATATGACAGGAACATTCAATTATTGTCATCAATTCAAGACAAAGATGGTGGTACAGTCACCTTTGGAGACAATAACAAAGGAAAGGTGATTGGTATTGGCACCGTTGGTAATTCTAATAAACCTTTTATTAATAATGTTTTATTAGTCGAAGGTCTTAAACATAATCTGCTTAGTATAAGTCAACTATGTGATAAAGGTTTTAAAGTTGTCTTGAAAAAGATTCTTGCTTAATTTATGATCTTGATTGGTCTACAATTTTATATAAAGGTCATAGAAAGAATAATATATATGTTTTATCTTTAAATAATATTTCAAATGAACATTGTCTTATTGCATCTTCAAATGATTCTATATTATGGCATAAACGTTTTGGTCATGTTAATTTTAAACATATTTCTAAAATTTCTAAATATGATTTAGTAAATGGTTTACCTAAGCTTTCTTATAAAGATAATTTTTGTGATGCATGTCAACAAGGTAAAATGCATAAATCTTCTTTTAAATCTAAAAATATTATTTCTACTAGTAAACCACTTGAATTACTTCATATTGACCTCTTTGGTCCTTCTAGGATAGCGTCTTTAAATGGAAGTAAATATGCATTTGTAATTGTTGATGATTTTTCAAGATTTACTTGGGTAATATTTCTTAAAAATAAAAATGATGCTTTTAATGAGTTTTCTATATTTTGTAAAAGAATTCAAAATCAAAAATCTCTTTCTATAGTTAATATCGTAGTGATCATGGAGGAGAATTTGAAAATGAACTTTTGCAAATTTTTGTGATAAAATGGTATTTCACATACATTTTCTTTTCCTAGAGCACTCCACAAAATGGAGTTGTAGAAAGAAAGAATAGGACATTACAAGAATGTGCTAGAACAATGTTATGTGATAGTAATTTACCAAAATATTTTTAAGTCGCCTCAACAAAGATGCTATGTTTTAAATAGAGTTTTATTAAGACCTATTTTAAACAAAACATCATATGAATTATTTTATAATAAAATTCCTAAAGTTTCATATTTTAAAGTTTTTGGTTGTAAGTGTTTTATATTAAATACAAAAGATAATTTAGATAAATTTGATTCTAAATCTGATGAAGGAATTTTTGTCGGATATTCTAATCATAGTAAAGCATATAGAATATATAATAAAAGAACATTAAGTATAGAAGAATCTATGCATGTATCATTTGATGAAAGTTTTTCAAAATCATCTACTATTATAAATGATGATGATGATTTAAATAATAATTCTCATGATACTCCAATGATAGATGTTTCAAAGAATAATGATTTACAAAATGATTTACCAAAGGATTTTGTAGAAGTTAAAAATCATCCACATGATTTAATTATTGGAAATATTTCTGATAAAGTTACTACTAGATCTCATTTTAATTTAATTGTTCATGTTGCATTTGTTTCAAATAGAACCTAAAAATGTTAAAGAAGCTTTACTTGATAATTTTTGGATAGAAGCTATGCAAGATGAATTAAATCAATTTATAAGAAATAATGTTTGGGATCTTGTACCTAGACCACAAAATAAATCCATTATAGGAACAAAATGGATTTTTAGGAATAAATTAGATGAATCAGACAAGTTGTTAGAAATAAAGCTAGATTAGTTGCACAAGGTTATAATCAAGAAGAAGGAATTGATTATGATGAAACTTATGCTCTGTTGCGTTTAGAATCCATTAGAATTTTACTTGCATTTGCATGCTTTATGAATTTCAAACTTTACCAAATGGATGTTAAAAGTGCATTTTTAAATGGTTTTATTAAAGAAGAAGTTTTGTAGAACAACCTCCGGTTTTGAACATGAAAAATTTTCGATCATGTTTATAAACTTAAAAGGCTTTATATGGTCTTAAACAAGCACCTCGTGCATGGTATGATAGATTAAAATTTTTCTTTTAACATCTGGTTTTGAAATTGAAAAGTTGATTCTACTTTATTTATTAAGAAAATAAATAAAGATATATTATTAATACAAATATATGTAGATGATATAATATTTGGTTCTACTAACAATGATCTTTGTCAAGAGTTTGCTAAGACTATGCAGAAGAATTTGAAATGAGTCACATGGGTGAACTAAACTTCTTTCTTGGACTTCAAATCAAACAAATGAAGGAAGGAATTTTTATCAATCAAAATAAATATGCAAAAGAACTACTTAAACGTTTTGGGATGGACAATACAACTAGCAAACCAACACCAATGAGTACTACAACATCACTTGACAAAGATGAAAGTGGTAAGAATGTTGATCAAAAGCTATATCGAGGTATGATTGGATCACTTCTTTATATTACGCCTAGTAGACCGATATTATGTTTAGTGTTTGTTTATGTGCTAGATTTCAATCTAATCCTAAAGAATCACATCTTAAAGCTGTTAAAAGAATTTTTAGATATCTTAAAGGTACTTGATTTTGGTTTATTTTATCCAAAGAATAGCACATTTGATTTGTTATCATATAGTGATCTTGATTTTCTTTGGATGTAAATCGATAGAAAAAGTACAAGTGGTACATGTCATTTTTAGGACATTCACTTGTATCATGGTTTAGTAAAAGCAAAATTCGGTATCATTATCAACAACTCAAGGTAATACATTGTCGCTAGTTTAGCATGTGCACAAATTTTATGGATGAAACAAACACTATCGATTATGGCATAGTTTGTTCCACATCTTCTATAATGTGTGACAATTCTAGTGCAATTAATTTATCTAAAAATCCCATTCAACACTCACGTACAAAACATATTGATATTAGACATCATTTCCTCATTGATCATGTTCTTAAGGGAGATATTATATTAGAATTTATATCTACTAATAAACAAATAGCGATATTTTAACTAAACCTTTAAAAGAAGATATTTATGTTAAATTAAGAAGAGAATTAGGTATATGTTCAATTCTGATTTAAATTAATTATTAAATAAGTACATATGTTTATTAGTCGACTACTCACTATTTTCGAAAATATTGTTATTGGATCTGTTTCTTTTTAACCCAAACCCAATATCCAATAACATAAGTTACTTTAGATCTCAACCATACATCCAACCATCTTTAATCCTAGCCCTTCATTTAATTTTAACCCTAACAAAACTACTCCCACTCATTCTTACCCATTTCATTCGTTCCCACTCTTCTAAAACCGAGATCTCGGTTAGGGTATTCTCTTCTCAACTTAGGGCATCATTCAACTTCATTTCCTCCTTCAAAATTCCTCAATTTTTCGTAATTTTTCAAGTTCCGTGCATCATTAGTCGACTACACCTTATATTAGTCGACTACTCAGCTATTTTCTGAAAATATTGTTATTGGATCCTGTTTCTTTTTAACCCAAACCCAATATCCAATAACATAAGTTACTTTAGATCTCAACCATACATCCAACCATCTTTAATCCTAGCCCTAGATTTATTTTCTTATGATTTAAATCTCAACCTTTCATTCAATTTTAACTTTTAATCCTAGCCCTTCATTTAATTTTAACCCTAACAAAACTACTCCCACTCATTCTTACCCATTTCATTCGTTCCCACTCTTCTAAAAACCGAGATCTCAGTTAGGGTATTCTCTTCTCAACTTAGGGCATCATTCAACTTCATTTCCTCCTTCAAATTCCTCAATTTTTCTGTAATTTTTCAAGTTCCAGGCATCATTAGTCGACTACTAGGGCATTTAGTCGACTAATCTAACCCGACAGCCATTTTACGTGTTTTTTGATCAATTCCATTTCTTGGTAAGTCTTCTCCAACCTCTTCTTCAATTCAATTATGTCTAGGTCAAAGCGTTCTCGCTCAGGACCTTCTCAACCAGTAGAAGATTACACAATTTACTTAAAAGATCCTAGTCTTCTGGATTCTTTTAAGGAAATGCAATCTTTTGATATACTTCCTGGTCGTTTTATTAAATATGAAGACTTTGTAAGTCATAATTTGAGAGGATATTTTGCAAATGTTGGATTAGACGAACTCTATTCCTCCGAAAATCGAAAACCCTATTATCCACTACTTATTAAGCTTTTCTATACTAATCTTTCACATAAAAGCTTGATAATGACAAATGTGTGATAAATAGTTTGGTTAAAGGAAAAGAAATTTCCTTTTCTCTTGAACTTTTAGGACAAATATTAAACATTCCTTCTACCGGAATTAGTCTTGAAGATGTTTCTATGGATGATGAACATATCCTTCAACATCTAATTTACTTACCTGGTCAAGGAGGAATTATAAATCATTCTCAAAAACTTCGACCATTTCCTCGTTTTATTGCTCGAATCTTAGCCTATAATTTATATCCAAAATCTGGAAGTTTTCACTTCATATCTTTAGAATTAGCTAAAGCCCTATATGCAATCATGGCTAATATTCAAGTTAATTGGGCTGAAGTTTATTTCGATAATCTCTTCAAAATTCCTTATAGAGGATTTCTGCCTTTTGGCGCTTTCTTGACTACTATTTTCGAAGCCTTTCGTGTGGATCTTGATTCTGAAACATCAATCCTTCGATCAGTTGAATTCTTTGATTCCAATGCCCTAACTAGGATGAAAATTCCTAACTTTGAACTTCCACAACAACACCAAGAACCTCAAGAAGAACAGCACAATGAACCTCACCCACAACAAGATGAACCCTCTTCAAGTTATAATCCACCACCTGTGCAAACTGAACCATCCTGCTTTTCAGATGCACAGTACAACACATTATCAGCTAGGATTCTAAACTTGGAAACCAGTCAAAATTTGATTTTTGATCAGAACATCGCAATCATGAACAACCAACGTGACATGATGCGCATGTTAGAAGCCTTCGATACAAAGCTTGACTCCTACTTTCAAGGATATCAACCTCCTCCACCACCAGAGTCTTGATTAAGAATAGTTGTTTTTAAGTTTAGTTAGTTTGTGTGTTTTAATTCTATAACAAACCTTTGTAATAGTGTGTGGTGTGTTTTATTTACATGTTTTCAGTATGACTATTAATTGACATGTTTAAGTATGTTAGTAAGACTTGCTTGTAATTAACCAGATTATGGCATTGGATGTTATCGGTTCGATTTTCATGGCAAGTCTTTGCTTACCTATTTGGATGGGTGGCGTCTTGGACTATGTTCATAATCTGGAGGATCTTTTGAAGTTTTAGCTCATCTTGATGAAATCCTTAATTGCATCTCTTATATGTTTGCTTCTTTTCATGATAACAAAGGGGAGTAATATGCGGGGAGTAATTTTATAATATGCGGGGAGTAATTTTATAATATGCGGGGAGTAATTTTATAATATGCGGGGAGTAATTTTAAAATTTAATTCTATATTGTTATCATCAAAAGGGGAGAATGTTGATTTTCATATTCTCAAATTAGTATTTTGATGATAACAACATATATTATATATATATGTGTGTTTTGTGTGTTTTATAACTTGTTGATGCAGATATTATATCAAATTTGGACAAGTACAAAATGAGTTCAAGGCATAATGAAGTATTTGAAATTGCCCTAGAGGGGTGAATAGGGCAATATGCTAATCTAATCGAATTAATGCCAATTAAAACTAATTAACAAATTATATCCTAGCAAGAATGATATTCAATAAGATTATATGCAAGGATATGTAAGCTACTAAACAAAATAGTGGATGAAATGATCAATAAAAATTGGCGAAATAGGCAATAAGCACAAATAGAAATGAACGCCAAGCAAACACAAACAAATGATATGATCACGGAGTTCGGTCCCCACGACCTCGTCTCGCTCCTCGCCTCGAGGAGATCTCCACTATCACAACCGGTTTTCTACGCCACCAATAACGTTTAAAACATTTACACATTCGGTTTTCTAGCTCACCGAAAACTTTACAATCTCTCACAATCGCAATCACACAACCTCACCCTCTAAGTGTCGGTCTCAAGCCCGTGTTTCCCTCAAGTGCTCGGATTTACTACCTCTCCCTAGGCTTTACTACCGACGCCACTCCTCTTGGGACAACCCCGTCTCTCACCGCACACTTCTCTCGGTGTCCTTGTGTATTACAATGTGAGTCCTCACAATAAGCTCGCAAATACAAATTTTGTTCTCTACAATGGATGAGAACTCAATGTAGCTCACTCTCTAAGTCACACTACCCACAACTCAAATTATACAATGTATGCAAATACTATAGGCTCAATGGTTGTGTGTGTAGACAAAGAGAAATAATCAAAACTAAACTCAAATAAATTCTAGCTTATGGAAATGAAAATCAAACATATAAATCGCTAGATATGAGTTTAGAAAAACTTCTAGATGACAAGAGAGAAGGAGAAGAGTTGAATGCTCAAACACCAAAGGATGATCTCCTCAAGCTCTTGTGAAAGTTTCTTCACAAACTAAACTTCCAAACAAACTAAACAAACACTTAAACTCTTCAAAAGCGTGTTTAAAACCTTCTTGATTATTACTGAAATAAATGAGGGTATGGGGTATATATAGGATGAAGATACAAAGCCTAAAACCCAAGAAAATCCCAGCAAAAACGACAAAAAAACAGAAACTGGAAAAATAGCCGTTAGGCAACGGTCACTGTAGCGGAGACCGTGAACAAGACCAAATTTCAGAAACCTGGAAATCTGCGTATATGGCTTTGTAAAATCAATTAAAATAGTAAATCAACTCCAAAAATCATGAAATTTTGAGAGAAGTTTCCAAACATGTATATAAACATTTTAGAGAAAGAATTTATGAAATATCATTTCCCATTTGTGAGAAATAATTATTTGAACACAGATAAACAGTTTCTGAAAAACTGCTGAAAACATCTTTTGTAAACTCAATTGAAAATAACAAAACAACTCCAAAATTAGTAAAATTGATAAAATATTTGTATATATAAATATAAACATGTAAACAAAGAAATTTTCTAAATTTCATTTTCCAATTGTTAAAACTCATCTATTTTGCAAAATCATGAAAAATACGATATGTGAAAAGCATGATTTTGAACATGAACAAGTATTGAGATCTTGTGATTTGGTTTATGGACTTTATATAAGATATAAATTAATGTGATAAAGTCAATGAACTATGAATACAATAAATTCTCAAATTTAACTTGTTTTGCAATAGAAACCAAAAAGTATGTATGCGTGCATGTTCGTGCATGTTTGAAAAGATATAAACTTGAGATTTTTTCAAACACGTTTTGAAACACTTTCTAATGGATTTATAAAGTTGAGAAAAGATATAAAAACATATTGTTAAGTCTATAATCCAAAACGGTGATAAATCAAAATAAATGTGTGTGTGTATGAATCTTGAGCTCTAAGTATAAACACACAAGGTATAAACACCTAAACTAATGTACCCAAGCTTGAGATCTTCAATAACCTTATCTTGGTTGCGGATGAAGCTTGATCTTGAATCTTGACTTGAATTGCATTGCTTCACTCCACTATTCCTCCCATCCTCCAATGGATATGATCGTGTAGGCAAGTCCATCCAACCTCCAACACCTTGTTTGCCTAGAATAAACATGAAAACACAAACACTAGACAAACGAGATTAGTTATAAATTGTTTGTTAAAACATCATCAAAACCAAGGAACTAACAATCTCCCCCTTTTTGATGATGACAAACAATTTACACAAAGAGTATATATAAAATATGCAATATGGTACAATACTCTTAAACATGAATATACTCACAATTTTTCTCCCCTTGGCAACATCAAAAGTGGGGAAAATAAAAGAATAAAGAGAGTGAAGGCTCCCCTTCCTATAAGCATGGTGAGTATAAAACAAAAATATAAATAGGGATTGCTCCCCTATCAAAATGCCATATAACATATGCAATGGATGATCATGGCAAACATATATATGTGAGTAAACATACTAAATATCACTCACATACAACAAGACTATGAGAGCACACATGGATATATCAATATGTAAAAGTGTGTCTCAATACACAAAATCATGTGAAAATAGATTTATGAAATCAAAAGAAAGTAAAACATGAGAATCATGCATAAAGTTTTCAAATGAAAATAAATCACTCAAATGAAATCATAAATCACAATTTAAATCACAAAACCAAAACAATAAAAATTTGCCATATTTGACAATAAGGCAAGAGAGGTACTCAAATCAAGCAAATATTTGAATACGAATACTCAAATCACTTCTTATAAAACAATCTCTTGGCAAGGGAAACATGCCAAAAATAATGTCGAACTATTATGTGTTTTATCCACAAGGATCAAAAGGAAATATGCTTAGGATAAACAAACGGTAATAAACTTAGAGTACATTCGACAAGAGAATAAATAAGATTGTTTCAACCCATGTGAATACCCGGTGAACATAAACAATACATCCGGGAGGTTGCTAAAAACAAGGTATGCTCAAAAATGATGTTTGATCAATAAAAGACATATTCTTTGTAAATTTGATCAAACCACACAAGGAATACATTATAAAGCACAAGAATGATGATCCATAAGCTCAAACATGTAAATATCATCATAAAGGTGTTTTATAATGAATTCAAAAGTACAAGCACATTGATCATACCAAAAACTACATAGTTCAACACCAATCCTTCAAGACATATAATAATCATGAACTATGGTTTTAAAATCCAAAAATAGATCATATTTATTATTATTTTTTTAATAAAAAAGCAAGAGAGGTGAGCACTTCAAGCTCTTGAAACTAATTTCAACCCATATAAATTTTTAGCGCCCGGTAAACATGATTTGGGAAATAAACACCCAATAAACCCGGGGGGGTTGTTCAAACATAAACCTCTCATGTAAAACCAAAATTAATAAATGAAAACAAAGGAATTGACAAAAAAATATGTTTTCATTTTTTTTTTAATTCAAAGCACGTTTTTCAAAACCAAGAAATAAAAAAATAAAAGACACTAAAATCTTGGTTTAAAAATCAAATATGTTTTGGCACCCAAATATTTTTGGTGCCGGATTGTTTAGGGACATGACCCCTACCTTTTAAGCTCAATGCCCTAGGGTTATGATCCCTTTTGGGCGTATATGGTGCACGTATCCGGTCATAACAATAATCACTCAAATGACCTTTCCGATTGCAATGTGTGCAATGAAAGAGGCGCATTTGTATATATTGACCTTTAGCTTGTGCACATGAATCATTTGCAAACATGGATGGTCTTTTAAAAGCTTTTTGCAAATGAGAAACATCATCAAACAAAAGTGGTCTTTTTGGAACATTTTGCAATTTAGAAACTTTTTGTAAATCAAAACAAAATTGTGCAAGATGTCCAAACCTACCACAAACATCACACTTAAACTTTTGTGGTCTTCTAACAACATTTGGCAAATGTGAAACCCTTTTCAAATCAAAACAAAATTTTGCCAAATGTCCAAAACGACCACATATATCACATTTATACACACGACTAAGCTTATGATGAACATTGGATGCATGCATGTGTGTATGTTGTGATGAAGCTTGATGGGATGCACAAAAATGATTAGGCTTGATGGGTTTTTGTGCATTATAACAAAATTTAGCAATATGGCCTTTACGGCAAAGAAATTGAGCATTTGTAAATTTTGCTATACAAGTGTGCATAGTGATTGTTTGATTTGGAAGTGTTAACACGGACTTTGCACACGAGTCCATAAGTTTCTTATGATTATCCATGCATGTAACAAGAGTTGAGTCTAAAGATGAAATGCGGTTTTTAACAAGTTTCAACTCATCATTTTGCACAAATGCATTGGAAATAGAAGTAGATGAAACATGTTCAATTTTAAATGAATTAAACTCATTTCTAATAGTTTCTACTTCTATCATGGCATTGTCTTTCTCATGAGTTAAGTTAGCAATATCAATCTTCAATTGATTTTTTTCCAAATTTAACATATCATTGTTCTCTTTAAGTGTAACATTTTCTTGAGCTATGATATCAAATTCGGAAGCTAACTTCTCATGATCGGATTTTAAATTATCATGCTTGCTTTTTAGATCAATAAAATTTTTATGCAATTTGTTGTAGGCATGCAACAATTTTTCACTAGCACAAGCGAGTTCATCAAAAGATAAGTCACTATCGGAGTTAGACTCGCATACCATACTAGGGCTATCGCCTAGTGGCCGTGTGCATGATGATGCTCCAACCTTGTTTAAAGTTGATTCCGTCAAAGTGCGTCGAATCTCCTCCAAGTCACCTTGATATGCTTCTATGAATTTCCATAAATTGTAAGCACTATCAAAAGAAGCAAGCTTGTTAGAAATAGATGAGTCAAAGGCATTTAGCAAAAATTCTAACACAAGCTTGTTCATTGTAAACATCTTTTTATCATATTTGCTCCGCTTGGATTTCTCCAAAGTGGGCACAATGTAAGCACTATCAATAACTTCCCATAATTCAATATTCTTAGATCTAACAAATATTTTAAATCTAAGACACCATTGAGCATAAGGGAAAGCATTAAGTTGAGGAGCAACATTTATATCATAGCCTAAACAAGGTGCACAATGTATGTCCATAATTGCAAGCAAGAAAAAAAAATATCAAAACTAGATTAGCAAGAATATAGAAACTTGGATCTTTGACTCTAGGCGGTTAAACCTCTAATCAAGAGCACCAATCTCTGATACCAATTGAAATTGCCCTAGAGGGGGGTGAATAGGGCAATATGCTAATCTAATCCGAATTAATGCCAATTAAAACTAATTAACAAATTATATCCTAGCAAGAATGATATTCAATAAGATTATATGCAAGGATATGTAAGCTACTAAACAAAATAGTGGATGAAATGATCAATAAAAATTGGCGAAATAGGCAATAAGCACAAATAGAAATGAACGCCAAGCAAACACAAACAAATGATATGATCACGGAGTTCGGTCCCCACGACCTACGTCTCCGCTCCTCGCCTCGAGGAGATCTCCACTATCACAACCGGGTTTTCTACGCTCACCCGAATAACGTTTAAAACATTTACACATTCGGTTTTCTAGCTCACCGAAAACTTTACAATCTCTCACAATCGCAATCACACAACCTCACCCTCTAAGTGTCGGTCTCAAGCCCGTGTTTCCCTCAAGTGCTCGGATTTACTACCTCTCCCTAGGCTTTACTACCGACGCCACTCCTCTTGGGACAACCCCGTCTCTCACCGCACACTTCTCGGTGTCCTTGTGTATTACAATGTGAGTCCTCACAATAAGCTCGCAAATACAAATTTTGTTCTCTACAATGGATGAGAACTCAATGTAGCTCACTCTCTAAGTCACACTACCCACAACTCAAATTATACAATGTATGCAAATACTATAGGCTCAATGGTTGTGTGTGTAGACAAAGAGAAATAATCAAAACTAAACTCAAATAAATTCTAGCTTATGGAAATGAAAATCAAACATATAAATCGCTAGATATGAGTTTAGAAAAACTTCTCTAGATGACAAGAGAGAAGGAGAAGAGTTGAATGCTCAAACACCAAAGGATGATCTCCTCAAGCTCTTGTGAAAGTTTCTTCACAAACTAAACTTCCAAACAAACTAAACAAACACTTAAACTCTTCAAAAACGTGTTTAAAACCTTCTTGATTATTACTGAAATAAATGAGGGTATGGGGTATATATAGGATGAAGATACAAAGCCTAAAACCCAAGAAAATCCCAGCAAAAACGACAAAAAAAAACAGAAACTGGAAAAATAGCCGTTAGGCAACGGTCACTGTAGCGGAGACCGTGAACAGTACCGAAATTTCAGAAACCTGGAAATCTGCGTATATGGCTTTGTAAAATCAATTAAAAATAGTAAATCAACTCCAAAAATCATGAAATTTTGAGAGAAGTTTCCAAACATGTATATAAACATTTTAGAGAAAGAATTTATGAAATATCATTTCCCATTTGTGAGAAATAATTATTTGAACACAGATAAACAGTTTCTGAAAAACTGCTGAAAACATCTTTTGTAAACTCAATTGAAAATAACAAAACAACTCCAAAATTAGTAAAATTGATAAAATATTTGTATATATAAATATAAACATGTAAACAAAGAAATTTTCTAAATTTCATTTTCCAATTGTTAAAACTCATCTATTTTGCAAAATCATGAAAAATACGATATGTGAAAAGCATGATTTTGAACATGAACAAGTATTGAGATCTTGTGATTTGGTTTATGGACTTTATATAAGATATAAATTAATGTGATAAAGTCAATGAACTATGAATACAATAAATTCTCAAATTTAACTTGTTTTGCAATAGAAACCAAAAGTATGTATCGTGCATGTTCGTGCATGTTTGAAAAGATATAAACTTGAGATTTTTCAAACACGTTTTGAAACACTTTCTAATGGATTTATAAAGTTGAGAAAAGATATAAACTTGAGATTTTTCAAACACGTTTTGAAACACTTTCTAATGGATTTATAAAGTTGAGAAAAGATATAAACTTGAGATTTTTCAAACACGTTTTGAAACACTTTCTAATGGATTTATAAAGTTGAGAAAAGATATAAACTTGAGATTTTTCAAACACGTTTTGAAACACTTTCTAATGGATTTATAAAGTTGAGAAAAGATATAAACTTGAGATTTTTCAAACACGTTTTGAAACACTTTCTAATGGATTTATAAAGTTGAGAAAAGATATAAACTTGAGATTTTTCAAACACGTTTTGAAACACTTTCTAATGGATTTATAAAGTTGAGAAAAGATATAAACTTGAGATTTTTCAAACACGTTTTGAAACACTTTCTAATGGATTTATAAAGTTGAGAAAAGATATAAACTTGAGATTTTTCAAACACGTTTTGAAACACTTTCTAATGGATTTATAAAGTTGAGAAAAGATATAAACTTGAGATTTTTCAAACACGTTTTGAAACACTTTCTAATGGATTTATAAAGTTGAGAAAAGATATAAACTTGAGATTTTTCAAACACGTTTTGAAACACTTTCTAATGGATTTATAAAGTTGAGAAAAGATATAAACTTGAGATTTTTCAAACACGTTTTGAAACACTTTCTAATGGATTTATAAAGTTGAGAAAAGATATAAACTTGAGATTTTTCAAACACGTTTTGAAACACTTTCTAATGGATTTATAAAGTTGAGAAAAGATATAAACTTGAGATTTTTCAAACACGTTTTGAAACACTTTCTAATGGATTTATAAAGTTGAGAAAAGATATAAACTTGAGATTTTTCAAACACGTTTTGAAACACTTTCTAATGGATTTATAAAGTTGAGAAAAGATATAAACTTGAGATTTTTCAAACACGTTTTGAAACACTTTCTAATGGATTTATAAAGTTGAGAAAAGATATAAACTTGAGATTTTTCAAACACGTTTTGAAACACTTTCTAATGGATTTATAAAGTTGAGAAAAGATATAAAAACATATTGTTAAGTCTATAATCCAAAACGGTGATAAATCAAAATAAATGTAATTTTTCTCTTCTTTACTTAGAACAAATTGTACAAGCCTTGATCACACACACACACTTTTAGAACACACTAACACATGCTTAGTGTGTTGGTTAATATAGAAATCCCTATATTAACCATTAGAGTTTTAAAGTTTAAAACACTTCATTTATAACTTTTCAGTCAATAGTAGTCGACCAATTCAAACTATAGTCGACTAATGCCATTAATAGTCGACTAATGCCATTAATAGTCGACTAATTACTTAATTTAATAAATATACAAGTTTACGTAAATTTACAGTTAGTCGACTAATCGATATAATAGTCGACTATAGAAGTCGGTTCGGCGTTTGAATTTGAATGTTTGAATGTTTTGACTGCTTATATCCATTTTATAGGTTTTAACTTGTGTCTAATCAAGGGATATATATAGACAAAACATCGAAAAAGACATATAACATTCATATGAATTGATCTTGAATTTTGAGATTAAAAGAGAGTTCAAAAAGTTCACAAGTGAAAACTATTCTTTGATACAATTGCAATATTCAAAAGAGTTAAACATTATTTTTGCAATTGAAAAGTTCTTAAGCCACTGCTGCACATCACCAACACTTCAAGGCTTCTAGGACTTTGTACTTTGATTCTTCAAAAAGGAATTCTCAGGTGTGAGAATTGTGGATCTCAGGTTTGAGATTGTTGCAATTTGCATGGTCTTGCAAATTGGTCAGGTTTGTCTTTGATTTTGTAAGGGTATTTCAAAATCATAGTGGAAACTCTCAAGCGGGATTTGCTTGGGGACTGGATGTACACCTGGGAGGTGGAACCAGTATAAATCTCTGTGTTTGTGATTGTGAAATTTCTGTGTTTGTGCTATCATATTTGCAATTTATTATCTACTTTGCATAAAATTTTATAAAACACTATTCACCCCCCCTCTAGTGTTTAAGTGTAATCAGATCAACGATCCTACACAAGATTGGTGATTTCTTCTTTGCCAACAGATATTAGACATTGCTTATCTCTGTGTTCAGATGCTAATACATGATATAAAGATCGGATTTTATGGAGTATCTGTTTCCCTACTATTTGCTGGTGTATTTGGAGAGCCCGCAATAAACTTATATTTAAAGATGAAGTGACTACTGCTCAGAAGATAGCCTCTCATGCCGCTCATTTTCTAATTTTATGGACAGGTTTCTCAGCGAACAAGAAGGGGGCGAAGCTGAAGGATATTATAAAGAAGAATGGAATTGCGGAGCTTCTTTCCTCTAGTGAAGATATCAACTAATATCTAATATGATCAAGGACATGGTTTCTGTTTGGTTACTGGTTTTGGTTTTTTATTTGAAAATCTACTTTTTGTATTTTGATGTTGGGGTGTCAACATCTATATACTCTTTTGCCTGTATAGTTTACTGATTTCTTAGGGTGATTTCTCTAAGTAAGATTCTGAGTGAAGGGTGACGACATTGATCCGCTCCTCTTTCTCGCTATCTTTCTTTTGAAATCACAATGAGAAATTAGTATTTCTAACTCTGTTTATCTATATACAATTTTGATAGGACCTCTAGTCCTATTTTTACTTCAAAAAAAATATCCTCAATATACCATGTGAGGAGATATCAGATACTCAATCTTTCTAGTTACCAACTTCCATAACTGACTAGACCTACACATACATCGGTTGTACCATCCTACGCCAATGAGGTACTGCCACGTGGACTTACTTGCAGGCTAAGTAAATGTGATAACAACCTGTGTCATCAGAGCGGTGACACGTGTTGAGTCTGATCTGCTCCAGGCAATCAGTATAAATACCCCTCCTACCTAAGGTAAATGGTCAACACCTTAAGCTCATGATAAGCTATGATCACTGATGACGTTTGATGCTGTGGTGATGAAAGGGCTACCCCTATGATTCCTTGGTTAGGGGTACAGAGTAGTATGAAGTGGTTTGACATAGGTATACCGCTAACTTGTCCGAACGGGGTTCCTCCATGAGTAGTCCATTAGCCGGGACTTCAGGAGTTGGAAGGTATCCTGTCAAATGTTTAATGTTAACTTGACATCTAGATCACGAAGTATTTGACTCCTGGTTATGACGGTCATTGCCGTCGGACCTTTTTGGATATTTCAAAATTTTAAATAAATAATCCAGCACCTTATTCAATTAATTGAAATTCTAATTATAAATTTAATCTTATCTACTTAAATGATGATGATAAAACTAAAATTTAGCAAGATTATTTTTATTCAAAGAGTGCTGCTGGGAGGACCCATTTATGGGACAGATTCATGGAACTAATGATGTGGCAGGTCCAGCTAGATAAAAATCACTGAGCTAAAAATTTGAATCTTCTTGGAAATGGACAAATTTTCAAAATAGACCCTTTTCAAGATTTATTTTTAAAAATCGACCCATTTAAAATTTATTTAGCATTTTCGATCCAGTTTCAGCTAGGTCGAAAATGCTAAATAAGTTTTGAAAACTTCACGGGATTTAGAATCCTGTGTAGTTTAGTCGCTAATTACTCAGCCTAATTGAAACAGAAGCAAGCTTCACGGGATTTGAAATCCCGTAAAGTTTGGGGCCTCCATTCTAATTGTATTTGAAGGGAACTCGCTAGTAACCCGGTGGAGGCTGAGAACCCGATGAACATCAAAACACAGAGAATTGGGGTCAGATCGATGGGGAAGGAGATGAGGGGGGTCTTGGGTTTGTTGGAGAAGGGGGAGAGGGTGACGTTGAGGAGCTTGGCGGTGGCGTCGTAGTCGATCCAAGATTAGATCTTGTCACCGGATTTGAGGTTGAGGTCGATTTTGGAGCCGGTGCTGTCGTCGAAGTAGGCGGCGTGGCTGGACTTGTTGGAGGTGAGGTTGTTGATGTCGACACCGACGTGGTTGCCGTTGATGTCGAAGAACTCGAAGTCCTGGACGGTGTCGAACTCGACGGTGAAGACGTGGTCGGAGGAGTTGGTGATGTCGGAGGCGCCGGAGGAAGAGGAGTTCTTGAAGGGGAGGGTTGGGGGTAGAAGGCGTTGCCTCTTGGGCCGAGGCCCAGCTGGTGCTGATGAAGAGGAGGGTGACGTTAAGGTAGGTGATTTAGATATTGATTTAGCTACAACCAAACTTCACGGGATTTGAAATCCCGTGAAGTTGGGTGGTTATTTTCTCCAGCCTGGTTGTATTTTAATTAGGCTGGGTAATTAGCACTAATCTTTATGGGATTTAGAATCCCGTGAAGATTTATTTACCAATTTCGACCTGGTTTCAACCAGTTGGCTGAAACCAGGTCGAAATTTGTGATTAAATTTGAAAGGGGTCGATTTTTGAAAATAAATTTCTAAAAGGGTCTAAAATGAAAATTTGTCCTCTTGGAAATTATTGGAGGGTATTTCCCCAATATCATGCCCTGCCATGCTCATGCCTCTGGCGAGTCTGAGTGAAATCTATTATCGTTATTATGGACCTTATCTCGCAGTCTTCTCCATGCTCTTGGCACAACTTTTTTCTCTATGAGGGAGGGGATTAAAAGTAGGGATGATTGTGTTGGAATCCATGTTTTTTTTCAGACTACCTAATTATTGCAGCAATAGTTTAAAAGTAGGGGATGTGGTACTTTTCAATGGGTTTATAAGAGATTTTCAATGGGTTTATGAATCGATTATGGTTTTATATGAGATTTTTCAGTGGGTTTATGAGAGATTGTCAATGGGTTTATGAGTGCGATGACGGAGTCCCAGAGGCACGAAATATAGTCCGCAGGTGAGGATGAAAGAAGCAAAAAAAAGTAAAGATTGAGGAAGATGATGCGTAAAGGAGAAAATGACAAGTTTTCTATTTTCTCTCTAAGTTATTTCTTTTTAGATTTTACTGACAATATTCCCATTTAATTTCTTTGGGTATTAATTGGGCATATGCAACTCATCAGTCCCATATATCAGTCTCATTCGGGTCCAAAAGGAATTATCTAAAAACTAAATTTATCATCTCGTCCAAATAATTAGTTGATGAAAAATTTGAAGGCTTAAAAAACATAATCCTTTCTATTTAAACTTAGCCTTACCTATCAACTACATACAAACCCACCCACGGCCGGTGATCCGAATAGTTGGGAGGTTTCAGTATGGCCCCCATGCTCTTAGGTTCAATTTCTAGCATGATTATCACACTAAAAAAAAAAGAAAAAAAAGAAACTACGTACAAACCCTATATGCAAATCACCAACTTAACTCCATCTGCCAAAATTCTCTCCTCTGTATCATTGAGATCTTCCCACTTGTAGCCATTTTTTTCTCTTCCATCTTCAAAGCCAAGGTATAATCTTGTTACCATCTCTCACAAAAAAACAGTCTACTGCAAAGACACCCTCTCTCAAATACTCTTTTGAGAAGGCCTACGACTCTCTCCTCAACCAATTGATCACGTCTATGTAATCCGAAAACAAATCTAGAGAACATATCCACCTAAAATCCAACAAAATTGCCGTTACCCACCATCCATAAACACTCTACCCACTTTAAGTTTCCATACTCACCTGTCATCTAGAGTTACTCTACGCATCTATAGTCGTCGTAGATTCATCCAAAAAAGAATACAACAAAGAAAAAACATGACACTGGAAAAAAGAAATAAAACAACAAAAAGAGGACTGTATTCGGACATAGATTCACCAAAAAAACATATTGACATAAAACATTAAAAACATTAAATATAAATTTACCTAAGGCTAAGTAATCTACTACCTATATAACTAAAGGCAAACCTCAAGGAATACTGTTCATTGTACAGTATTTTTTCGGGTTCCTCTTGTTGCCAGCGTGTAGAAACAATCCTGACATGCATTTTTCATTTTTGTTGTCTCTCACAATCTCCGGTCTCAACACAGAGAATGGGGGAGAGAGAGCTTTTTAGTTTCTTATTTAATGCAAATGTCCCCTCCAAATACACTACTCAACTTTTTTATATTATATAAATTTGAAATTCAAAAAAAAAATGCAGGTGGCTGTATTGCAGGAAGCTAAGGAAGACAACTATTCTCCACTACTCAAGCCAAAAAAAAACTAACAAATAAATTACTCTCTCTCTTTCTTTTCTCTCTACAATTCTCTCTCATCTCCTTTCCTCCCCCCAATGAAGAGAACCCCACTCCTCTCTCTCTCTCTCTCTCTCTCTCTCTCTCTCTCTCTCTCTCTCTCTCTCTCTCTCTCTCTCTCTCTCTCTCTCTCTCTCTCTCTCTCTCTCTCTCTCTCTCTCTCTCTCTCTCTCCCTCCTCCTTCCCCTCTATTCTCTTCTCTCTCTCTTCCTCTCCTCCCCTCTTTTATCTACCTTTTCAAACTCCCGATTGCAAATCCTATTCTAACTCAAATCGACAAACAATTAGAGGTGAGATCTTTATGAAATTTGACTTTTTTTTTAGTTTTATATTTTCTACTCTCTAATATTCTAGGGTTTGTTCTTGATCCCCAAGTTTATGTTGCATTTTTTAGGGTTTCCTTGAATTTCTAGAAGCAAATAATTAAAGGTTACATTTTTCTATTCTTTTCTTTCATATTCTTCTTTATTTAATTTTCAAGATCCCTAGGGGCTTATACATACTTGGTTGTTTGTGATCTAATTTCTTGAATTTACTTGGATTTGGAAGTTGGAAAAGCTGTAATGAAAAATTTATCTTTGGTTTAAGAACTTAAGAACCCTAATGTGCACTGAACTAAAATCTACTCAGGTTAGCTCAAAAATCTCATATTTTACTTTTTTTCCTCCAATATTTAGTTAATTTTCGGTAATTTTCTCTGTTGGATCCAGATCCTTTGACATTTATAGCTCTAATGAGTAATAGTAAAGCTTGAAGCCAGGAATCAGTTGGGAATGATTGAAATGTGTGCTGGATCTTCGTTAATAAGTTCTTTATATTGACTGAATCTATATTGATTAGATCCTAAAGATTAGACATTTTCTTTCTTTTATCAAGTTTTGGTGTTATTTGATTGTTTAGACTAAGGACGGTCATCTCTTTGGGTGACTTTTGCAAACTCCCCTAAACTTTGTGGTGATTCGAGAAAATAATCATGAACTTTACACTTCTACATGTTCAAAGTACTCTGATTAGTTCTTGGAAAATTTTGACTTAATTTGTTCTGAATTTTTTTTTTATTTGTGTGGTTGTGATGGTCGTATAATGCAGATTGGTGTTTAAAAAGTTGATATTCCCATTGAATTAAACAAATTTACAGAGGAAGAGGCTGGACAAGTCATAGCCAAATGTGGGAATTTCATGAAGAAAGACTTCTTTTGAAGTCTTATTTTGTGCTTTTGGTAGATTTTTTGTGGGTTTTTTTTTATTTCTTTTATTTTCTTTTGGTGTCTTTTAGTTCTGATGGATTCTTTTTGCAAGTTATAGCAAGTTATGGCGGTATCTTAGTTTCCAATTTCATGTTCCCATTATGAATTTGACGACCGATTGGAATGTGGTGCTTAAATTTCTAAATAGCTTGGATAAGCCTCTTCTCATCTCATGGTAAGTTTTTTCCCTAAACATGTGCAATTTTCTAAATAGCTTGGATAAGCCTCTTCTCGATTAAATTTTTTCTAACTGTTAATTTTATTGATCAAGCTATAATTATAATTAATGTGCTTGCTTTTATGTGTGTATGTAGAATGAGAAAGCATTTTGATACCAATATTTTCAAAACATGGACAAAAGACTTGGTTAAATTTATTTTTGGTTGCAAGCATGATAGCATGAAAGAGTGTCTCATTAAGCATTTATTTGGTTTGTTAATGAATGTTCCTATTCTCATTAACTTTCCAAATTATGATCTATTTGAATTATTATTTTTAATCATTTTAACTGCATGCATATTTTTCAGCTTTTTCCCTGAAGTGTTATTATTTGTAGGATAGAACTTGGCATTTGCTCTATCACCAAGGTATTGACTAATCATCCTTAATCCTCTAAATCACATTTAGAGGGTAACTAAGCAACAATAAACTGGTGAATTCTTATTAGTTATCTAGGCATTTTAATGTTGACAGGCTTACCACATGATCATTTCTCATACCTGAGAAGTATCGGAGAATATCCTCCTTTGTTCCTATTCAATTATAGTGATCACAAACTCCATTGCATTTATATAGCTGCAAGCAATGGCTTTAGGTCATTTGATGCCTATGCATGGACTGATGTTGGCAACGAGAGAACATTGTATT
Organism: Asparagus setaceus; assembly: GCA_012295165.1. NCBI lineage: Eukaryota > Viridiplantae > Streptophyta > Magnoliopsida > Asparagales > Asparagaceae > Asparagus > Asparagus setaceus. Next base: position 40,462,782 of record CM022705.1, read on the forward strand.
CGGCTTAGGTATTATCTATAAGCATCCTAAAATTTGTGATCTATAATGGTAGTTCATAGCGTTATTACTATTTTGGGCTTAATGCATTGTTAGAGCAGATTATATATTTTTTATTAGTTTTCTATAATTGATGTCATATTTATTAATATCAATATTTTTCCTCATGAAGAACTGATTTGTTGAGTGTTTTTAACAATTATTGTTCTTGACTCAATTATTTGTTATAGTCCACTAAGATTGTCATTCTAATATTATGAAGATTTCCTACCTTTAATGACGTGAAATTTAAGATATTCACCTTATTTACAGATAGAGAGGGAAGATCAACTAGCGTTTATCCATGACTATATAGAGAGCGAGACTACAAGTGAATATCATGAGAACAAACAAAAGCAAAAAAAATATAGTTGTTCTGATACTTTCTTGCTTCCCACACAACATTTAAGCAATTTAATTATTTATGTTTAATGAGGTAGAATCAAAAGATAGGAGTGCTAAGTTTCTTTACAACTAACACTGTTTTGAACTGATACGACATTTTTTCTTTTTGTTTCAGATAGAACCCCTACGAGAGAGGGAGTTTCTAACCCTCACTCTTCTAATGGTATAAAATAGAAACACCAAAATTCAAGTTTTCTTATGCTTAATCATTCTTTGATTAGTTTTGAAATTGACGGAATTTTTTCTTCTCACTTCAGATGGATCCCCAATGAAAGAAAGAGCCCAAAATTTCACTCTTCTAATGGTATAGAATGGAAATCCTACAAAGCGCCCTTTTTTCTAAATAAATCATTGATCGATTTGAGTTCACGAAGGTCTTAATTCCTTTTCTTTCTCTTATGAATAAGATAGGATACAAAGTATTTTCTTTTTAATTATTTCGTGAAATTTAAAGATTAAAAGGTATTAAATAGCATGTTTACTATTACAATGATTTTCTAACTTTAATCATCATTATACAATCACAAGTATTATATACTTTTTCTTGGTATTTTCAGCTAAGAGATATTAATTTTTTTTCTGTTTTCAACATTTATACAATAGTTGAAAGATGTAATGCATAATATAACTTTTGATTAGTATCTCAAACATCTGAGGAATTTGTCACACAATGAAATTTTACACAAAATCACTAAGAAATCTCAAACGACAAAGCCTTTCTCCTTTAAACTAACCCTCTCATCTTTGCAAGAGAGATAAATGTTGATTTATATATTCTCAAGATTATATTTTGATGATAACAATATGTGTTCTATATATATATGTTTTGTGTGGTATAACTTGTTGATGCAGATATCATATATATATCAAATTTGGACTCAAGGCATTATGGAGTATTGAAGATGAAAAGCAAGATGAAATACAAAGAACAATGTAATTTTTCTCTTCTTTACTTAGAATATATTGTACAAGCCTTGATCACACACACACATGCATATTTAGAACACACTAACACATGCTTAGTGTGTTGGTTAATTATAGAAATCCCCTATATTAACCATTAGATTTTTTAAAGTTTAAAACAATTCATTTATAAACTTTTTAAGTCCAGAGTAGTCGACTAATTCAAACTATAGTCGACTAATTACTCAACTTAATGAATATATAAGTTTCTGTAAGTTTACAGATTAGTCGACTAATCTTATATAATAGTCGACTAATGAAAACTTAAACAATTTTCCGTAATCAGAAGTTTACGATTAGTCGACTCTTGTGCATATATAGTCGACTACCCGCATTTAAAACATACACCCGGACTTTCTCATTATTACAGATTAGTCGACTAATAAAAATAGTAGTCGACTACTAATACTTGAATTGCATTTACGTAACTGTAAACACGCATTAGTCGACTAATCTTATATAATAGTCGACTATAATACGCTTTTATGACTGCTCGTAATTTGAATCTTTAAACGTTTTTAACAGCTTTTCTTTGTTTTGAATGGGTGTCTTTCAAGACATATAAATAGTAAAACTGCAGAAAAAGATGACGAAATTCTCATATACATGAACTTGAATTTTGAAAAGAAAAGTGTGTGTTCAAAGATTCAAAAGCAAAACTGTTCTTGATATTCAAAAGAGAAAATATTTTTGAGATTAAAGAAATTCCTAAGCCACTAATGCATATCATCTACACATCAAGGCTTATAGGATCTTGTACGTTGTTGTTTTCAAAGGAGATTCTCGTGTGAGAATTGTGAATCTCGTGTTTGAGATTGTTGCAATTTGCATGGTCTTGCAAATTGGTCGTTTGATTCTTTGATTTTGTAAGGGTATTTCAAAATCATAGTGGAAACTCTCAAGCGGGATTTGCTTGGGACTGGATGTACACCGGGAGGTGGAACCAAGATAAATATCTGTGTTTGCGATTGTGAATTTTACGTGTTTGTGCTATCTTTTGCAATTTATAATCTATCTTGCATAAAATTTTATAAAACACTATTCACCCCCTCTAGTGTTTAAGTGTGATCGATCTACAATCCTACATTTGGTATCGAGCAAGGTGAAAGATGGCATCTACTGATCGTAATTCACAATTCAAAGAAGGTCATTCAACAAATCGCTCACCAATGTTTGATGGACTCAACTACAACTATTGGAAGTGCGAATGAAAATCTATCTTCAATCAATTGGATACGAACTTTGGAACATTGTAGAGACAAGATATGAGAAGCCAACTACTCCGCTGAATGGACTACAAAGACAAAGGAACAATGCAAATTTGGACTCCAAAGCAATGAATGCTTTATTTTGTGCACTTGATCGAAATGAGTTCAACCGAAAGTGTCAACAAAGAAAATCGCATATGATATTTGGCACACACTCGAGGTAACACATGAAGGTACAAATAAAGTAAAAGAGTCTAAAATTTCGTTCTTGTCCACGAGTTTGAATTGTTCCTGATGAAAGAAAATGAGACAATTGGAGATATGTTCACAAGATTTACAGATATCACTAATACTCTAATTGGACTTGGAAAACCTATACACAAGTGGAAATGGTGCGAAAAATTCTTCGCCACTTACTCCAAAATGGGAAAAGAAAATTACAAATGATAGAAGAAGCAAATGATTTATCAACATTGTCGTGGAGAATTTAATTGGAAATTTAATGGCATACTAAGTCCAAATCGAAGATAGAAAGAATGAAGATGAAACGAAAAACAAGAAAGTTCTTGCATTCAACATCACATCGATAAGGAAGATTCAGATAATGAAGATGAAGAAATGAGCATGTTTGCATAAATTTCAAAATTTTATAAAACAAGGTAAGTTTAAATCTAAATTTTCAAATTCAAATAACTCACCTGTTTGTTTCAAGTGTAACAAAGCAGGTCATATGAAGAAAGATTGTCCTTTATTGAAGAATAAGCAAAAGTCAAATTATTTCAATAATTTCAACTCTACTCAAAATAACAAGAAAAGAAAGGCAATGGCAGCAACTTGGGATGACAGTGATGACTCTTCATCTGATGAAGAAAATGAAGAAAATGAAAGTGCTCATATGTGTTTCATGGCCCAAGATGAGGTAAATGATAATGATGAACTTTTAGATGCATTTAATAAATTATATGAAACTTTTGTAAGGTTGAAAGTCTCACATAATTTTCTTAAAAATGAAAATAAGAGATTATTAGAGGAAATTTCTGATTTAAATTCTTCTTATGTTAATTCACAAGAAATTAAATTAAAAGAAGAAAATGAAAATTTACTCAAAGAAAATTATTTTTGACTAATGAAAATTTGTATCTAAAATCAGAATGTAATAATTTAAAGACTCGTATTAGTATTTTAGATAAAGATATTTCTTTGATTAAATCAAAATATGATGACATATATTTAAATGTTAGTAAGTTTAATAAAGGTAAAGAAAATTTAAAAACTTTACTTTCTTATCAAAAGAAACTCAAAAGACAAAAGGATTGGGTTTTCAAGTTGAAAAAGATATTCATAAGAAAACCACTTTTGTAAAATCATCTTCATTAGTATATAAACAAAATATTAAAAATAATATTTTAAATAAAAGAAAACCAAAATATTTATCTATTTGGGTTCCTAAAGTTTTAAATTATAATAAGAAAAAGTCTTATATTTTTAGCTTTATTAAAGATATTTGCTTATCATCTAATTACATAGGAAAATCAAACTCTTCATGGGTTTGGTTTCCTAAAGACTAATTTTAAGGACCCAATGTAAAATGGGTACCAAGATTATAAATATTTATCTTTTCAGTACCAAAGAAAGATAGATGGATTTTAGATAGTGGTTGTTCAAAACATATGACAGGGAACATTCAATTATTGTCATCAATTCAAGACAAAGATGGTGGTACAGTCACCTTTGGAGACAATAACAAAGGAAAGGTGATTGGTATTGGCACCGTTGGTAATTCTAATAAACCTATTATTAATAATGTTTTATTAGTCAAGGTCTTAAACATAATCTGCTTAGTATAAGTCAACTATGTGATAAAGGTTTTAAAGTTGTCTTGAAAAAGATTCTTGTTTAATTTATGATCTTGATTGGTCTACAATTTTATATAAAGGTCATAGAAAGAATAATATATATGTTTTATCTTTAAATAATATTTCAAATGAACACCGCCTTATTGCATCTTCAAATGATTCTATATTATGGCATAAACGTTTTGGTCATATTAATTTTAAACATATTTCTAAAATTTCTAAATATGATTTAGTAAATGGTTTACCTAAGCTTTCTTATAAAAATAATTTTTGTGATGCATGTCAACAAGGTAAAATGCATAAATCTTCTTTTAAATCTAAAAATATTATTTCTACTAGTAAACCACTTGAATTACTTCATATTGATCTCTTTGGTCCTTCTAGGATAGCATCTTTAAATGGAAGTAAATATGCATTTGTAATTGTTGATGATTTTTCAAGATTTACTTGGGTAATATTTCTTAAAAATAAAAATGATGCTTTTAATGAGTTTTCTATATTTTGTAAAAGAATTCAAAATCAAAAATCTCTTTCTATAGTTACTATAATGAGTGATCATGGAGGAGAATTTGAAAATGAAGTTTTGCAAATTTTGTGATAAAATGGTATTTCACATACATTTTCTTTTCCTAGAGCAGTTCCACAAAATGGAGTTGTAGAAAGAAAGAATAGGACATTACAAGAATGTGCTAGAACAATGTTGTGTGATAGTAATTTACCAAAATATTTTTATGCTAAGTCGCCTCAACAAAGATGCTATGTTTTAAATAGAGTTTTATTAAGACCTATTTTAAACAAAACATCATATGAATTATTTTATAATAAAATTCCTAAAGTTTCATATTTTAAAGTTTTTGGTTGTAAGTGTTTTATATTAAATACAAAAGATAATTTAGATAAATTTGATTCTAAATCGATGAAGGAATTTTTGTCGGATATTCTAATCATAGTAAAGCATATAGAATATATAATAAAAGAACTTTAGTTATTGAAGAATCTATGCATGTTTCTTTTGATGAAAATTTTATAAAACACCTTCTATTTCAAGTAATGATGATGATTTAATTGATACTATTAATGATACTCCTATGTTAGATATTTCAAAAGATGAAAATTTACAAAATGAATTACCAAAAGTTTTGTAGAAGTTAAAAATCATCCACATGATTTGATTATTGGAAATATATCTGATAAAGTATCTACTAGATCTCATTTTAATTTAATAGTTCATGTTGCATTTGTTTCGAAGTAGAACCTAAAAATGTTAAAGAAGCTTTACTTGATAATTTTTGGATAGAAGCTATGCAAGATGAATTAAATCAATTTATAAGAAATAATGTTTGGGATCTTGTACCTAGACCACAAAATAAATCCATTATAGGAACAAAATGGATTTTTAGGAATAAATTAGATGAATCGGGACAAGTTGTTAGAAATAAAGCTAGATTAGTTGCACAAGGTTATAATCAAGAAGAAGGAATTGATTATGATGAAACTTATGCTCTGTTGCACGCTTAGAATCCATTAGAATTTTACTTGCATTTGCATGCTTTATGAATTTCAAACTTTACCAAATGGATGTTAAAAGTGCATTTTTAAATGGTTTTATTAAAGAAGAAGTTTTGTAGAGCAACCTCCTGGTTTTGAACATGAAAAATTTTCGATCATGTTTATAAACTTAAAAGGCTTTATATGGTCTTAAACAAGCACCTCGTGCATGGTATGATAGATTAAAATCTTTTCTTTTAACATCGGTTTTGAAATTGAAAAGTTGATTCTACTTTATTTATTAAGAAAATAAATAAAGATATATTATTAATACAAATATATGTAGATGATATAATATTTGGTTCTACTAACAATGATCTTTGTCAAGAGTTTGCTAAGACTATGCAGAAGAATTTGAAATGAGTCACATGGGTGAACTAAACTTCTTTCTTGGACTTCAAATCAAACAAATGAAGGAAGGAATTTTTATCAATCAAAATAAATATGCAAAAGAACTACTTAAACGTTTTGGGATGGACAATACAACTAGCAAACCAACACCAATGAGTACTACAACATCACTTGACAAAGATGAAAGTGGTAAGAATGTTGATCAAAAGCTATATCGAGGTATGATTGGATCACTTCTTTACATTCTGACTAGTAGACCCGATATTATGTTTAGTGTTTGTTTATGTGCTAGATTTCAATCTAATCCTAAAGAATCACATCTTAAAGTCTGTTAAAAGAATTTTTAGATATCTTAAAGGTACTTCAGATTTTGGTTTATTTTATCCAAAGAATAGCACATTTGATTTGTTATCATATAGTGATCTTGATTTTCTTTGGATGTAAATCGATAGAAAAAGTACAAGTGGTACATGTCATTTTTAGGACATTCACTTGTATCATGGTTTAGTAAAAGCAAAATTCGGTATCATTATCAACAACTCAAGGTAATACATTGTCGCTAGTTTAGCATGTGCACAAATTTTATGGATGAAACAAACACTATCTCGATTATGGCATAGTTTGTTCCACATCTTCTATAATGTGTGACAATTCTAGTGCAATTAATTTATCTAAAAATCCCATTCAACACTCACGTACAAAACATATTGATATTAGACATCATTTCCTACGTGATCATGTTCTTAAGGGAGATATTATATTAGAATTTATATCTACTAATAAACAAATAGCGATATTTTAACTAAACCTTTAAAAGAAGATATTTATGTTAAATTAAGAAGAGAATTAGGTATATGTTCAATTACGATTTAAATTAATTATTAAATAAGTACATATGTTTATTAGTCGACTAAGAACTTCACTAGTCGACTACATGCACAATCATTCATATAATTTTTATTCTCATTAATATCTTATTAGTCGACTACACCTTAGATTAGTCGACTACACCTTAGATTAGTCGACTACACCTTAGATTAGTCGACTACACCTTAGATTAGTCGACTACACCTTAGATTAGTCGACTACACCTTAGATTAGTCGACTACACCTTAGATTAGTCGACTACTCAGCCTATTTTCGAAAATATTGTTATTGGATCTGTTTCTTTTAACCCAAACCCACTATCCAATAACATAAGTTACTTTAGATCTCAACCATACATCCAACCATCTTTAATCCTAGCCCTAGATTTATTTTCTTATGATTTAAATCTCAACCTTTCATTCAATTTTAACTTTTAATCCTAGCCCTTCATTTAATTTTAACCCTAACAAAACTACTCCCACTCATTCTTACCCATTTCTCCCGTTCCCACTCTTCTAAAAACCGAGATCTCAGTTAGGGTATTCTCTCCTCAACTTAGGGCATCATCCAACTCCATTTCCTCCTTCAAATCTTCAATTTTTCTTCACTTTTACCAGTTCCAGGCATCATTAGTCGACTACTAGTGCATTTAGTCGACTACTCAGACCCGACAGCCGCTTTTCTTAGTGTCTTGATCTATTTCATCTCTTGGTAAGTCTTCTCCAACATCTTCTTCCTTTCAATTATGTCTAGATCAAAGCTGCTTCGCCAGACCTTCTCCACCAGAAGATTACACTATTTATCTTAAAGATCCTAGTCTTTTAGATACTTTTAAGGAAATGCAATCTTATGATATACTTCCCGGTCGATTTATTAAATATGAAGATTTTGCACTTCATAATTTACAAGGATATTTTGCTAATGTTGGATTAGATCAACTTTTTCTTCGAAAATCAACAACCATATTATCCACTTCTTATCAAGCTTTTCTACACAAATATTACTCATAAAAACTTGATGATGGAGAACGCCAAATAGACACTCTAGTTAAAGGAAAAGAAATTTCCTTTTCTCCTAGACTTCTAGGAAAAATATTGAAAATTCCTAATAGAGGAATTAGTCTTGAAGATGTTTCCATGGATGATGAAGATATCATGCAAAACTTAATTTTCCTACCCGGTCAAGGAGGAATTTTGAATCACTCTCAAAAACTTCGACCCCTTCCTCGTTTTATTACTCGAATTTTAGCTTATAATTTGTTTCCAAAATCAGGAAGTTTTCATTTCATTTCTTTGGAATTGGCTAAAGCCCTATATGCTATTATGGCTAATATTCAAGTCAATTGGGCTGAAGTTTATTTCGAAAATTTTATTCACATTCCTTATAGAGGATTTCTACCTTTTGGAGCCTTTTTGACTACCATTTTCAAAGCTTTTCGTGTAGATTTAGCTTCTGAAACATTCATCCTTCGATCAGTTGAGTTCTTTGATTCCAATGCCCTAACTAGGATGAAAATACCCAATTTCGAACTTCCAGAACAACAACAAACTGAAGATGAACCTGCCCAAACTCACACTCAAGATATTCCTCAGTCTTCACAACAAGGTGAACCCTCTTCCAGCCATATTCCACCACCAGTGCAATCTGAACCATCCTGCTTTACAGATGCACAATACAACACCTTATCGGCTCGCATCCTGAACTTAGAAACGAGTCAAAACATGATTTTCGATCAAAACATCAACATTATGAACAACCAACGTGAAATGATGGAGAATCAACAAATGATGATGCGTATGTTTGAAGACTTCAACAGAAAACTTGAGTCAACCTTTCCACCAACAGACTCCATCGACACTTAGGATTATGTTATTTAGCTTAACTAGATTTCCTTAGCTTAATGTTTGAAGACTATGTGTTTTAACACTATGTGTTTATTACTATATGTATGTTTAAAGACTATGTGTTTGCATCATGCATGTTTCTATTAAATTAGTAAGTATTTGTTTGTTTTATAACCCAGATTATGCCGATGGAGGTTATCAACATTTTGATTTTCATGGCAAGTCTTTGCTTACCTATTTGGATGGGTGAAGTCTTGGACTATGTTCATAATCTGGATGATCTATTTGAAGTTTTAGCTCATACTGATGAAATATTCAATTGCCTATCTTATATGTTTCCTTCTTTTTTGTTGATAACAAAGGGGGAGAAAATTTGATATATGCAGTGGGAGGAGTTTTAGTTTTTTATTCCATTGCATATATGCATATATACTGTGGGGAGTAATTTAATTGATTGTTATCATCAAAAGGGGAGAATGTTGATTTATATATTCTCAAGATTATATTTTGATGATAACAATATGTGTTCTATATATATATGTTTTTGTGTGGTATAACTTGTTGATGCAGATATCATATATATATCAAATTTGGACTCAAGGCATTATGGAGTATTGAAGATGAAAAGCAAGATGAAATACAAAGAACAATGTAATTTTTCTCTTCTTTACTTAGAATATATTGTACAAGCCTTGATCACACACACACATGCATATTTAGAACACACTAACACATGCTTAGTGTGTTGGTTAATTATAGAAATCCCTATATTAACCATTAGATTTTTAAAGTTTAAAACAATTCATTTATAAACTTTTAAGTCGAGTAGTCGACTAATTCAAACTATAGTCGACTAATTACTCAACTTAATGAATATATAAGTTTACGTAAGTTTACAGATTAGTCGACTAATCTTATATAATAGTCGACTAATTCAAACTATAGTCGACTAATGAAAACTTAAACAATTTTCGAGAATCGTAAGTTTACAGATTAGTCGACTACCGCATATATAGTCGACTACCCGCATTTAAAACATACACCCGGACTTTCATTATTACGCATTAGTCGACTAATAAAAATAGTAGTCGACTACTAATACTTGAATTGCATTTACGTAACTGTAAACACGCATTAGTCGACTAATCTTATATAATAGTCGACTATAATACAGTTTTATGACTGTTCAGAATTTGAATCTTTAAACGTTTTTTAACAGTTTTTCTTTGTTTTGAATGGGTGTCTTTCAAGACATATAAATAGTAAAACTGAGAAAAAGACAGATGAAATTCTCATATACATGAACTTGAATTTTTGAAAAGAAAAGTGTGTGTTCAAAGATTCAAAAAGCAAAAACTGTTCTTGATATTCAAAAGAGAAAAATATTTTTGAGATTAAAGAAATTCCTAAGCCACTACTGCATATCATCTACACATCAAGGCTTATAGGATCTTGTACGTTGTTGTTTTCAAAGGAGATTCTCAGGTGTGAGAATTGTGAATCTCAGGTTTGAGATTGTTGCAATTTGCATGGTCTTGCAAATTGGTCAGGTTTGATTCTTTGATTTTGTAAGGGTATTTCAAAATCATAGTGGAAACTCTCAAGCGGGATTTGCTTGGGGACTGGATGTACACCGGGGAGGTGGAACCAGTATAAATATCTGTGTTTGCGATTGTGAATTTTCTGTGTTTGTGCTATCTTTTTGCAATTTATAATATATCTTGCATAAAATTTTATAAAACACTATTCACCCCCCCTCTAGTGTTTAAGTGTGATCAGATCTACAATCCTACAATTATCATCTATAAACATATAACTTGCATGCTATCCTCTCCATTTCAGGTTCTTAATATATGGATTCTATTAATATCGGGTACTTGAATAAGTGATACACTTAAGAGCTTGGGATCACACAACTGATACGTGGACTTGGACGATAATCTTACATGCTCTACAAATTGAAGACATTCAATCTTGAGGTAACACATTTCATCATTTCTTTCTCTACTTAAATTTACTAATTCCAAGCAAAGTAGTAGTTCATCATAATTCTTTACTTCTGCTCATAACTATCTTGATGGATCAACACACATTTTGGTTTTAATGTTTTCTTTTTTAATGCTCTAAAATGGTTTATTTTTATTTTTCATAGAAATTTATGATTTTGTAGAGGATAAAGTAGCACTAAAAGGGAGTACTATTTCATGTGTTTTATAGTACATATTATCTATTAAATTTTTTGGTATTTGGTGTTTTCACACATTTGAATGTGTAAACGTACATTCTTTCACAAATTCTTTATGTTTTCGAACCTCCCTTCAAGGGACTATGATTCTAATATGTGTTCGCACATTTTTTGTCTATGTGTTTTCTTATTGTTCAGAAATTAATTTCCTTTGACAGAGTCATATAAGAAAGCTAGAGGAGGAGGTGTACATCACTCTCGATTAAAATATACAATGTCATAGTTTACGTATGGCTTTGTTTTATTATTTTACCTTGCTTAGAATTAAGTAGTTAGTTTGAGTAATTTAATTTTATTAGGAGTCTGTTGGTTAAAATTTACTATCAATCTCCTTCCTATCTTTTATCTATAATTTGGAAGAAAATTTAAGTGCAAATAAATAGTATCATATTTATTTTTCTTATAAATTAGAGATTTTGTAGATGAGGAGAAAGTGACAGAAAAGGTAAGTACTTCTATTTTATGTTTGTTGTAGCACATATTCTCTATTAAGATTTTTATATTTGGTGTTTTCATATATTTTTAATGAATGATTAAACAACATATATTCTTCCACAAATTATTACAACTACAAAAGTGACTCTAGAGAAACACTACGACAACCTTATACATGGCGATGGCTTGCTATCTTATAAGGATCTATATGGTTGTTTGGTGATTTTCATTTATGCAATGTTTTGGGTGCTTATGGGTAATTGTTGACATTGAGGAGATTCGGATAGTTTTGTGCACAAATCTATGGAGAGACTTGAAAAGGGGATATTAAATATTAGTTTGTTAATGATGTGACTAACGCAATCTTAGGATAAATTGAGTGTTGTGAGAAATAAGTTTGTTTGATGTTTTAAACTTGGATTATTTAGATTTTGGAATAAGTATGATTATTGATTATCAATGCACTATTCTTTGTTTAAGTGTTTTGAAGGTTCTATTGAGGATTCGAACTTCCAAATCTATTGTCATACAGGATGTTGGAATTAATTTTATTGGTTTTGCATTTGAATGATAAAATCTTATAATGGTGATAAGACCAAGATACTCCATCAGCAATATTTATCGGCAAGTAAGAATGAGAGTTCTGTTGCGTTGATTCCGATAATTAGTGAAAGTATTTAGATTTACTAATGCTTATTATGAAGTATCAGTACTTTTCCAGATGTCACCAAAATATGTGATTGCACTTAGTAATTTCATTTTTCGAGTAGTATGCTTCAAAATCCAAACTGTAACATCTGGAAAAGTTATTTGCTTGCAATAATTTATTCAAAACAATAAAAAAAGGTATTTGGAACATTCTTTTTCATTTTATTTTATTGGGTAGGGACGAATTGTAAGAAATTATGTGGATATCTTAAAGTATTTAATATTAGTTTGACAAAGAATTAATTCAATTTTGGAGGCTTCTCACCTCAAACGATGTTCAATATATGGAGGATTCAATTTTTGAGCTATCTATTTTGGTATGTGAAATGTGAACTTTCATCTTAATTTTAGACTTATTTATTTTTGTATTAGTTTCTATTTTAGGCGATGATTGTTATGGTTTACATGTACCAGAGGAGAAAATCAATGTTTATAGTTTGGAATTAAGACTTATTTATAACCATACGATGCCATCGAAATTGCTCAATAAGACCCTATGTTTTATACATTGCAATTTAGATCCATGGTGCTACCAAAGTTTGGAAAATGGTCGGCCTCAAGGTTGTGTTCTTCTTTGCAAAGTGAGTATTAGTACGTTAAACTGTTATAGTTTATTGGTGTGGCAATCAATGTTGAAATTGGAAGCTTTGTTTAGGGTCTCATTGTTCACCTTTCTAAGGTGAGTGTTATTATTACCTTTATCTGTTATATTATTATCATTGTAATAACCAAAATTGTATTTTTTATTATTTAGATGGTAAGAAAATTATTGAGTTCATGATCTATGATGTTATGTGTACTTTGTAGCTTGCATTTTCCATAGCAAGACATCTTTCCTTGCAAAATATAGATGGCAAAATAATAAAATTAGAGCTATGTTTTATGATTTTTGTCAAATTTATATTGATTGTAATGGGGAAATAGAGATTTTAAGGGATTTTGGGGGTTTAATTTGTCTGTGTAGTTGTATATAGTAAAATTCTGGGTGATTTTGGAGTCTAGATAAGAAGCGGTTTAGATTTGCAAAAATAACTAGGAATTTGATGCTCGATTTTCTTTCAATTAGAAGTAGAGTTTGAAAATGATTTGGATTCAAGTCTCGTAGCTAAGTCTAATCCTCTTTCTTATTAATTCTTTGCAGAACTCACCATTGATCGAGATATCCGAGTGCGATATGCTCTTATTGGATCCAGGTCCCCGTAGCCGACCAGTTTCATGATCCTTAGGTGAGAAAAATCTCCAATTTCATAGTCTTTTATTGGGTTTTCTACAATTTTACCAAGCTTACAGTCTATTGTTAGTTTTGTGAATTCTTTTGGTGTAGTCAAATATCAATTAGATTGCATGAATTCTTTTGATGAATTCTTTTTATAAATTGTAAGTTTATATTAAATATTTATTTGAATGATTTATCTTCATATTTAGTTGTTAGAGAAGTGGTTATATTGTATTTCAAAATAGCATGGAAGTTGTTATTAAGTGGTTAGAGAAGAAGAAAAATGAAAGAAATATATTATATTTAGAAATTGGAAAATTTACATATTTATTTCCTCATTGTTTCCTTTTATTTGATTGCTTGCTTGGAAAATTTTACACAAATGCTTATTTCCTCATAGTTGATGCTTCTTAACAAATCTACTGTCTATTAAATTCAAGAAAGAATATTCATGTATGTGCAAGTATTTTGTTAAATCTAAGATAGCATAAAATCAAACAAGAGCATTAGGATATTCATCTTGGGATAAAGAGATTTCTTTTATTTAAATTTATTGATCTTATCGTGACATTAGACAACTAATTCTAAAAGTTCCCTATTATTGATATAGTTTTCAATATTTTTGCTTTGAATTTGTCCTCTCTTTGATCTTTTATTGTTATTTTCACTTTGTATGAGATTTGTGTTTGCGAAAGAGAAAGATATCTGGATATTATACAAATAAGGTGAAGGACGTGATGAAGAGGATGATACATGACGTGACAAATCCAATGGGAGAAACTGATCGATTTTCTGATGTATGGCTAGAATGATGATTGTCAACACCATTTGCTTTCAATTGTGTCGAGTGGGAAGGAGTCGCATTTCAATCTTATTGAAGTTTTTGATATTTGTTGTTGCCCTTGGGTTCAATGAGTAAACATTTGTTTCATTTATGTGTTAGATTAAGAGAAGTTAATTTTCAAATGTACTTTTGTAATGACTTCTTGAGTTAACTTTAGTTATTTGTTTTGTCTTTGGGATCGATAGTTGTTTCTTTATATGTTGTGTTACTATATATATTTATGTCTGTGTACATTTATTGATATTTTTAATAAAAATAGCAAAGTGAGTGTATGTATTTACATATTTCTATCAATACTATATAACATATGCAAGATAATGTATTTAACAAGGGAATTTTAAAAGAAAAGAAAATATTAATACATAAAACTTAAGGTCTATTAAACAAAACGGCACGAGCAACACGCAGGGGGTGTATAATGTGCATTAACAAAGAGCACTAATCCGTCCATCGGACGGGTTGAAATCTAGTAGATTATAAACAAAGACACCGGAGCCATTAGAACCCCAAAATTACAAAATGCCCCCAAAGTCCAAGAAAGTTGCAAGCCAACCCATAATTTTTTTTCAAAAAATATAACAAATTAGCCCAAAACAAAAGAAGATAAATGAACAAGAACATAATAAAATAAATTTCTGGCACGTTGAATGGACCCATCCAAAAAATGAACAAGAACATAATAAAATAAAGCTCATCTTTGAGATTTGTGTGCATCTTGATTTCACCTATCCCAAGGCAATATCAATGGATATAAAAGTTAGTGGACACTATCTTTGTTCTCGGGAAATGTCACTACCTTTTTCATTGGTGAAATCATTCTACCTTGATGGGATTACAAATGAGTTTCAAATAAAAATCGCCTTTTTATAAGGCTTTTTACAATGAAAAAATGGTAAAAATTACAACTTTCCTCCTTGTGAACAAACGCGAGATCCGTTTATCGGATCCTCGCTTGCGTGGGATTCTTTGCCTGTGCCGGGGATGTATTCCGTGGACCACCGCGCGATTCCTTTCCCAAGTGTTGATCAACGAGATCCGATTCGATCTAGATCTAAAAATCCCTCCTTTTTTACGTGGGAATTCTTAGATCGATCAGATCTGAGATCTAAACGAATACGGAGATTAATTCGCCAAGGAACTAATCAACGTAGTGAACGAGATCGGCCAAGCGAACTCGTTACTCTTCTTCGGATCAAGGCCAAGCTTGATCCAAAGGATGGTTTGTTGTTGTAGATCTGGATCTGAAAACTTTGGATCTCGAATCGCAAATCTCCCCCGCGCAAGTCTAGATCTTGATCTCCTCTCCCTTGGAAATTCTCTAACCCTAGGCACACACAAGAGTTCGGCGGCTATCTCCTCTTTTTTTATCTCTGCCGACCCCTGAAAATGAAACCCTAGCCGTCACTTTTATAGGTACAGCAGCGGATGCGGGCGAAACTGGGCAAAAAGCCCATTCGGCCTTGGTGTCTCGCCCAGGCCGAGACACCTCTGGTGTTCGCCGGGCGAGACACCTCTGGTGTTCGCCGGGCGAGACACCTCTGGTGTTCGCCGGGCGAGACACCTCTGGTGTTCGCCGGGCGAGACACCTCTGGTGTTCGCCGGGCGAGACACCTCTGGTGTTCGCCGGGCGAGACACCTCTGGTGTCTCGGTTTTGACCGAAGGCCGTGGTGGCTTCTCTCGCTGGTTTTCCGAGCTTAATTTGAGGCTTCAAAGTTGGGTTTATCCTTCACTGCACTCATGGCGATCAGTTCACCAAGGTTCCGAATCACCGACACCGTAAAGGAGAGAGCTCTTTTCAAAAATTTCGGGCGCCGCCTCGACTCATGGGGCCGCTGCCCCCTTGACCCCCCGCCCGCTAACCGGCTAGCGGGACCGCCAAAACTCGCAGAGGGCGCCTTGAGGAGAGCGCTTATGCTATGCTCACTTGTTGTGTCGCCAACGGTTTGCCATTACTTCATCGGATGACTTGTCGATTATTCTCGTCATCACGAGCCACGTTCGGGGACTTATAGGCAATTTTCAACGCCTACAGATACCCCCTCCAAAGTGTTTCGGTCTCGCTCTTTCATAGAAGAAGCCGAAATACTTTGGATGTGATAGGCCCAGACCTTCAGTCGGTGTAATAGGACCTGAAAACGGCTTCAAATCTTGATCTCTCCGATTCTTTCAGACTATCCAGTGCTTTGTAGGATAACTAAAAGTGTCGCGGTGCTGCATTTATTGTCTGACCGCTGTCGAAATCTTGACTCGATGGCCGATGAATGAATTTTCTTATTTTTAGCTCGTGACTGTGAGTTGTCGTCGAACTGTTCATCCAATTCCGTGAGACTTAGCTTTGAATCAGTGAAATCTCCACTGCATGGCTTGGCATAAGACTAACCCCAGTGGGAGGATATTGAGGATTCATCCTTTGATTGGTGAACTCTATCAGCGATGCTCAAGGCAGACTCCACGCCGAGGGATTTTCTTGAGATGTGACGCGTTGTCCCAAGATCAAAAATTTTCTCGAATTCAACCTCCAATTGGCGATTTTTCATCACAACGAATTGTCCAGCGTCGTAAGGCTGAACCCAGTGGAAGCAAATTGGGGATTGTCGAGTTATCCTTAAGAATATAAAACTATTCTCCAGGAACTTCTCGACAAAATAGGAAATAGTTTAGACTCGTATACCTAGTTGGAGTATCGCGGTGGGAGAATTCTACTCCTTGTTGGAATAGAATTAGGTTATCCTCCAGGAACTTTCCAATAAATTAGGGAACAGTTTATACTCATGTTCCTTATTGGAGTATTCAGGGGTTCGACCATCATGGGGATTTCATCGATCCTACCGAGAAGGAACCCTTCATGGGTTGCATTCATTGTCCTGACGCAAGTTGATCCGTTGGTCAGGTGGTTGGAACTGCGGGTGACCATGAAGTAACTTGTCAGTTCCTTGTTCAAACTTCTAGGGGACAACTTGGAGAGGGCGAGACTGCAAATTGACGCCTCTTTCCCCTTTGGAGATCAATATGCTGCTTGAGGAGATCAATGCTCACTTGTATACTATTAGTGCCTCAGTGGGAGTTTTTCTTGCGGGGACCGCATTTAAGGTCTCCTTTGAGGAGGTGCCTCGCGATAGGGCTCCCGTCACGAAATGAAAGAAGCTCTGCATGGTGCTCAGGACCCTATACTCTCCCAGGGGAGATCTGATGAATCCGACCACATAGGAGTAATGATTGACCCTTGTGTACATCCCCGATTGACTCCATGCATCTAGGTTGACATATCCCATTTCTTGGTGCAATGAGGTCGGCTCTCTATGATAGCCCACCTGGAAACACTTGAGTCTCCATCCCGTTTAATTGGGGGACTAGTCTTGTTATCTAGTTCATCCTCAATTTGGCGGTCTTGATGAATTCTTTTCTATTGGTAAGATGTTCCTCCAAAGCTAGGTATAGCGGTGGTTACTACCAAAGGGCTCGCCGAGGGACCAATCATGAAGTCGGTGCCGACGGTAGTTCCATTGTTGTTGTGACTTGCGATTTGTCATTTTCATTGTCACAAAGATTCATAGGATTCTTGGCAAACCCTCACCTTCAACGGATTTGATTTGCCTTTACCGACACCGCTTAAACCGGCTAGCATGCGGATTATCGAATCCCGTTCCGCATGTGACGTTGTGCTAAAAGAATGAAACTCTTTTAGACTTGGTGCTATGATTTTGAATACATAGACTTTGTCACTTTTCACGGGTAAAAGACTAACCGGCGCCGCGTGTTAGGCGGTGACTTTGGGGTTATTGGCCAACCCCAAGCCCTCAACGGATTTGATTGGCCTTTACCGATCACCGTTTGAATCGGGCTAGCATGCGGATTATCGAATCCCGTTCCGCATGTGACGTTGTGCTAAAAGAATGAAACTCTTTTAGACTTGGTGCTATGATTTTGAATACATAGACTTTGTCACTTTTCACGGGTAAAAGACTAACCGGCGCCGCGTGTTAGGCGGTGACTTTGGGGTTATTGGCCAACCCCAAGCCCTCAACGGATTTGATTGGCCTTTACCGATCACCGCTTGAACCGCTAGCATGGATTATCGAATCCCGCTCCGCATGTGACGTTGTGCTAAAAGAATGAGACTCTCTTAGACTTAATGCTACGATGTTGAATAATGAGGCTTCAGACTCTTTACCGCAAGAGACCACCCGGCAACGCTGTTACGCTGTAGGCTCATCCCTTCTTAGGCTTCGGATAAAATACCCTTAATCAAACTCGTGTCTTCTTCAATCTAAAAGACTAAACCGCAACGCTGCAGTAGGCGCTGGCTTTATCCCTTCTTAGGCTTCGATAAAATGCCCCAAGATGAATCTTGGTGTCTTCTTTGTCCCGAGAATGACCGAACCGGATCGAACTGGTGAATGGAATTGATTGTGGGAAAGGAAGAATTTTATATTCTGTTTCCCGATGTCGGAGAGGAAGGATTTTATATCCTGTCTCCAAGTGCTGGAAAGAAAGAATTTTATATTCTATTTCCGTGTCTCCTTTGTCCGGTCGAGACGAACCCCAAGTGAACATAAGAAAAGAAGGATTTTATATCCTGCTTCTTAGTCTTGAGAGGAAGAATTTTATATTCTATCTCCTAAGATGGAGAGGAAGGATTTTATATCCTGTCTCCAAGGCCGGAAAGAAAGAATTTTATATTCTATTTCCGTGTCTCCTTTGTCCGGTCGAGACGAACCCCAAGTGAACATAAGAAAAGAAGGATTTTATATCCTGTTTCTTAGTCTTGGAGAGGAAGAATTTTATATTCTATCTCAGGAAGATGGAGAGGAAGAATTTTATATTCTATCTCCTAAGATGGAGAGGAAGAATTTTATATTCTATCTCCTAAGATGGAGAGGAAGGATTTTATATCCTGCTTCTTAGTCTTGGAGAGGAAGAATTTTATATTCTATCTCCTAAGATGGAGAGGAAGGATTTTATATCCTGCTTCTTAGTCTTGGAGAGGAAGAATTTTATATTCTATCTCCTAAGATGGAGAGGAAGGATTTTATATCCTGCTTCTTAGTCTTGGAGAGGAAGAATTTTATATTCTATCTCCTAAGATGGAGAGGAAGAATTTTATATTCTATCTCCTAAGATGGAGAGGAAGGATTTTATATCCTGCTTCTTAGTCTTGGAGAGGAAGAATTTTATATTCTATCTCCTAAGATGGAGAGGAAGGATTTTATATCCTGCTTCTTAGTCTTGGAGAGGAAGAATTTTATATTCTATCTCCTAAGATGGAGAGGAAGGATTTTATATCCTGCTTCTTAGTCTTGGAGAGGAAGAATTTTATATTCTATCTCCTAAGATGGAGAGGAAGGATTTTATATCCTGCTTCTTAGTCTTGGAGAGGAAGAATTTTATATTCTATCTCCTAAGATGGAGAGGAAGGATTTTATATCCTGCTTCTTAGTCTTGGAGAGGAAGAATTTTATATTCTATCTCCTAAGATGGAGAGGAAGGATTTTATATCCTGCTTCTTAGTCTTGGAGAGGAAGAATTTTATATTCTATCTCCTAAGATGGAGAGGAAGGATTTTATATCCTGCTTCTTAGTCTTGGAGAGGAAGAATTTTATATTCTATCTCCTAAGATGGAGAGGAAGAATTTTATATTCTATCTCCTAAGATGGAGAGGAAGGATTTTATATCCTGCTTCTTAGTCTTGGAGAGGAAGAATTTTATATTCTATCTCCTAAGATGGAGAGGAAGGATTTTATATCCTGCTTCTTAGTCTTGGAGAGGAAGAATTTTATATTCTATCTCCTAAGATGGAGAGGAAGGATTTTATATCCTGCTTCTTAGTCTTGGAGAGGAAGAATTTTATATTCTATCTCCTAAGATGGAGAGGAAGGATTTTATATCCTGCTTCTTAGTCTTGGAGAGGAAGAATTTTATATTCTATCTCCTAAGATGGAGAGGAAGGATTTTATATCCTGCTTCTTAGTCTTGGAGAGGAAGAATTTTATATTCTATCTCCTAAGATGGAGAGGAAGGATTTTATATCCTGCTTCTTAGTCTTGGAGAGGAAGAATTTTATATTCTATCTCCTAAGATGGAGAGGAAGGATTTTATATCCTGCTTCTTAGTCTTGGAGAGGAAGAATTTTATATTCTATCTCCTAAGATGGAGAGGAAGGATTTTATATCCTGCTTCTTAGTCTTGGAGAGGAAGAATTTTATATTCTATCTCCTAAGATGGAGAGGAAGGATTTTATATCCTGCTTCTTAGTCTTGGAGAGGAAGAATTTTATATTCTATCTCCTAAGATGGAGAGGAAGGATTTTATATCCTGCTTCTTAGTCTTGGAGAGGAAGAATTTTATATTCTATCTCCTAAGATGGAGAGGAAGGATTTTATATCCTGCTTCTTAGTCTTGGAGAGGAAGAATTTTATATTCTATCTCCTAAGATGGAGAGGAAGGATTTTATATCCTGCTTCTTAGTCTTGGAGAGGAAGAATTTTATATTCTATCTCCTAAGATGGAGAGGAAGGATTTTATATCCTGCTTCTTAGTCTTGGAGAGGAAGAATTTTATATTCTATCTCCTAAGATGGAGAGGAAGGATTTTATATCCTGCTTCTTAGTCTTGGAGAGGAAGAATTTTATATTCTATCTCCTAAGATGGAGAGGAAGGATTTTATATCCTGCTTCTTAGTCTTGGAGAGGAAGAATTTTATATTCTATCTCCTAAGATGGAGAGGAAGGATTTTATATCCTATCTCCAAGAAAGGGAAACTAAAAGTGGGATCTCCACTTCGAGAATCTCTTAAGGTGAAACTAAGAGTGGGATCTCCACTCGAGAATCTCTTAAGGTGAAACTAAGAGTGGGATCTCCACTCGAGAATCTCTTAAGGTGAAACTAAGAGTGGGATCTCCACTCGAGAATCTCTTAAGGTGAAACTAAGAGTGGGATCTCCACTCGAGAATCTCTTAAGGTGAAACTAAGAGTGGGATCTCCACTCGAGAATCTCTTAAGGTGAAACTAAGAGTGGGATCTCCACCGAGAATCGAAGAGATACGTAGCTTTCACTTTTATAGGATTCGCCACCGATCCAAGGTCTCGCTTATCGAGAGTGTTCCAATTTTAGTACTACCGCCATGGGAGGGCGGATCAAATAGAACGATGGAGGCTTTCTGCTCATCGAAAGTGATCTCCTAATTTGAGTGGACCTCTTGTTCATTGAAAGGAATCAAGAGGAGATTTTGATAGAGGATCAAAATTTTGTGGACCCACCGCCAATGAGTTTGATCGGTGGGGAATTCTCGAGGAAAGGATTAGGTTATCTCCGAGGAAAGTATTTCCCAAGAACTTCCTCCAAAACGGGTTATCCCGAAAGTACTAAGGATAGTACTTCTTCAGAACTTCCCATTGATCGGCATTAATTGCCTATCGCCTTCCCGGGTGATAAGGCGATATGCCATTGGAATAGACCGCTTCAATCACAAACGCCCTTCCCACTTGGGTTCAAACTTACCCTTCCTCTTGGAATCGAGAATTATCTGGCCGCCGAGCAAATGAGGACCAAGTCTCCTCCTTGAAGCTCCTTTGTCGGACTTTCTTGTTAAAGGCCCCGACATTCTTGCTTGATAAAACTCAATGTGCCGTTGAGCTTCCAAGCTTTTCATCTAGCATCTCGAAGTTCTTCGAGGCGCTGAATGTACTCGATGAAGAATCCTTCAAACGAGTCCGCTAACTCGATAGCGTACCGATGGTATGGGATTAAATCGGTTTCGACCTCATAGTCCCCGCGAAGTCTGCTTTGACAATGAGTTGGGAATCCCCGGCTTCGAGATACTCTACCCCAGCTCTTTAGCGAAGCTAAGTCCAATGAGGAGAGCGTTGTACTCTGCGACATTGTTAGAGCAGGCTCGGCCGCTGAATAAGCCCGAGGCATGACATGCTTCCCGGGAAACTAAGACTACTCCGACCGCGGAGATCTTAGAACATCCGGGCGCCGCCACGCTGGTAGCTCGACGCCCATCAAAATATAAATGCCACACCTGTTGGTGCGAGTTGTGTTAACCTCGTGGGTCTCATCCGTAGATCATCAAATAGTTCACCGTATCCTTTGTTGGGTTGGTCGCCAAAAGATCGCAGATGGCTTGTCCCTTAATTGACTTCTGCTGCTTGAAGTGCAGTCATACTGGGACAAAAGTAAAGCCCATTTCGCCAGGCGCCAATTCATAGAGGCTGGCTGCGTCATGAACACCCGAACGGGATTTACGTTAGAAATGACGAGATCGCTTGCCCAACTAAGTAGTGTCGCATTTTCGAATCGCAAAGACCGCCACAGACACTCTTTCTCGGTCATTGGGTAGCGAGATTCCGCACCCACCAAGGTTCGGCTTAGATAATAAACCGCCTGCTCGTGACCGTGGTCGTCGTCTTGCGCAAGTAAAGCACTCAACGAATGGTTCGTCGCTTTGATATAAATCAAGAACGGTTTACCCGACTTCGGTGCAACGAGTACAGGAGGATTCGTCAGATATGTTTTGATATCTTCGAATGCCTTCTGACAGGCGTCATCCCAGACAAAGGACACCCCCTTTTTGTTCAGCTTAGAGAATGGCTGACATTTTCCGGAGAGGTTGGAAATGAAGCGCCGGATGTACGCCAATCGCCCCTGTAATCCTCTGAGTTCCCTTAGATTCTTTGGGGGTTGCAATTCATTGATTGCCTTTATTTTGTCGGGGTCAATGTGGATACCTTTGTTGGTAACAACGAATCCGAGGAATTTGCCGCTGGACATTCCGAGGAAAGACTTGGTGGGGTTCATCTTTAATTGATGAGTCCGCATGAGGTCGAATACCGTCCTCAAGTCCTGGATATGGTCATCTTTGTCACGACTTTTCACAACCAAGTCATCGACGTAACATTCGACCGTCTTCCGAAGATGATCCTGAAAGATCTTTGTCATTGCGCTACCGGTAAGTGGCGCCAAAGATTCTTCATCCAAATGGCATGACTGTAAATGTAAGATGCCTAGAGGAGTTCTCAACGCCGCGGTGCTTTGCGCCATCCGGATGCATCTTGATTTGGTTGTAACCCGAGAACCCATCCATGAAGGACATTCGCCAAATCCACATGTATTATCGACGCATCACATCGGTAATTGGAAGTGGGAAGTCATCTTTGGGCATGCGCATTCAGATCTCAGAGTCGCATACGCATTCTCGATTGTCCCGTTCTTTTTTAGCACCGGAACGATATTCGCCACCCAATCCGGATGTTGAACCTCCCGGATGAAACCCGAGGCTATGAGCTTCTTTACTTCCGCAACAATTGCCTCCATAATCTGTGGACGAAACCGTCTCTGTTGCTGTTTGACAGTTTGGCATCCACTTTAATGTCGAGGCGGTGCATTGCCACATTGGGGTCGAGCCCTGGCATGTCCTCATAGCTCCAGGCGAAAACATCGATATACTCTCTGACAAGAGTGATCAACCTTTTCTTTTCCTCCGGGGAAGATCTGCTAATATTTATAAGTTTAGGTGTGCTTCATTACCCATGTTGATCTCGACTACCTCGCCTTCACGGAGGCTCCTCTCGCCAAACCGTCCCCATACCGCATGTTGAGGTGATGGACCCATGGGTCTTCCCATGTTGGCAATTCTTCATCTTCTTCCAGTAGTGGGGTCCATCAGAGCCATGTTGGACATCAACCCCGAACATCTTGCCGATGCCGACGCCGAGTCCTGTGCAGAATCGGATGAGTACTCATCATCTAGGTTGGGTGGTTGGTTATTGATCACCAACAACACTCATCTTCTGAAGAGGATGCGTATCCCAATCCCCTTTGAACTGTAATAATTATCGGGTTTTCCCTTCGGTACATATGCAGCCTTGGGTGGAACCGGAGATCCCCGCCCAAAATAAAGTCCTTCTCCCAACGCAAAGTCGTACCCCCACTTCTTCATGAGGTGCTGCGCTTTCGGGCTATATCTGGAAAGATGAAGTTTCGGTTTATCTTCATCGAACCCGTCATAGAAGTAGTTGGGCGGGAGTCAACTCCTCCGCCATAGACTAAGTCCTTCTTATGCCTCCTTCCTTGGACGACGAAAGTCGTCTTGGATGAGTCTCGAAGGTGCTTCTGAATTACACAGGATGACCGAATTGGCATATGCAATTCAGGGTCATTATACAACTTTTTCATTACATCATTCAAACACAACGAGTACTCTAAATCATCTTTTATTTCTTCTTCGGCAAGCTGCCAATTACAACTTTCATCGGAAGATCCCTCTTCGTCAAGATTGACTACTAAGGGTACAATGTCATTCAAAACAAAACCACCTTTATAGTCAAGCCCGGCTTCGGTATCAGCGTCCTCACCGCTGTCCGTGCCATGGGCCGATGATTCAGTATCGGACTCATTACCGTAAAGGAGGGAGTCAGTGAAATAATTCTCCAGTCCTTTAAACGGTTGTTTGTCCGCGACCACCGTCTTAACCTCGTTATTAGTGTCGACATATTTCGCATTAATCGATGGAGGGTAGAGGGACTATAACATGGTTATGGATCCAAGGGCGACCCAACAACAAGTTATAGGAAGTCTCGCCAATGACGAAAGGTGACTTCGACTTTAAGTCCCCATCCGACACTTAATGCGGATTTTACCAAGTGGCCGAGACCCACCGGTGTTAAATCCGTATATCACGGTGCCGCCGGCGAAGCTCGCCGACAGAATCCCCGTGCTATACATCAGCGCAAAGGCATGATGCTCACAGCCGAACCCGGATCAACTTGGATCCGTTGACTTCACTGAACCAATGTACCCCGTGAAGTAGAGCGCCTGTCATGCTTCGACGCCTTCGTCGCATATCCTCCTTAGAGAACGTGATGCGTGGAATATGCTTGAGGCCACATTGCATTCCCGGCTGATGATTCCGCTCCTCCGACTTGATTTAATGTGGGTTAGGAAGACCTCTCGAAGTCCGCCAACGCCAGAACGCCATGGGTTTCCTTGGACAACCTCAATAGCTCAGATAAAGTTATTCTTGCCGGATGTTGGCCAATTGTGCCATCACATCGGGCGTAGGGAGAGCTTGTGTTCCCGGTCTATCCCTTCTAATCGGGCGATTAAATCGGATCGCCGGGTTGCACCTCAGATTTGCGTGTTGTTTCCTTCGCTCGGTGGCGCCCTCCTTAGGAGTGGCGGAACCGTGGGAATTGTTACTACCCCAAGCTCCGCTAACGTTTTAGCATTAAGGTTGGAGTCATCGGGTATTTGTAAGCATACTCACGCCCACCTCGGTGACAAAGGCTTCGCTCCTCCTCCGACAAAGAACACGAGGAATTTGCTCGCCGCCGCCGAGTAGAACCGCTAAGGTAGCATTGCAAGATTTGCCCTTTCCTTGGACTTCTTTTAGACGAAGACGCCGCCCATTGATCGCCTTTAAATAAGTCCGGTGGACCCATAGGAGTTCACCATTTGGGGTCGGTGCTGCACTAACCCCTTCTCTCGCTACTTGTGGGGATCGTAATTCACCGCCTTCATTCCCACTTTGACCACGGTTTCGGCCGAACTAGGTTGTAGGCACCGCCCCAAAGCTTATGGACGCCGCTTGCGCCCACTTGCTTTCCCTTATTTGGTTTTGGGGTGATCACCCCACTTCAATCAAAGCTTGATCTTGTCCTTCACCGGTAGCATGACTTGGTCGGGTGGTGTATCGCCTATGATAGGCGCAGATTGGGGTCCGGCTGCCCTTGAGCTTCCTCCGGTTGACGATCGGTGGCGCTGGATCTTGTTGTTGTCTAGCAAGTACTTAAAGATCCTGTGCACCTCTTCGCCCCTCGAAGAATACGCCTTGGGAAACCCGGGCGGATGCCCTCGGTTTCGACTGTTGTTGCCGCGATGGGGTCCGCCGCCGTTGCCGTTGTGGCTGCACTGAAAGTTTGATGCGATCAACATTCTTCATTGGCGCCTTCCCTTGTTCCGGGACAAAATTTTGGTTCCGTGGGTTTGGCGCCGACCTCGCCCGCTTCTCCCTTTTGAGGAAACGCCGCCTCTTCCCCTGGACTTTCAAGTCTTTCCGTGTTCTAGACGGTGCGTCCATCGCCTCGATCACGCCCAAAGGAGAGGTTATGCCGGCAGGTCTTGAGGATGAATTCCTCCGTGATTGGGTCACGACAGTTCATCGCCTTTGTTGCGGAACCGCTTGATAAAATTATCCACGGTTTCTCCATCCTTCGCTTCGCCCCATAACGCACCGAGTGAAACCTCTCGTGTCGCCATCGAAGAAGTTCGCCAGAACATAGATTCCATGTCTTCCCACCGTTGATGCTGCCCGCTTTGAGACGGCGGTACCAATCGAAGGTCACCGCAGTGGTGCCGACGAATGACCGAACCATCAAGGGCTCGCACGGAGATGACTCCTAAATGGCTCTTGAAGTAGATAAGATGTTGAGTGGGGGACCCTCTCCCATCGAACGGCGTGAAGTTTATTAAATTAAACTTCGCCGGATAGGGGATTGACTCCCACTCTCTCGGGTAAGGGCACGGAATCCCCGTCTTCTTCACTTCTTGAGCCGAGATGAGCGAGGTTGACCTTGCTCTCCGGATCCTTGATCTTGTCATTTTCCCTTGCATTTTGTCCCGGTGATTTTGAGGTAGGACCATGGTGTCATCATCGACGCTCGCTTCATCGGTGTTAAGGTCTTGCTCTTCATCCGTCGCTATCCGCCAAATTGACGTTGTTGCGACGACGCTTCACCCCGGGCGATTAATCATCGCTTGCATCTGCCGGTCATGCATTTCTCTCATCTGCTGCATGGCCATGTCCATCTCGAGTTTGAAGTTGTCTTTCTGTTTTGCCAAGGCTTCTTCAAGTAGCTTGGCCACCTCAGCTGCACTAATCATGAGTGCTTCACGAGTATGACCTTCACTAGAGACGGTGTCATCGGATGCCATTGCCGAGCCGTCATCCGATACTTCATCTTCCGAAGGTACTCTTCGCGCGGATCGTGCCTTGAAGGGATCCTCGCTGTGTCGTGATAGTTAGGCCGTCTGATAGTACCGGCCCGCAACCGAGTCACACGTTGGGAGGGCTCTGGAATGCCGCGTGACGGCGTTGCCTTGTTGGTCATATTGATGGTGACCTCAAGCAGCTCATCCTTGCCTTGACAGAGTGCATGTCTTCTTCGGGAACGCCTTGACCGAGGTCTTGACGGTTCGTTGGTGCTCAGCCTTTGGAAGACTGACACCCTTTCCGGAGTTTTATGGCAACATTTACACCGAGCACCGCCTTGATCAATTTAGTACAAATGCAAGAGGATGCGGTTTCGAGAGCTCGTTTCACGAGACTTCTTCCTACCCCAAAGACGATAGTACAACTCATCGGCATGAGTGCCGAGCAACCTACCGCGGCGGCGACACAATCTCTCGTATAACGCCATCATCGATGACGACGCCTCCATCCGAGGTTGGGTCGGCGCCACGGTCTTTGAAAGTTACGCTTTAACGCGACGCTTTTGCGCGCTGACCTCGCCGGCTTTTGACCTCGATCCGCAAACCGCTTGGTGGATTCTCCTACGCTTCCGCCGGGCGGGCGAGCTATCCCCAAAGATTGCGAAGTTGTCCCGATCTCTTCAACAAGCCTGCAGGAGTTGACCTTTCACCTTGATCCAACTGAACCGGACCTAGGCGTTGAAACACTGAACCCTTATCGGAAAGGGGTGTGGTGTTGGCCGGAGTCTTTGTGGAAGGCGTCGGCTGCATCGAGGAAAAAGCTCCTGGTCTGGGAGGCTGAGTTCGACTTGCTTCTGGTGACTTCTTGGTCACCTCTACTCCTTTAGGCTGTTGAGTAGCCTGAACCAACGCACGTGCACGCGTACGTAGGGCACAGCGTTTTTGGATCCGCCCCCTGAGGGTGGAGCGATCTCGCTTGACGCGGATCCATTCTTCGGTCGGCGGTTTAGAGGAGTTACTACCTATCTTCATCTTCTGGGGCTCGTGCCCCGCCGACATCGGATCCGCTTGTATCGGACACCGCCCATGGATTCTAACGCTTTGCGTATTGCAACGCAAGGCGTTGTCGACGCCGCATGGCTCTCTTTGAGAGTCACACGCTTCGGGCGGACTTCTCCTCATTGGCCGGAGGAGGGAGATCAGATCCGCCTTTGGATGGCGCTGGGGAGTTATTGCCGCCATTGTTGTTGGCGGCGCAGGAGAGCGCCGCCTTCGGCCGGTGACGCTTGTGAGTCCTCCTTGCGCGGAGGGCTTCTTCGCCTATGGGGAAAAGGAGTTGGATGAGGCGAGAGATAGGCCTCAAATTTCTCCCCGGTCGAATTGCATCGACCTCTTCGATCACCGGATCGAACTGGTCGCGCACAACGATCTCGATGCAAGACCGGTGCCTCCCATCGTGGTCGCCAGCCTTGTTCTCGAAATGTCACTACCTTTTTCATTGGTGAAATCATTCTACCTTGATGGGATTACAAATGAGTTTCAAATAAAAATCGCCTTTTATAAGGCTTTTACAATGAAAAATGGTAAAATTACAACTTTCCTCCTTAGAACAAACGCCAGATCCGCTTATCGGATCCTCGCTATGGGATTCTTTGCCTGTGTCGGGATGTATTCCGTGGACCACCGCGATTCCTTTCCCAAGTGTTGATCAAACGAGATCCGATTCGATCTAGATCTAAAAATCCTCCTTTTTACGGGAATTCTTAGATCGATCGATCCGAGATCTAAACGAATACGGAGATTAATTCGCCAAGGAACTAATCAACGTAGTGAACGAGATCGCCAAGCTTAACTCGTTATTTTCTTCGGATCAAGGCCAAGCTTGATCCAAAGGATGGTTTGTTGTTGTAGATCCGATCTCAAAACTTTGGATCTCGAATCGCAAATCTCCCCGCAAGTCTAGATCTTGATCTCCTCTCCTTGGAAATTCTCTAACCCTAGGCACACACAAGAGTTCGGCTATCTCCTCTTTTTATCTCTCACGACCTCGAAAATGAAACCCTAGCCGCCACTTTTATAGGTACAGCAGCGGATGCGGGCGAATCGGGCAAAAGCCCATTCGCCTTGGTGTCTCGCCGGCGAGACACCTCGGTGTCTCGCCGGCGAGACACCTCGGTGTCTCGCCGGCGAGACACCTCGGTGTCTCGCCGGCGAGACACCTCGGTGTCTCGCCGGCGAGACACCTCTGGTGTCTCGCCGGCGAGACACCTCGGTGTCTCGCCGGCGAGACACCTCTCGGTGTCGGTTTTGACCGAAGGCCGTGGCTTCTCTCTCGCTGGTTTTCCGAGCTTAATTTGAGGCTTCAAAGTTGGGTTTATCCCTTCACTCGCACTCATGGCGCATCAGTTCACCAAGGTTCCGAATCACCGACACCGAAAGGAGAGAGCTCTTTTCAAAATTTGTGGCCGCCTCGATCCGCATAGGGGCCGCCGCCCTTGACCTCACCGCTAACCGGCTAGCGGGACCGCCAAAACTCGCGAGGGCGCCTTGAGGAGAGCGCTTATGCTATGCTCACTTGTTGTGTCGTCAACGGTTTGCCATTACTTCATCGGATGACTTGTCGATTATTCTCGTCATCACGAGCCACGTTCGGGGACTTATAGGCAATTTTCAACGCCTACAATCTTTTATCAACTTAAGTTTATAGGAGTCTTGCTCTATATATATATATAGAGTTTCCTATAAACTTAAGTTGATAGGAATAGTCATCCATCAACTTTTCTAACCATTAATGTTGCTTTGGGATCCGTGAAAGATATAAAGCCCATCTTTGAGATTTGTGTGCATCTTGATTTCACCTATCCCAAGGCAACATCAATGAATATAAAAGTTGGTGGACACTATCTCTTATCAACTTAAGTTTATAGGAGCCTTGTTTATATATAGAGCAAGGCTCCTATAAACTTAAGTTGATAGGAATAGTCATCCATCAACTTTTCTAACCATTAATGTTGCTTTGGGATCCGTGAAAGATATAAAGCTCATCTTTGAGATTTGTGTGCATCTTGATTTCACCTATCCCAAGGCAACATCAATGAATATAAAAGTTGGTGGACACTATCTCTTATCAACTTAAGTTTATAGGAGCCTTGCTCTATATATATATATATATATATATATATATATATATATATATATATATATATATATATATATATATATATATATAGAGTTTTTTCCTCATTTAAAACTTTTCGCACAAAGAACGGGCGAAAAGTTAAATCCCAATGCCTCTGGACTTCTGTGCTGATCCCCGGATTTTCTTTGATCGATTTTGATCCTTTGCTCTGACTGATTTTATCCCTGACTTTTGACACGGATCCGCAAACCGAGCTGATCTGATTCAGCCTCACCCTCTTTTGACGATCCTCTCCCAAACCCGGAGCCCTCTACCTACTCGCTTGGACTCCCAAGCTCCGCCCAAGCATCCCTCACACACCAACTCAGTTTGATCTTTTAAGTTTGAGTTGATATTTCTGGGTTTTGGGATCAAGAAAATACAATTGTGTGATTTTTAAAATGATCTGATACTATCAATTATAGTTGTGTTTGGTTATGCAGTTAATGTTCGGGTGAAATTTATGCTTGTGAATTTATTTTAGTTGTGAACTTATTTGCTCTCATACTTATTTTAGAGGTCTTTTGAGTTGGTCTTTAGTCTATGATCACCGAAACTTTTATGATAGATGATATTGATACAATGGGCATGAGGTACAAGAGAATGAGAATGGTCGGTTTCAGTGTAATTTTGTGATATTCTGTGTTCAAAATGTGGTTCAGATGTGATCATTTGTTGTAGGATTTTCAATGTTTATTTTGGAAAATCCTATCTCAATGAAGTCAAGAGTTCATTGGACAAATGCTTGATATTGAGTTGATATCAAACTAATTGTGGATGAAGTTGGCCTTGGGAGTTTCCTTTGCAATTGGCATTGCCATGGAGAGAAGCAAGATGTTTACTTATTTACTCTCGAAGGGTTCAGTCTTATTTGTCGCAAAGATACAAGCTTGCATTTTAAGCCGCAATAACGATTTCATCAAAAGAAGTGCTTGGAGCAAACGATGAGCACGTTATGAATTGATATCCACACCAGGGACTTCCTCACTCTAGTAAAAAAAATTTTAAATCGAGATGCCTTAATGGTTTTTTATGTAAAAAATAATTGTGTCCTTTATTGCTAATTATTATTTTTCAATTTCTATGAATGTGCAAACTTCCGTGATTCAGAGACGGATCATGGAGTCATCTTCAAGCACTCGTCATGGACTGTTGTGCCATTGTGGGAGGAGGGCTATACTCTCCAGATCTGGAACTAAGACGAACCATGGTCGATTGTTTTTGGGATGCGCTAATTGGAAAGTGAGTAACTGTGGATTCTTCAAATGGGTGTCTGATGAAGAGGAGTTTGAAGGTTCAAAGGCAGAGGTTGTTCAGACGAAGCAGTCGAGCGTGATGCCGCAAGTTTCAAGAGCCGTGTCAAGAGGAGAAGTGCGGGAAAAGAGAAAGATTGAGATTGATATTATGGATTTGTTGAAGCTTGTTGTATTTGTTCTTTTATTTGGTATTTTTCTTGGATTTGTATTTGGTATTTTTATTGGGTTTGTGCTAAGTAGGGTGTAAGAATGTATTATTGATTGAGTAATATTTGTATTTGACAGAGCCTTTGATCATCAGTCCATTTCCAGTCTACATTAATGACAATACAAGAAACTACCATATATGTTTCTCTTGAGGCACACATGACAACTCAAAACTATATATGTTACTCTTGCCTGAGTATGCAGGAAGTTGGCATACAAATGTAATCATAAACAAGCGCTCATGCAATGTACTTTATGTTAATTAACTTTAGATAAGTTGTTGAATGAGGTAACCTTTGTTGAATATCAAATCTCTCAAGATAGTGTTTTGATGATAACAATTTATTCATATTATTGTGCACTAACATATTTATGCATCTTCACATCAAATTATTTGTACAAGTGAAGTGTTGGATGAGTCAAG
>CM022705.1:40495405-40507905 GCA_012295165.1 Asparagus setaceus
GGTTTGACAAGCATCACGGTTTGATAATTCAACAATATCAGATACATTTCCTCCTCTTGAGTTAGAAATCTTTCACATCCTAATTCCATTCCACATTGTTCAAGTGCTTGTTCTCCAACCTGTCAAAAGAAGTACGTTTCAATATCAGTTACTCTTTATATTACAACTCAAAGTTGCACGAGCAAAAGAAAAAGTGTACCTATAGAAATTCCAATGCCGTCGACAAATTATGTCCAATGAAGCAAGAAGAAAATCAACCAAATAGCACAAAAGTGAATACGGTCCCTGTCCATCCAAGCCTTAGCACAAAAGTGAATACCTACATTTGTGCAGAAAACAAATAAAAGTGAATACCAAAATATGTCTGTGAACATCATAGAATTATGTTACCAAAATATGTCTGTGAACACACAAGCAAGATGCACTCCCAACAATTTTGTTACCAGTCGTCCAAAGTGAAGAATTTTCCCATAAAATCACCATGATATTTCTCCATTTCTTGCATCCACTGTCATATCAGACCATGATATTTAAGCCACCCATAAATCAGTGAAATATAGAACTGATCTCACCAATAGTGGTATGATTTGCTCCGCCAACCTTGATCAAACTTCACGCAATAGTGAGAACTTCATCTGTATTAAAAAAATCAATAAACAAAGTGCTTCATCACATTTAAAAAATCACATTATATTAAAAAAATGGCAATGTACGAGTTATTCCGTATGTATTAACCATTACCTTCATCAAAGGAATCTTCTAAATCTTCAGTGGCTTCATCAATATTATCTTGTTCCATTGAATCACTAAAAAAAATTGATGATAGCAAGACATATTAAAGATTATTGCACCAACTTAAAAAAAGTTTTAAAAAATAATAGCATTAGTATTACTAAAACAAATGAAGCACTACCTTGATAACCTTAGAGGGCAATTTCTGCTATCATGATTTTGTCCTCGCTTTCCACACAAATTGCATTTCCTAGGCCGGCATTTACGGATCTCTCTCAATGGCTTTAACCTCTTCCCTTTAGGCCTTCCTTTTGTTCTTGCTTGACTTGGTTCATGAACTATATCTTGAGAACACTCCGCATTCATATAATCTCCTTCCACACCTTGTCCAATTTCTTCATCATTGATGAGTTTCAAACGTTGTACCTTATTAATAGCATCCATCATTATTTCATGCATTAATTCATATGCATCATTAGAAGATAGCCCCTCTTCAACCATTTCATTAGCTAAGCAATTTAGTTCACTAAAACGAGAAGCAAAATTAATTGTGGCATTATCTCCAATAATATTACCATCTCTAAGAACAACCCTTTTTCTGACATTTCGGCACCATCTTCTTAGAATATATTGCTCCGGTAACTCACTATGATTGGTAATTTTAAGATATGCCAAGATATGTCGGCATGGAATGCCCTTGAATTCAAACATGAGACACGAACAATGGACCATGTTAGTTGTCTTGCAATATATAATATGTCTCAATCTTTCATCATGACCACAAAAATTCAATTTGAAAGTACTTTCTATTTCATTTTCTTTTACCAACTCAATGTTATACATTAAGCTAGAGTTAAGCTCTTCTTGAAAAATATAAAAGATTTTTTCGTAGATTTGGGCCATTTGTTTTCCATTGACCACAAAGTCTTCAATTTTGGCTTTTTCTCCACTGCAATGATCTTCTTTAAGCTCCCCTCTCTTTGCCTCGCCAAGACCCTCTCGAAGATGGTCACGAAATCATGAAGTGAATTTTTCCTTGATACGTGCATTTTAAGCAATGCATTCATCCCTTCACTTCTTTTGATCAGACATTCGCCCAAAATGTTATTTATGATAAATCGGAGCCCATTTTTCAATTTCATAGATATCCTTTAACCAATCATGCATTTCCAATTCATTTTTCTTAAGAATTGAAACCCAATTCTCTTCAAAAGAGCTAGCAGTCTCGGAGTCCCAAATATTTTCTTTGAAAGATTTCATAAATTCCGATCTATAAGCCAGTTTGCCCAACTTCTCCGGGACTTTGTCCAAGATATGCCAAATGCAAAACCTGTGCCAAATTTCTGGAAAAACTGTTTCAATTGCCTTGCATATGCCAAGACATTGATCTGTAATCATGCCCGAAGGAGGATGACCCATTGCTTCAACCCATTTGTTAAACAACCATACGAAAGATTTCGCCTCTTCGTTTGGGATAAAGCCACATCCTAAAAAAACACTTTGCCAATGGTGATTTATGCCTACAAACGGCACAAATACCAACCCATATTGATTTGTGTTATGCGTGGCATCGAAGGAGACAACATCGCCAAAGTGTTGAAAATTCATTCTAGCAATGCCATCCGCCCAAAAACAATGAGTTAAGCGCTTCTCTTCATCAACTTCATAAACATAATAAAATGAATGATTCTTCTCTTGTTCCGACTTGAAATGATCCAACATCATTTGTGCATCATGACCGCGCCTCTCCTCTCTCAAATCTCTTTCATAATTTCTTACATCGGTCTCAATACATCCAATTCTATGAAAACCTCCACTAGAGTTTTCAAAGAAGGCCATTTGCTTGTTTGTTGGAATGTTCACATCTCCAAACTGCTTTATCAATGTCTTCTTTGCACTTGTTACCTCACGGTTTCCCCTTAAAAAATGTGCTCTACTCGGTGAAGTAATTGTATGATTATGTTCTTCCACAAACTTGTAGACACTCCATATGCCAATGTTTTTGTCTAATTTCAAGCGAATCAAGGCCTTACAATTTGTTCTCATTGTACCACATCGTCGAATATCCAACGATTTGCTCTTTAACACTCCTTCTTTCGAACAAACATAACTTTTGCAAATAAACTCTCTATCCTTCCCATAATTTGTTGTGCTACTACGGATATCAAAACCTCCGGCCTTTCCATAATTTTTGTAGAATTTTTCAGCGTCTTCTAAATTGCCGAAAGTCATTCCTATTTTCGGTTTTAAGTGCTCATCAACAATTGGCACAACTAGGTTACCTAACTGAGAGATTTGTTCATCAACAACATGGGAGCAACCGTCTTGGTTTCCATTGGATTGATGTAAATAAGCCTTTACAAATAAAAATACATTTATATTGAGTTCTACAATACAAAATCAATATGCAAAATTTATATTCTGAAAAATATAGATTTATATTTAGAAACAAAATGCCATCAGAATTAAAAATGAAAAAAAATGAAAAGTAAAAAATGGCAATGTTCAAGAAAAGTAAAAAGATCAAACCCGAAGTTGGTCGGCGGGATTAATCACATGAGCTTGGGGTCACAAGCAGGTAGGTAGAGGGCTCGGGTTTGGGAGAGAGAAGGGGTTCAATTTGGGGAGAGAGGTGGATCATGATCATGGGCGGGCGGAAATAATGAAAGAGAGGGAAGGGAAGGGGGGGAATGGAGGGAGGGAGAGGAGAGAGAGGGTCATGGGAAGGAGGGTGGAGAGGAGATGGGGGGGCGGGTCGGGGAGACGAAAGGTGGTTTGGGAGAGGAGAGAGGGTCACTGGAAGGAGGAAAAATGGGGAGAGGAGAGGTCAGGGTTTTGCAAATGAGAGAGAGGGTTACGAATGGGATTTAACTTTCAAGACGCATTCGTGAAAGTTTTCGACAGGAAAAACTCTATATATATATATATATATAAAGCTAATCTGAACATAAAATATTAATTGCTTCCCATAATATATTGGAGCAAAAGCAAAAGAAAATAACAAAGAAATGTAAGTCCAACCCTAAATTTGTGATCAATCCCGATTTTTCTTAAAAAGTTGCAGAAAGGTCCATACTGTTTGAAAATTATAGAATAGTCTAGATTTTCTAAAACTGCAGAAAAGCCTAGATTGTTTTGAAATTATAAAACAGTCCAGATTTTCTGAAAATTGCAGAAAATTCAATTTTGTTGTAAAATTTGCAGAAAAGTCAAGATTTTCTAAAAGGTAAGAAAAGTTCAAATTTTCTAA
This sequence comes from Asparagus setaceus, assembly GCA_012295165.1. Classification (NCBI taxonomy): domain Eukaryota; kingdom Viridiplantae; phylum Streptophyta; class Magnoliopsida; order Asparagales; family Asparagaceae; genus Asparagus; species Asparagus setaceus. Next base: position 40,499,388 of record CM022705.1, read on the forward strand.
AACTTATAAAAACCATGATCTTCTAAAAGTACAGAAAGGTCCTCATATTTACAAAAATTATGAATCATCTCTTAAAAGGTGCAAAAATTGCAGAACAACTCTTTAAATACACACACACATTTACAAAAATTATGAATCATCTCTTAAAAGGTGCAAAAATTGCAGAACAACTCTTTAAATACACACACACACACACACATATATATATATATACAAAACCCACAATTGAGAGAAGGGACGTACATTGCATGATAAATGAAAAATAACTAATTTGAAGATTTGTTTTTTGTCAGAATGTAGTCCCAAACACCTTTTGTCTTGTGCATTACTGTAGTGAAGCTCACTTTATGTTGCTTTCCCATCGCACAAAACTTGCGAAAGCGAAGTTTGCACTCCTTAACACCTTTTAACTTCTTCGCAATCAACACTCGAAGATCCCTTTCACTCATATGTCCCAGACGTATGTACCAAAGCTTTAAGGTATCCTCCGCCTATTTCTTTGTTGTCATGATTGAAGCAACACCGGTTACCATGCTTTTGATCAACCAATGCAAGTGCACCCTTCTCTCGCCTATGAGATAAATTAGCACGCCCTCATCACCTAAAGAGTTGTGCGCTCACCTAAGAACTTGCATCCCGCACTCACCATCCCATCGTGCATCTTCAACTTGATGGTACCAACACCAAATATATATATACTAACATTCAATATAATAAACTAAAATGCAAATCAAATTTTTTGAAATGTCCTTAAACTAAAATTCAAATACAAAAATGTGGCGTAGACCTTTAAGTCATAAAACTAGGAAAAAAATGTGCCATAAAAAATGTGATGAATTTATTTGTGTCAGCCCCTAAGTCATAAATACTAGAAACACATTCACGAATAATTAAAAAAAAAAATCAATTGTGCCATAAGTACTAGAATTCTAACGTTAATAAACTTTATTAAACACAATAAAGATACTTGACCACGTCCAAGGCACGTGCATCCACCCTAGTATAGCATATATTTTCGAGTTGTGGTTGTTTTAGACTAAATATAACACATCAGACAAGGTCTAACATTTGAATGTAATATCCATTTAATGTCCAATATTTAAATAGTTTTAATGTAGAGTGTTTATTCTTCTAGTACTAAATTGGTAAAAATAACAATATATAATTAATAAAAAATTTAAATTTATAGATTTAAAACTTCACTTTGAATTTGGTACTGTAAGTATTAAGTTTAACGAATTTATGTAATCCCTTTCAATGTTCTAAAACATGCATTACGCGACTGCTTAATCAGCCGATTAAGCGAAAGCGGACCAAATCTGCATAGACTTGGCATTAAGCACTAAAAAAAGCAGCCAACCGCTTAAGCAGGTCTGGTTTGATTAAGCGCCCATATAATTGAGTTATGTTGGCAATTATTGTTTGCAGGTTTGGTTCAAAAATTTAAAAGCGGCCACCCTTTTGGCATAAAATTCTAAACTTAATCCTTCTCTCTCGCTCCCTCGCTCCCTCCCTCCCTCGCTCTCTTGCTCCTCCCCTCCCTCCTTAATTGATTCATCTCCATCGACACTCCCACAAAATCCTAAACATCACCGTTGCTCCACCAAAACTCTTGCTCCATCAAAACTCCATCTCTCAAATAAAAAAATAAAATAAAATAAAATAAAAAAACTTTCTCCTCTCCTCCGCTACTCCCTCCAAAGAGGAGTTGGTGCCAATGTTCATTATGAGGATGATAAGGAAGATTAGATGATTTGTTTTTCTTTTATGGATGTTTAGTTTTGTTTTAAATGTTTAATTTAATGACTTTTATTTAAGTATATAGTTATTTTTGATGTATGAATTAAACTTTTAAGTAGTCAACTAGCTATTGATTATTATATTGCATGTTTATTGGTCTTTTCTTAGTATATTTTCTATTTTCATGGATTTTATATATTTAAAAATACAATAAATTATTAAATATATATTAAGAATTTAAAACCACATAATTCAGCGTAATCGCTTAATCAACACTTAATCCGATTAATCGTTAAAAGCTCTGGACCGAGCAAATAATAAAACCACGTTTTTTTAACATTGATCCCTTTGCAATTTTTTAACAACATTTTATAGTACAAGATATTATAGCTGAAATAGAATGTCTACAGCTTTAGTATCCATCAGATTAAGATACGGATATAACTGCTACATTCCCATTAAATATGGAAGCAGATATTCAAAAATTAAGCATATAATTATATAGTTCCAGATTTATTGTATATAACAACTTGATTGATAGTGTCACACATCATTGTGTATGACAGAATTCATACTCATTAATCTCTTCAAATATATGGTTATCCGCTAGTGTTGGTTATTGACAAATTCATCTGAAATTCTAAAATAAATAATGAGATGGGTAAATTACACAAAACTCCCGTGAATTTTCAGCGTTTTGCTATTAACCACTATGTATTTTCAAAATCGCACTAAACCCTCAATAACTTTTGCAGAAAACCTCCTATATCTTTTGGTTAAATTACACTAAACCCCAAATAAGTTTCAAAATGCCTTCTTATATTGTTTTTGTTTTAATTTATGGGAGTTATCGCAAAATATAGAAACTTATTGGGGTTTTGTAAAACAGAAAAGTTACTAGGGATTTAGTGTGATTTTGAAAGTTTATAGGCGTTTACGGAAAAATGCTAAATGTTCATGGGCGTTTAGTGTGATTTACCCTATAATGAGAGAGGAAAGGGTCAAAGCAAACAGTCTGAAAAACAAAAAAGTGGATAAATGGCCGTGTGGTTAACTTTGCTAGTCAAGAACCCTAACGTACGCCATCATTCTGAATGTTACCCCTCCAACTAATCCAACGCTATAAAACCAATGCGCTGAACTGGAAAATCCACACCAAACTCTTGAGTAAATTTACCTGTCTCAAGATGGCAACTGCTAGATTTTCTCAATTAGCAATAATGGCTATTGCTCTCCTTGCAGCGCTCTCAAGCCTAAGTCTTGTAGCCTCGCGTCGATTCATGGTCGGATCCTGCCATACCAGCGGGTATTTGCGAGGAAGACTGGCCCATATAATTGAGTTATGTTGGCAATTATTGTTTGCAGGTTTGGTTCAAAATTTAAAAGCGGCCACCCTTTTGGCATAAAATTCTAAACTTAATCCTTCTCTCTCGCTCCTCGCTCCTCCCTCCCTCGCTCTCTTGCTCCTCCCTCCCTCCTTAATTGATTCATCTCCATCGACACTCCCACAAAATCCTAAACATCACCGTTGCTCCACCAAACTCTTGCTCCATCAAAACTCCATCTCTCAAATAAAAAATAAAATAAAATAAAATAAAAACTTTCTCCTCTCCTCCGCTACTCCCTCCAAAGAGGAGTTGGTGCCAATGTTCATTATGAGGATGATAAGGAAGATTAGATGATTTGTTTTTCTTTTATGGATGTTTAGTTTTGTTTTAAATGTTTAATTTAATGACTTTTATTTAAGTATATAGTTATTTTTGATGTATGAATTAAACTTTTAAGTAGTCAACTAGCTATTGATTATTATATTGCATGTTTATTGGTCTTTTCTTAGTATATTTTCTATTTTCATGGATTTTATATATTTAAAAATACAATAAATTATTAAATATATATTAAGAATTTAAAACCACATAATTCAGCGTAATCGCTTAATCAACACTTAATCCGATTAATCGTTAAAAGCTCCGGGAGGAGCAAATAATAAAACCACGTTTTTTAACATTGATCCCTTTGCAATTTTTAACAACATTTTATAGTACAAGATATTATAGCTGAAATAGAATGTCTACAGCTTTAGTATCCATCAGATTAAGATACGGATATAACTGCTACATTCCCATTAAATATGGAAGCAGATATTCAAAAATTAAGCATATAATTATATAGTTCCAGATTTATTGTATATAACAACTTGATTGATAGTGTCACACATCATTGTGTATGACAGAATTCATACTCATTAATCTCTTCAAATATATGGTTATCCGCTAGTGTTGGTTATTGACAAATTCATCTGAAATTCTAAAATAAATAATGAGATGGGTAAATTACACAAAACTCCGTGAATTTTCAGCGTTTTGCTATTAACCACTATGTATTTTCAAAATCGCACTAAACCCTCAATAACTTTTGCAGAAAACCTCCTATATCTTTTGGTTAAATTACACTAAACCCCAAATAAGTTTCAAAATGCCTTCTTATATTGTTTTTTGTTTTAATTTATGGGAGTTATCTGCAAAATATAGAAACTTATTGGGGTTTTTTTGTAAAACAGAAAAGTTACTAGGGATTTAGTGTGATTTTGAAAGTTTATAGGCGTTTACGGAAAAATGCTAAATGTTCATGGGCGTTTAGTGTGATTTACCCTATAATGAGAGAGGAAAGGGTCAAAGCAAACAGTCTGAAAAACAAAAAAGTGGATAAATGGCCGTGTGGTTAACTTTGCTAGTCAAGAACCCTAACGTACGCCATCATTCTGAATGTTACCCCTCCAACTAATCCAACGCTATAAAAACCAATGCGCTGAACTGGAAAATCCACACCAAACTCTTGAGTAAATTTACCTGTCTCAAGATGGCAACTGCTAGATTTTCTCAATTAGCAATAATGGCTATTGCTCTCCTTGCAGCGCTCTCAAGCCTAAGTCTTGTAGCCTCGCATCGATTCATGGTCGGATCCTGCCATACCAGCGGGTATTTGCGAGGGAAGACTGGCCACTGCAACACAGAGAACGACTCTGACTGCTGCGAAGCAGGTAAGATGTACCCTCAATACCGCTGCTCTCCTCCAATCACGAGCAACACCCATGCGACAATGACCATCAACAGCTTTGCAAAGGGTGGTGATGGAGGAGGCCCGTCTGAGTGCGACAACCAATACCACAGCGACAGTGAAATGGTGGTTGCATTATCAACTGGCTGGTACAATGGAGGAAGCCGATGCTTGAACTACATCAACATCAATGCTAATGGTAAGTCGGTGAGAGCCAAAGTGGTGGATGAGTGCGATTCTGTGCACGGCTGCGATGCTGATCATGACTTCCAACCGCCGTGCCCCAATAATATAGTGGATGCATCCCCAGCAGTGTGGAAGGCGTTGGATATACCGGAGTCTCAAGTGGGGGACTATGACATTACATGGTCTGATGCCTGAACAATATTTGTACGTTTACCATCGGTATTTGAGGCTCAAAGCTGCTTGTTATTGTGAAAACTAAACATGATGCTAAATCTATATTGTGTGGTACTGTTACTTAGCGTATGCTAATAGTTTACATTTCCAGGATGAATATATGGGATAAATTTTACAATCTGATGTTTGTTTCTGAAATTGAGTGCATATATGATATATAATTAATATGCGCCAAGCTTTCCGAGTTAATTATAATATGCGCCAAGATTTTACAATCTGATGTTTGTTTCTGAAATTGATTGTATATATGATATATAATATGCACCAAGCTTTCCGAGTTAATTACCTTGCAATTTATTGATTACAAACAAGTACTAGAGGCATTTAGTGATGTGAATAAGCTTTGATTTGTGAATCATGATTCTCTTTTCAATAAAAGGATATGCAGATAGAGACCTCAAAAGTATACAGGACTAGTACATTGCAATGTCAAAAACACACAAAACAGCTCACTATTTTATGTTGCGTAACATTGCAGACCAAAAATAAACAATTAGCTAAGCTAAAGAAGAAATAGGCAAAGAAAAGGACATAAGGAGACATCGGAAATAGACTCGAGGAGGCAGAGACCAACTTTGCAACATTGGATTGTGGAAGGTTTTGTGTATCTATAAACATAAATCAATGCATTTGTTTGAAACTCTATGCACTAAAAATAAAGGTCATTTGAGGCTCAAAGCTGTTTGTTATTGTGAAAGCTAAATATGATGCTAAATCTATATTGTGTGGTACTGTTACCTAGTGTATACTAATAGTTTACATTTCCAGGATGAATATATTGGATAAATTTTACAATCTGAAGTTTTTTTCTGAAATTGAGTGCATATATGATATATAATTAATATGCGCCAAGCTTTCCGAGTTAATTATAATATGCGCCAAGATTTTACAATCTGATGTTTGTTTCTGAAATTGATTGTATATATGATATATAATATGCACCAAGCTTTCCGAGTTAATTACCTTGCAATTTATTGATTACAAACAAGTACTAGAGGCATTTAGTGATGTGAATAAGCTTTGATTTGTGAATCATGATTCTTTTTTCAATAAAAGGATATGCAGATAGAGACCTCAAAAGTATACAGGACTAGTACATTGCAATGTCAAAAACACACAAAACAGCTCACTATTTTATGTTGCGTAACATTGCAGACCAAAAAATAAACAATTAGCTAAGCTAAAGAAGAAATAGGCAAAGAAAAGGACATAAGGAGACATCGGAAATAGACTCGAGGAGGCAGAGACCAACTTTGCAACATTGGATTGTGGAAGGTTTTGTGTATCTATAAACATAAATCAATGCATTTGTTTGAAACTCTATGCACTAAAAATAAAGGTCATTTGAGGCTCAAAGCTGTTTGTTATTGTGAAAGCTAAATATGATGCTAAATCTATATTGTGTGGTACTGTTACCTAGTGTATACTAATAGTTTACATTTCCAGGATGAATATATTGGATAAATTTTACAATCTGAAGTTTTTTTTTCCTCCCTGAATTGAGTGTATATGATATATAATATGCTCCAAGCTTTCCAAGTTAATTACCTTTGCAATTTCTTGATTACAGTTTACTAGAACTAGAGACATTTGGTGATCTGAATTAGGATTAAATTTACATACCAAGCTTTGATTTGTGAATCATGATTCTCTTTTTCAATAAGTATATGGAGTTAGAGATCTCAAAAGTAGCAGACCAAAAATGCACAATTACCTAAGCTAAAAAGACAATATGCAAAGAAGAGGCCATAAAGAAACAATATCTCAAAACCCTACAATATAATGTCGAAGATTCTTCTAAACAACAAGCTGTTCTATGTTTCCTGTTGCCTTTTATACTGCTGCAATTCACTGTCATGTGACAGATCCTCCGGATCAAAGAAAACCAAGAAACAAAACTTAAACATTCTTCTAAACAACTTCCTTACCATAATGCCATTTGTGGTGGCTGAATTATTTGCTCAGAGATTGAATGTGGATGAGTGTAACGGGTTAAACATGTGTAGAAACGAGATGAAGATTAAATGTCTAATATGAACTTAAGCAAAAGAAAGGATTCTGCAGGAGTGATTAATTGTTCATGATAAAGATTGTAGTAAAAAAAAAGGTGATTATTCAGGAAAAGCTTTCAGATTTTCAACACATTATGTTTTTCCGAGAGTGGATTATCCTTAGGCCGTGTTTGGATTGGGTATTATTTTCAGGTAATAACCCTTTATCCTTTAAAATGAAATAGTAAGGTGTTTGGTTTAAAATTTTAGGAGGGATTAGGTTGGACTAATTAGTCCTTTAAATTGAAATAGTCCGAGATTTTGGACTAAATAAAGGAGGGAAGGGGTGTTATTATAGTCTTGGTATTATTATCCTATTGGGATTATACCTAAAATGACCATATTACTCCTTAACATTTCCAAAAAAAAAAACCTAGGGATTTCATTATTTATTTCACCCACATTCTTTTTGTAGCATTTTATTTTTCCCACCCCCCCCCCTCATCCTATCATACATCTTTGAATTCTCTCGTCATCTCTCCTAAATGCGTGAGAACATGTGATTGAAACATTCTCTCCCCTCCCTCCCTCCATCCCTCTCTCTCTCTCTCTCTATACATTTCTTAATCCTCTCATGCATCTCTCTGAATCCTCTCTCGTCATCTCTCCCAAATATCATTGAGAACATATGATTGAAGCATAAAACTATTTGCTCTAAAATAAATGGAAAGAAATCAATCTCAAATAATAAAACTATCGGTTCACTATAATATTAATAAAAAATTATGTCTAACATAATTGAGAAGAAAGTCGACACCCAAAACTCGAGGTTAGTTTGCTTGTTATACCATTAAGAAGCTATAATTCACTCTTAGTAGGAAGAATGACATTTTTAACATTTCTTGTTATTTCATAATCCTATACACATTTACAATAACAAGTTCCAAACATGCCATTGGTATTAGATGTGTTACTAACAAATAGAGCCAAACAAATTATTAAAATTTAACTCACTATAGTCTCCTAGATTAATATATCCCGTGATTATAGTGAATTAAATTAGTCCCGGATAAAATAAATCCCTAATCCAAACATGGCCTTAGTGACTTAACCATCTTCAATTTTAAATACGGTGAGGCTTATATGGACATTTTGGATTTTTAAACTAAGTCAACAGTAAAATTAAAAGTTGTGATAAGGAATATATAGCAATATCAAGATATGTACCTGATCTCATAATCTTTCTGATATTCTTGGCATTTGTTTGCAATTGCTTTAACCTAAGTTATACGGATATGGGTACGTGTGGG